>JANFOE010001532.1:0-444520 GCA_025667525.1 Glebionis coronaria | reverse complement strand
TTAGTACTGGATAAAGTTTAAGCGATGTAGAAGGGACTTGTTGTACCCGCACGAAAGAACACAACATCATAGCTTAGGTGTCGAAAAGATTGTAAGCTAAGTGTAAAGGTTTCTCCACCGGTGTAAAGGAGATTCTTGATTAGTGAAGTTGAACTCTCGAGTAGGTGATTCGGGGAGTGGATGTAGGGTAAGTAACGAGTCCTTGTAGCCGAACTACTATAAATCATTGTGTCGGTTTGCATTTACTTTTCTTTATTACTTTATACTTATACTTGCATTGCTTGTGTGTGTTGTGATCTCTCAGTGTGCTACATGATTCATATAGTCTTTGACTATAAACAAACGCCTCTCATATTATGTTCCCATCAATGGACATTTGATACAAAAAGTTTTAAAATAAAAATATTCAACCCCCCTTCTAGTTTTCTACAAATCATATTATGTAAAATGATGCATGTATACATTATACGTGGTAATTTTTCTTTGATACGAGCCCTTGCTAGCATGTCTAATATAGCCCATTGTTTATTTAGGACACCAAAAGCACGTTTTACATATTTCCTTGCTGCTTCATGGATTACTTTATATCATAAACTATTTTGGTCATCATCGACAAAATTTGTAACAGACGTAACAAATGGGATCCATTCAGGATATATCTCGTCACAAAGATAGTATCCCTATGAGTAAGTTACACCATTGGTGATGTTGACTAAAAAACAAAGATAATAACTGGATCTGTTGATTTCAATGAATACCACAAACAATACTTCCAACAATCGTTGATTCCAATGAATACCGATTATTATGGTTAAAAATTGGCAAATAGCAACCAATGGTTTAACTTTTAATAAACTGAAAACTGTCTTGTTAGGGTTACAACAGAATGTTTAAATAATGACACAAAACAAAGAAAAACCGTAAAACACTAATGGGCAGGACTGTGGCCCAAAGACAAAGTCCACTAGAAAATGTAAATAACACAAAAATGCAAATAAATAATAGTAAAATGGGTTTTTTGGCCTCAAAAAATACTTAACCAGCCTAAAGATGGCTAAAGCGGCGTTCCTCTCGTTTTCTCGATCGTTTTGATAGGTCACGGGCTGAAAACGGACATACGATGCTCAAGTTATGTCCGTTTTAAGAAAGCATTCTTCGTCACACGATCTTGGGCTTCCAGAAACAAGTCAGCTCGTTCTTCGATACTTGGGCCGCCATCAATATGCCACACAGGGGATCTCTGGTGCTTTTGCTTGTTTGAGATCGGTGAGTTAAGGAGATCGTTGAATAACATTGATGTCCTTGTTCGATCCTGTAACTCCAGAAAAACGTGCCATATGCCCATATCCATAAGTCTTCTGATGCAACACCCTCCAACAATATGAATGGATTCGGTCCATGACTACGTCTACAATATTGCGCTTTGTGTGCGATTGGATAACCAAACCACGCCCAATATGTACAGTCAAGACTTCTTAGCGTCTCCGACAACCCGTGTTTTTCTTCGTGATGCGCGTATAGCTTTTCAATATTAGTTATAGTTTATTTGCGCAAGAACTCCAGTCCAAAAACCTCCGTTATGGCATCACAAAAATAATCAAGTGCTTCTCGAGAAGTATCGTGACCCATGTGCAAATATTCATCAAGGGCGTATGAAACGGTGTCGTATGCTAATTGACGAATCGTTGCGGTTCATTTTAACAACGGCGAAATCCCTAACTTTTTGGTATAATTTTTTTCGCACGAAAGTAATCATTGTGACTCGTGACTTCGTTAGCCCTGGTAAAGCCCCCAGGCGACGTACAACTATATTTGTGAAAGTGTTTGACTCATTCGAAACCTCTCCTCGAAACGTTCTGTCAGAAACATCGGTTTGTTACTAAAGTAGGCAACGACTAGACGATCATGAGCATCGCCGCTTTGGTGTTGGTGTTTGTAAACAAACAAAAATCGACAACAGTGTGCTTACAAAATTTAAATCACATTGGATTATTTCTTCTCTTTTGTTAAATATCTCTTCAACTTCTAGGAAATCCATATGATTTGTTTGAGTTTCGTTTAAAACTGTTCAAAGTTGTGTGTTTAGAAGTTGTATTTTTTGTTGTGTAAAAAATAAAGTGTTGTGAAATGTATTTATAAAGAATAAATGAGGTGTTGATTTATTTTTAAATAATAAAAGTGCCCGTTTGACAAGAGAGGCTCACATTTGCATGCTTGTTGGAAAATCATCAACTCGCAATAATAAATGGTTTTTTGGTTTGGTCACGCTTGACCATCACTATTCACAGCAAGATGGTCTGTAAAATGGAGAACATAATGAGCAAAAGTGTGGTTCAAAAAGATTGACAAGGGTTTGAGCTAGGGTTCATAGCTCTAAAAAAAGGTTCATTCTGAACTTCATATAAAGGGATTTAAGCCATGTATATTGTCCAAACAAAGGGTTTAAGCTTGATAAAGCTTGTATGTAAGATCAAAACCGTAGTGTTGCAATTTTGTATTAAAGTTGTGTTTAGTATCTGGGGTTCTAGAGCTTTAAGCTCACACCCATCTAAATAAATTTCTTGGTTTCTCCGTTTAGACTAACGTGTCACTATGAACCCTATTTTCTAATTCCACTAATTTTTGTGAGTTTTCTCTCTTTACATTTATAAAAATTATTTCTTAAAAAAAATTCTCAATCACTCGAAATATCAGCTTCTTTATATATGTTTAATTTTATTAGTTAAGATAATATATTCTAATCTTATTAATTTATAATGCACATATATATTTAAAATAATAACTAGCACCGTACCTGCGCGATGCCCTACGAGTAAACTTTATTCAAAATTATTGGCGAGCTATATTTTTCGATTACATGTTTTTCGTGATAACGACTTTACGCTTGACGATAATTTTAAGGAATAAATTTACCGCACACTGTTTCCCATTAATATGTTAAAGCGTACTTGTTGAAATGTGGTGGTGTTGTCAAAAAGACACATAATTTCGGGATGTTGTTGTTACCGAAGTCTCTTGAATATTAAACTTTACCTTTAACGATCGTATGACTTGAGGACCATTTTAGCTTGTTTGTACATTGAGCTTTCGTAAATTCTTAAGTTTAAGTTAGGTTATCAATTAATTGTACATATTGAATAAATTCTTGTATTACATGATTTTTGAGGATTAAATAAATTGTATCGTGTGTTATATTATTTGTACATTTGAGTAAAAAGATATTTTTAGTTAGAGAATTGATTATATGTGTTGAATTGATGTATATGTGCATTTAATAGTTGTAACCAAAACTTTAAAATTTGTAATGTTTAAAATTTTGCATTAAAAGTATTGTATATTATGCTTTATAACTTGGTTTATTTAAAATTTTGAAGTATTAAATGAAAAAAATGCATAATTTATTTTATATGTAATTATAATAAATATTATCTCCTTTTATTTAATTTTAAACATTATCTAAACTCAATTTAAATTCAATCACTTAGAAATGAAACGCACATTAATCACCATCACTTTTCACAAAATTACTCTATTAACCCCCAACTAAAAAACACCACTGGAACGCCCCAAACACACACATTCAACAAAAGACAATTCTGGAATTGGAGACGAAGATTATTAATCAACTTTCAGATCCAATTATTATCTTTTGAAACCATGAATGAAGATTACGAGGTAAACCCACAAATTATTTTAATGTTATTTTTTCTGTAAAACCCTAGATTTCATTTGCCCCTAGCTCTTTTTATATCCATATCATTCCCTTTATATGATTGTTTAAGTTGATTTTCAATTGGATTGATTGACGTAATTTTGAAAGCCCAAAGATATGGCGTTTTTACCTGGTTTGAGTCCGGTTCAACCCACCACATAGTCTTAAACCGGGTAAAGCCCTCCTTTTTAGGAGGTTGGCGTGACCTTTTCTGGGTTATTTGCATCTAGCAGGAATTGAACTTGAGACTTCTGACATTTATTTTATGATTATCGTCATAAGTCCCTTTGCACTAGGCACCCCCTAAGCGGTTTTGTAGCATGGACACTTAAGTGGCGGTTCATCAGTTTTCTAAGAAACTAATGTGATACACAAAGGTTCTGGTGGGAATGGGTAGTTGTTGTTTATGGCTAGTTTTTGGGTTTGGAGGTGTTACAATTGGCCCTGATGATGTTTAGTTTACTTCTTTTATTTCCTCTCAATTGCTGCATTTTTTAACATTAATATTCGCTGCAGGTTGACCAGAAGAAGCAAAGTGCTGCAGATGTAACGTTCCAGTATTCAAATTTTGTCATGGCATGTATTGGATTTCAAGCAAGGCCTTGTGACATGAGATTGCATTTGATGAAGGTACTTTAGATTAAGCCTGTTATTCTATACTTCCGCTTGACATGGTTTCTGTCTAGAGGTTGTTTTTTACGAGCAGTTACAAATTCTGGTTGCAAATAGCATAACTAAAGGGGAAATGTCCCAAAAGTAAATTGCTTGAGGTATATTAACTACGAAATTAAGAAATTGTTATGAACATAGACTAGTCTCAGTTAGACAACAAGGTTACTACTTTGCTCACATATGCTACATTATATGTGAATTAGGGGCATAATATATTGACTAAATGAAATTCGGATTTTATGGATTGCACTATCCAATGTTTCCCACTATTAATATCAAAATACATGATTCATTTAAACTTGATCAATACGCCCCAATATTTAAATGTGTATAATATCTAAACTCTATCTGAATCTGGCATCCAGTAATAACATTCATCTCACTCTGCAACACGTATTGGTAGGTTGTTGGTGATAAAAAGTATTGACGAACTGTACATTTTTCAGGAAATATCTGGGATGCCAGCTTCCCTAAAGATAGAAACATCGCAAGTAGCTGCATCTCCAGATGCAATGGGGGAAACATCAAGCTCAGGCCCTGCCAGACTTGATAAAACTGACAGTTTCCGTGCCTTATAGTAAACATGGTGTCTATGGATGGCTGCTTTTCGTGTGTTTCATTTTCTGTACTAGAAGACTCTTGGTAAATTTGTTTGTATAGTGGATCCTTGGTTTTTGAATGAATATATTGTTTTCTCTTCCCATGGGCTCTTTCTTGCGTGTAAATTTCAAATGCAGACTGATACAGTTGCATCTAAATGTTGTTCCTTGTGTTTGGTTAAACTTATTAAACACATGCACTGTTGTGGGGTTGTTGATACTGGAGTATGTAATTTTTCAGGGGTAGTTTAGTTGTATGTTTGACTTTTATGAGTCCAATCTGGTCATAATTTTGCATGGTGTCATATTTAAGTTGTCGGATAAGGGATACGTAACGTATATATTATAGTCTGCGTCAAACTGTGAGTCTGTGGTCTAGAAATGCTTGAACACGCCATCATTGTGTTCGCTATCCTTGAACGCCGGGAAGATGTTGGTCCCCTCCAACATCTTTCTACGTAGCAACACTTGCTTAGTTGATTAGAGTGCTTGAAGACACAACACTGAGATGATTCTTTGTAACTGACAGAGTAAACCATTTACCGTAGGAATAAGATCTTGTTAACGAACCTAAACTTGATGTGACTACAATTATCAAATCTCTATTTCTAATTGACGTACGAGAAATTCAAGTGAAAGAAGAGACGAGTTACAAAAAATAATATCACAGTTACTGTCTTAGAAATTAGAATCACTCGAAACTGAAGAACCAATTTTTAAGATGGATTACATGCATCACCATAGCAGGAACATGAAATAATAAGCTAGATCTTGAAATGCGAAAGAGTAGAAGTACCATCAAGTCCCTTTCCCGTGAAGTATTCCACATATTCTCTCACTGTTGTGCCTCTATACTTGGGTGGGTTATCTTCAGAAAGCAGCTCTTTGATCGGTTCAAACACTTTAAAAGTTGGATTCATGCTTGTTGAAAAGAATGATGCCACTGATACTCTTGGACCAATCTTGTTTGCCAACACTTTGTGTTGTGCACTTACAAACTTGTCATTTGTAATCAACTGAAATGGTTCCATAAATTACCATGTATCAGCAGTCAGCACACTATACTTGTACTTTTGAGACCAACTAAATGATAGTATATGATACTGAGAGAAGAAATCCAGAGAGATACCTGCAGTAGATCTCCAGCATTTAGTACTAAAGCTCCTGGGATGGGAGGAACATCTGTCCACTGGTTCTGATAAAACACTTGGAGGCCACCCACATGGTCTTGGAGAAGAATAGTAATGAAAGTAATGTCTGCGTGGTTGGTGATGCCCATTGTTAACTCAGGTTGTGGGCATGAAGGATAGTAATTACCAAGAAGAGCAAGCCCTTCAGCACACCCCATGTCCAGGAGGTAATTAGGGTCAAGCTCAAGAGCCTCAGATATTAACTCCAACACACAAATTCCGAGCTTCATCACCTGGCTAGAGTACTCCGGCCATATATCTCTACACAATTTTCAATCTTTTATAGCTAGCTAGTATTTTACTCCATAAACACTAATCGTACTCTAAACATTCATTTATACATTAACAATTTTTTAATATATACAGCCAAGTCAAAGGTATCGAGCCGAACAACTAAATTACAAAGAAGATTGCTCGAAAAATCTAGCTCAAACAAAAAGAAAACGACACTAGTTATAAGATACTTTACGTGCAGTACTAACCATTTTTTTCATGCACAAACATTTACACTTTTACGCTACATGTCTGGTTGTTGATTCTGATATAATAACACACACAATGGGAATTTAACAAGTGGATTACCTGCAAGGTTGCGGTAACTCGTGTGCTTGAGGAGGATCAGGAGCCATCGTGCAAATAAAAGAGTCCCGCCAGTTAGTCACAGGTGCAGCATACAAATCAAAATTACTGTTATATACCACTTTACGTTTCCCGCATCCAAACCCCTTGTATACCATTGCTTCTTTACCTCATCATCCTGCTCAAAAAATGATTTAAGCCCCCTTTTCACCTCTTCCAACATAGTATTTGGGATTCCATGATTCACCATCTGAAAAAATCCCCATGTCTCCAACGCATCCTTAACTTCCTTAATTACCGCCCTTCGTCGTATCATATCTTTGTTGACTCCCTTAAGATTGATAGTTGGAAGACATGTTTTTGAATGAGATGACTGGATGGAGATTTTTTCATTTTGAGGTGTAGGAAGGTGGAATATTCGAGGGACGTGAGTGATTCCAGTGTCAACAAGTCCTTTACGCCCTTTTTGGTGTCATCAAATACTTTGAGGTCGGCTTTCCGTTCATAATCTGGCGTGCTACCGAGAACCATCTTCATCATCATCATCTTGTTTGGCAGCTATACCGACGTCTAATGATACTCAACTACTAGTACTTATAAACAACATATTTGATCAAGTGTTCACGTAAGGCAAAATGATAACAACAAAGTTATAACATACTGTAATGTCCAAGGATATTTATTGTTTAGTATGGTCCTTATAATTAAATGGCAACTATGAAAGATTGTTACTAAAAACCGCCACATAACATCCAACAATGCCAAGCATGAGTCCATTTGGGTCGCCATGAACAACCAACCCAAAGAAAAACAAAGCTACTCAATATACAATAAACCTAAACGCTTAACTCAAGGATAGCTAACAAAACATACACAGAGAATAGATCTGCTCAAAGTTTTTTTTTCTCATTTAAACTAGTGAAAGGTAATTCTAAACATTACACTGATCCATCTTAAATCATCAAACAAAAGCATACACTCTAGTAGGCTCCAATAAGTAATAACTAGGTAACCAACTATCGACACAAATACTAAAGTAGCTTCTTTCTATTTCATTTTTGTCTTTTCAATTTGTAGCCTGTTTACCCTCTACTGTTTTCCACACTTTTGCCTAATCCTGTAACTTTGCCGGGCCTTCTCTTCCAAATCTGCAATAATTTTCTCAGATGAGTCAATTATCTCTTTAGGCAGTTGTCCTTCTAAGTAATCAAAGAAGTCGCCTAACGTCATCTTCTCCAAATCCCACTTCTGACTATCGGGTTCAGTCTTCTTCATCGAACCCTCAACGCCATCTTGTCGACTTTCTAATTCCTCTGTCACTTTCTTTTCCTTATCTACATCCGCAACTTTTGAGGAACCCCTTACTGAACTGCCTTCAGCTGCAGGTTCCTTTCCATCACGACATTCCTCCGTTAACACCAATTTCTCTGCCGCCTGATCTTGAGAGGGTTCTTTATTGGCCCCATTTCCTTCATCAACTCTGACAATCTCATTCACATTCTCCTCAATTCCACCAATTTCGAGATTTTTCAATGGCTCAGCTGGCATCGCCGTTCTCCCTCTCCGTGTCCTTCTACCAACAGACGGAACAGCTTCTTCCGCATTCTGTTCATCTAAACCTGTACCCTCAGAAATATCCACTGGCAACGATTTCTTCTTCCTCGCTCGCTTATTTTTGGGCTCAACCGCAACTGATGCATCCGTTATTTCTTCTGGTATGTTACTCAATTCAGGAACCTCAGCCACCTTCTCCGCCTTCTTTGAACTCCTCAATATCCTCTTAGAACTGGCACTTTCGACCACGTTCTTGGCACTTTCAACCACAGCTTTCTTCCCTCGAGCACGCAAAATCCGCTTACCAACACCTTCCTCAGCAACACTTTCCCCTAATTTATCATCTAACCCTAACTCAACAATTTTCGCACTTTCCACCACATTGTTGGTATCCACAGGTTTATTCTTCCCTCGAGCACGCGTAACCCGCTTACCCACACCTTCCTCAACAACACTTTCCCCTAATTTATCATGTAACCCTAACTCAACAATTTTCGCAACATTCTTGGAATCCCAAGCTTTATTCTTCCCTCGAGCGCGTAAAACGCGCTTACCCACACCTTCCTCCACAACAGTTTCCCCCAATTTATCAGCTAACCCTAACTTACTAGTTTCCTCAACAACGGGTTTAGAACGTCCCTGACGCCTAGCATTCCGTCTGAATTCAACAACAGGTTGAGCAACCGGCATCCCAATCTTAACAAGAATAGAAGTCAGCTCACCGATTTTAATACAATCGCCGTCAGTCAAAGCAGTCCCAACAGCAGGTTGGAGTTTTAGGGTGTTTAAAAAGGTGCCGTTAGAGGAATCGAGATCGGTTAAGATCCATTGATTGAGGTTCGAATCGAAATGAATGGAAATGTGGTTGGATGAGATGCCTGATTCTTTGATTTGAAAAGTGTTGCCACGAACTACTCGCCCGATTTTGATGATTTTGTTGGATTTGTATTCGATTGATTCGCCTTCTTTCGGCCCTTTCTCGATTATTAGCTTTATGTTTTCTTCTTCCATTTCCCTTTCTTTTGCTTGCCTGCTGCTCACGCTCAGTCTCTTTCTTTGTTTTTGAAATTAGATAGCGGTTTACTGAATTAATTTACTTACCTCACTCGTGTCACTTGAACATCCATCATTTTATACGTAATATTTTTTTTTACAAAAATTCATTGCTCGACCCTCTCGCCTTCAAATTTATTGCGTCTACTACGGGTGAGCATGATGTCGTGCGGAGCGGATTGGCAAAAACCACACAACATTTGTAATTGCGGTTTTTAAAATTTTTTAATCCGCACCGCGCGAGTTTTATTGTTTCGGATTGCGGTTTTTATGGGTTTTGCGGATGTTAACCACACCGCACCACCAGTTATAATTTATATAAGTGATGTAGGTTTTTGCGTTTTTTGTTTCACAACTTTCGGTTATAACAATGCATATATTTAGTGTAAACATACAAGTTATTTAGAATATTAATGATAACTGAACTAAAACCCTTATAATACACGTTAAATTATCGATGTGTCGTTTTCGGTTTATATAACTAATGTGCGGTGCGGTGCGGATTTTATGGTGCGGTTTTACGGGCAAAACCGCAACCGCACCGCATTTTGCGGTTTTGCTTTTTCTTAAAACCGATCCACCGGTTTTAGTTGAGGTGCGGTTTTTTACGGTTTTGCGGTTTGCGGTGCGGTTTCTAATCACCCTTAGCGTCCACTTGACCACATATTTATTTTTAATTATTTTTAATGCTCGTGTTAAACATAAATAATAAATTAAATAATGATTTTATTTATTATGACTTTTTTATATTATATATGTTTTTTTTAAAACATATAATGTTTATATATTTAATTATATTGTTACTTTTACTGTATACCTTGTACATTAGTATAAATTTAATTTAATTTTTATTTTCGAATTTTACACTCATTTTATTTTCGATATTTTTATTTTAAATAGTTATATCTTTATTATTAATCAATTAACTATTTACATTAACCATCAACCTTACACGTACACAATTTATAAATTCATGATTTTTTTAATGCTTAATAACATTATATAAAATAATAATAAATTTTTAATAATACTTAAATAATTACAATACTCATTGACCCACGATTTTTACATGAGTTTCCGACTAATCATATCACTTGATTTGTTTATGTGTCAAAATCAAGTGATTTGATTGATCTAATTGTTTTTTGTACAACATCTACTTTTCATTAAAATTCTCAAATAGTCTAATTCTTTTATGGGCTAAGTACAAAATGAGACAAAAAGTACATGGTGTTGTCCCAAGTAGGACAACTTTTTTTTTTCTTCCAAAATAAGACATGTACTTTTGATAATCTGATCAACTAGGTTTGTTGTGTGCCACGTGTCCATCTGATCAACCCACTTTCTTTTATTTTATTAATATCTTCTCCCAAGGTTTGACCTATACATGTCCCCACCCACTGATAAACCGACGGCTGATCAACCACTTTTGATCAACCACAGTACTTTTTTATTAATATTTTTTCCCGAGGTTTGACCTATACCTGTCCCCACCTACTGATCAACCGACGGCTGATCAACCACTTTTGATCAACCACAGTACTTCTTTTTCTAGAAAATCGAAAAAGTAACAAATAAAAAAATATATTTTTTTTACAAAATTGTTCTATTAGATTTTATAAATATTTATGAAAAAACAACATTAGAAATAAAAAATTAAAAAACTAAAACACACACTACACGCGTACACAGTTCAAATACTGGAATAACATCATTTCTATCTTCTGATATGGATGAATCAAAAACTGATTGATCTTCTAATGGTACTCGTTCATTGTTTTAGTTGCTTATTCATTTTATTCTATTAATTTAATCACTCACTAATTCATACATATATTATTGTATTATGATTGTAAAATAGTCATTAATGTTTTTTTTTGTCAAAGGGTGGTTATCGGGCCCTGCAAGTGTTTTTCAAATTGCTTAACTACGATTTAAGGGGTGTTTGAGTTGTTTACATCATCATTCATTCCTTCCTAACCAAAATCTTTTTCAATTAGCTTATTGGATTTAAAACAATGGGTTTTTTGGATTGTTTATTTCAACCGTATTTAATATTTATGAATGATTGCATTTTTTAGACAAAGATGACTAGTGTGGAATGTTGGGATGGAAAAATCACCCGCTTACTTTAGACTGCATTTAACGACATCAATTGAAAATCTCCAACAACCACGTATTAATTCTAAACAATACTCGATTTATTTTGTTATAGGAAAACCAGTAAATTTGAATCATTGAATGGCATTGAAGAATCAAGGAGAAAAAAGAGGCTTTGTTTGTGAATTGTGATTCAAAAAAAAGGTGGAAAAAATGTTATGAGGTATGGTTTACTTTATTAAAGATGTTTATTGTTTTATTCTGGTTTTTGTTTGGACGGGTGTAGTTTATAGTCGTATGTCGAGGTATAGAAAATGTTTTTGGATTCGATTGGGGAAACAATAGGAAGGGGATCCTACATGGTCTGTGGTGGAAAAGCCACGAGCTGAGCAACCAATTTAAGAGGATGAGATGCGTATTACTAGCGATGCGTAACTATATCACATATGCCATAACTTTACTTGAGGCAATTTATAAATGAACTTTTGCGCATGTTATGGTACATAGTGTCAATATATTGCTATAAAGTTTAGATGGTTCTCTCTTAAGTATGATTTGTTAACATGATCTACAATAGAGATCTCGTGAATTTCTAATTGTCATTTTTAATATATGGTGCAATTTTGTATCCTTTTGGTGTTTGGGATTGCTTAACAAAGGTGCTTATGCTATTATGGCGTTTAGATACAACAGTTAAACATGATGTTTGGAATTGCTTATTCAAACGTCTTACCTGACTACATTCTAGTGGAATAAGTTGTTCTAAGTACGCAACTTGTAACTCTTTATGAAAACAGCTTAATTAAAGTATGTAAGCAGTTTAAAGCCACCCAAACATCCGCATAACTTAAAAGAATTACATTAACATTAAATTTTTTAAATATTTCTATCTATCTATTCTTACCTATTTGCTAGTTAGTATGAATAATCTCTTTTGATATTGACCCTTGTATAAATTGTCTGTTACAATCATATAATGAGTAGTTTTTGATACATTTTTTCTAACTATAAAGCACGATCAGTTAATGTCGACTACTTTATTTTTTTTTTAATTGATGATCTTCTACTATATGCCAAATACTTATGTTTGTGTGGTGTTGTCTACTTTAATCAGCATGTTGCATTGTTGCTGTATAAAATGGCCTAGTAATTCCTTAGGATTGTAAAAATTAAACATTCTAGTCATACCCTGAAATTTTTTAGTACCAAACTACCATCGAGTAAAAAATAACTTAACGTTTTTATATTTATCCCATACGCAGGAAAAAAATGTCGTGTTAAATGACTATCGGTTTTATAAACACCAGTTCCTATAATAGAAAGTCTTGAATTATTGTTCTCGGGATGAAATCTTTCGTGGGCCACTGAAATCAATAATCAAAGGTGATATTTAACTAGCAATGAAAGGAAAGGAGAAAGTGAAAGAAAGTATTACGAGACTAAGAGTTATGTTTCGGGTGATTAAATTATGACTCCTTGACATAGATACTTATAAAATCCGATTTTAAAGTTATTTATGTACCTGAGTAGTAAAAAGCTTATCTCGCCAAGTATAAGATAGGAATGGAACGCTTGGTCAAAATAAAGACACCACCCATGTGTGTCTCAGACTTGTGGCGTGAATGCGTGATAAACCGGCACTTCTACTTTGCATCCGTCGGCCTGGGTAATTAACGTAATTCTTAGTTGTATCACATCTAGATGCATGATTATATGTTCCTACTATTAATCTTATGTATATATTGGGATATAGGTGCATCATGTGCAGAGCTGAAGCACACAAACTTTATTCAAAGAAGCCCATATTTGACTCACTAGGAATCAATTTGTTTGTTGTTCTACACGAACATATTGAATCAGAGGTACGTGAGCTGATTTAAAAACGGATTCTACTGTCTTTCCCCAATTCTCTGAGTTATTTCGTGTTCTCAGATGATCTTGCTTGCTAACTCCTCTTTAACTTATGATACAAGGTAAGAGACTTTTGGCCCCGATATTGGGGCGGTGTGGTACTTCTTGACAAGAACATGGACTTTTTCAAAGCTCTTGGTGGAGAATCACTACTTAAGGACAAATTCATATCAGGATTTTTATTTAATCCTCGAGCTTATGCGAATTAAATGCGTGCAAAAGACATGCGAATCGAGCAAAACTTCAGGACAATGTCTTTGTCAATGTTGTAGCATCGATTCAGTATCGTGCTCTTGCTGATAAAGCAAGTGATGCATTCTACAAACTCAGCAACACGAGATCCCAAATCCAGGCTTATGTGTTTGATGGTAAAACCTTTATCAAATTATATATGAAAAACTATAAAACATACAAATATTTGTTATACCTTCTTTCTCCATTTTTTATATGATGTGCTTAACATGGACATTCATTCTTTCACATAGTTATAAGAGCTAGTGTTCCAAAGTTGAATCTTGATGATGCTTTTGAGCAAAAGAATGAAATTGCCAAGGCTGTCGAGGATGAGCTTGAAAAGGTAGCATGATATATCAATGGGTATTATATTTCTATGAAATCTGTTAATCTGAAATCTGAAATTGAATGTGACATTTTATTCTTTCTTTGCTCTTGTTATAGGCAATGTCTGCATATGGTTTTGAAATTGTTCAAACGCTGATTGTCGATATAGAACCTGATGAGCACGTGAAGAGAGCGATGAATGAAATTAATGCAGGTATATTTTCATTAGAGAGTAAAACTGGACGTGTTATGAAAATGGGTTGTAGCACTGAGATGTCAAGTTGTCAACAATGTTTAAACAACAAACTCACACTCACTCACACTTGTTTAAGTACACCTAAGATACACTTTGGTAATAGGATTAGAAGTGTAATGCTTCCAGCATCTCCTAAATTGCTCTATTCCAATTTGTGCTTTAATCATTTATCGTACCAGAAAAATGTCAACAATGTGACGGAATAGGTTTGAGGTTAAGTTTGGGTGAACATTCTGCACAAACTCTTAAAAAAGTAGCTGCTAATAGTGCTTAACCAGCATTGTATTCCTGGAAACATTATACAAACAACATATTCAGCCTTAAAGTGTAAAAAATCTATATAATACTTTGAAAATCTTTATCCTCAATTGGTAATTTCACCTTCCTTTTGTTGAGCTCCCAAGTTCAAGGCTAGACCTTTGAAAAAGAAGGTATTAATAACACTACCCCCTCTTGAAACTGGATTGGAGTAAGAAATGTCATTTTCTGTTAATATTTGTACATATTGCCTAAATATCGTAATTTGCACAAGACACAACTCAAACGATATAACTTTTAAAACCCTCTGTGCATTCTAAGTGGATTTGTTAGCATAACTTTGTTTTGTGATACTTTGTGTAGATATTTGAAAGTAAAGGAGAGCTGGGGCTGTTTTGTAACAAAAAGCGACAAGTCACAATACCACAAGAATTTCACTTTGCAATTGATGAAAGGATTCCTCCTCCAACTGCAAGTGTCACTGACTTGTTTGATAAGGTGCGTTATGAGTAAGACCAATCAAGCAACGACCACTCTAGCCCCATTATTTGAATCTGCTAACAAAGAAAATGTCTTCTTTTCTTTTACAGCTTTCGTTGTGCTCAGAGTCCCACAACCCAAAACCGATTCCCAGGAACACTGCACCCAATCCTTTCCATCTGCATACTGAGGAAAGAGGGGCAGAGAAAGAAAAGAGGTTTGTGATGGAAATTATACACAAACAAATAGAAGACGAGCAAGCTAGAATTCCTAAAGCCACTCCTTATCCTTATACAACAGATTACCCTGTGGTATGCTAACTTTTTAATATCATCCCTTGTCATTAGAAAGAAAAAAACTTGTAACAAAAAGTAATGCTGATATGTATCAATTTACATGTGCAGGTTCCTCCAAAACCAGAGCCAAAACAGTCCACAAAACCACGACCATTTCAATTAGAGAGTTTGACAAGACATGAAGAAGAGGTACAAAGAGAAATGGAAGAAAGGCGGAGGTTGGAACAGGAAGAAGCAAATAAGAGAATGTTTAAGGCTCAACCGGTTCTGAAAGATTATGTAAACACACTTTAAAATGTTTAAGATCCACCTAATTACATCTTTTATATGATTTTGATGCTGATATTGGTCAAAATTGCAGGGATCCTATTCCGGTTCCTGAGAAAGTTCGCAGACCTCTGACTGAGGTTCAGGAATTTGATCTACATGTACAATCACGAGCTGTGGATAGAGCGGAATTTAACAAAAAAATCAAAGAAAAGGAGATGATGTACAAGAGATACCGCGATGAGGCAGAGTCTGCAAAGATGGTATATAATAACACTCGTTATGCAGAAAGTTTTGTTGTTGAGATACACTGATACTTTAACGCAATATATTTATCTAACATGCTGTCGATATTGATGTGCAGATGGAGGAAGAGAAAGCATTGAAACAACTAAGAAGGACTTTGGTGCCTCAGGCAAGACCGGTGCCAAATTTCAACAAGCCTTTCTTATTCCGAAAGTATGGATACTTTGACGACTTTGACTAGATAAAATTGTCATATTAACATATATTTTGCCTTGGTCTCTAACTTTTGGAATGTTAATGTAAGCAGGTCATCAAAGGGAGTAACAAAACCAAGATCACCAAGATTAAAGATCGTTGAAAGAACAGAAAGAAGAAAGATAGTGGTGGCTGCTGCAACGTCAAGTGCAGCCTCAAATATGAGGTGATCCTCGTGTGTGTGCAAAAATCTTTTGATTTCTGTTCAAGAACTCTTGAATATGAATATGATATAACTAGGAGATTATTTCATTCATGTAATATTCTGACAAATTGTTGTGCAAGTGTGTTCAATCTAAATATTCAGATTTACCTAAAAGAAGTTGTGCTTTGTTAGTTGTTTCAGTAATTTTTGCTTAAACGAAGTCCATCGTCTTTCAATAAGTCAAACGACTTAGAAGTTAATATTCAAATAGAACAGTTTAACATTCGACACAATATTCTTAAACTGCAAGAGTCTTAAGCACATAGACGTGACAGAAGAGAGAGAGCATACTTAGGGCCTTCATTTATTCGGGTTTTCACCTGGTTTGCAAATAAGTTGAATTCTCTTGGATAGCCAATTGGAAGCTTCCCTTATCATCATTTTGCACACAAACAAGTTCCTTCCCCGTGCCTTTATGTACACAACAATCATCATAGTTCTTAAAGGAAAAAAAAAAGTACACAACAATCGTCAAGCGCGGTGCATCACTGTTTCTAATTAGACTGTGATCAACTATTCCGTTGATCGCAACAACGTATTGATACTCTGAATTCTGCTGGTGAATAGCATTGGCTTCAACGTTACACATGCTTTCAGATTCACTTGAAAGAATAAAAAACATCCTTAGTCTCCCGGAAATCCCAACATTACCATCATACTCCTCTATCATATTCTGAAGATCCTCGTTAGAAGACACCGATATAAGAGCATCGAAATCCTCTCCTGGGAGCTTGTACTTGATTGTGTGAGGCTGACTGCAATATTTACTAGTTCGCTTAACAAGCTCTTCCCATGTAATATTCTTCTGTACAGAAACAATATGTTTCACACCTCCCACATATCTCAGTTTTCCATCTCCCGGTCGAGGCAAGATTATACCACCAGTGCTGCATAAAAAATTTATCTTTTCTTTTTGAGCATCATCCAAAACTCCTGACCCTGAATCTCGATCAGACAGAGAGTGAAGAGAGCCATTAGCTGATGGAGTATTCGGCCTAGGAACATCTAAATTAGCGGTTGTACCTCTCGTAGGTGCTAATTCTTTCATACCCACATTGGTTCCAGATCCTTTTACAGATATGCTCTCTACCATATCAGAGCTACTCACAGAATTCACCCGCTGTAACCCGGGAATTATACTAACTCCCTCGCAACCGACATGATGATTCCCATTACTTAAAATCATCCTATTTCTCTGGACTTTAACTTCTGAAACTCCTGCGCCTGAAGCTAGATGAGGCAGAGAGGAACAGAATCATTCACTGATGGAGCACTCTGTCTAGGAACATCTATATTAGGGGCTGAACCTCTGGAAGTTGCTAATTCCATCATGCCAACATTCGGTCCACATCCTTTTACAGAATTGTTCTCTACCATATCAGAGCTACACAAAGGACCCACCCTCTGCAACCCAAGCATAGCACTAACTCCCTCGTAACCCTTATGATGATTCCCATTACTTAACAGCGCCCCATTACTCAGGACTTTAACCTCCGGAACTCCTGAAGCTCGATGAACCAAAGAGGGAACAAAACCATTAGTTGATGGAGCGCCCGGCCTATGAACATCTATATTAGTGGCTGCACTTCTCGAAGTTGCTAATTCCATCCTACCCACATTGGGCCCAGATCCTGTTACAGAAACGTCAGAATCCACCCTCTGCAACCCAAGCATAGCATTAACTCCCTCGTGAACCATATGATGATTCCCATTACATAACATCATCCCGTTGCTCAGGACTTTCACTTCTGAAACTCCTGTAGCTTGACGAGCCAGAGAGGGAACAGAGTCACTAGTTAATGGAGCAGTCGACCTAGGAACATCTGTTTTGGCGGATGCGCCTCTCGAAGTTGCTAATTCCATCATGTCCACGTTGGGTCCGGGTCCTTTTACAAAAATGTTCTCTACCTGTTCAGAGCTACACACATAATCCACCCTCTGCAACCCACGCATAGCACTAAATCCTTGACCAATATTATGATTCCCATTACTTAATATCGCCCTGTTGCTCAGGACTTTAACTTCCGAAACTTCAGAAGCTCCACAATCTGTTCATTTTGGGTAACACCAACTTCAGACGACTTCATGTTATCACTTTTTGCAACACCATCTTCAGGCTCTACCTTCTCACTGGAAAAGGGCAGCGACCTTTTAGTTTGTGTCTCTGTCTTCTCGTTCTTCTCTGAGTTCGATTCAGCCCGACGGGTTTGAATGAGATAATGTGCAACTGACTTGTAGCCAAGACTTGAAATCTAGTAAAATATTCCCACAATGTCAAATACATGTAGAGCACAGACTTCAGAAGCAGCATATAGAGAGTAAACTTTACTATAAGACTGATCTTGTAAAAAAATTTAACACTTATTTTGGATACGAAACTGAGCACAACTAAGAAAACAAACAAACCTTTCTATACATAACACCAGTCGGCGCCCAGCCTTTGGCCTGGCGGCACAAACCGCAGTTGCAAATACCACGACAGAGGGGACAAATCCAATCAGGATTTTGCTTTGCTTCAAGTACATTCTCCCTATATCTGTATTTATATATAATAAGAAAACAGCCGTTAAGTTTTTTGTGTATATATAAAAGACTTATTATGATTGCGCATTTCTGTGTACATCAACAAATCTTTAATGATGAAATATAAATTTTTCATTTACATGTTCACAAATTAATCAATTAATTTTGCAAGCATGTAAATAAAAAATGTAATTTTGTTTTATTACGATTATCTTTTTCAAGGACAAGAATTATCAGTAACTTCATTATAAATTATTTCAAGGATCAGTACATGGTAAATACCAAAATAGTGTAGGTAAGCGACGACCCATAGTTTTCTGTCTGCATATATTTAAGACCACGATCAATCTCTTGCTTATAAGTAAAAAGGCAGCTGAGCTACTACTTACTCCCATTAACAACAATACTAAGAGACAATATGTTTTAGCTTAATTTCAAGATGAGGGGAAACATCTAAACCTGTAAGCAAAACCTAATTTCATGATATCATCACAAGCTACTACTTACTCCCATTAACAACAATACTAAGGGATGGTATGGGCCGAGAGGATTAACAATAATAATGATAAGCATCCAATTTATCAAAACTTTTATCAGTTTATCAACTAATAATGATAATCATCCAATAAAGGGATGGACAATTTGTTCATTACGATCATTCATTCAAAAACTAACTATCATCTAACCTATACTTAATCAACTAACGCAATGGCCGTTATCAATTAACAATAATAAATTATATCATTAAAAGATTAAATTAAAATTAAATTATATAATTAAAAAACTTACTCTTAATCGGGATTCCATAGATTGCATATAATGTTTGAAATATAGATGAATCTGGGCGACTGAACGAAGGATTATAATGAACCATCATTTTAATTAATCTCAGTATGTGTAGTGTGTGTAATTTTAGATTAGATAGTGTTTTTTTACACAATTTTTTATTTAAAATGTTTTTCCCAATAATAAAATGTGTTCTTTTCCTATAAAAATTAAAAAAATCTTATAGTACAAAACTATAATTATTTTCTTTTTACTTTTTCAATTTCCAAGATATAAAAGTAGGTTGATCAGATGATCCGCCGTCGGTTGATCAGTAGGTGGGGACGAGTATAGGTCAAACATTGGGAGAAAATATTAATAAAATATAATAAAGTTGGTTGATCAAATGGACACGTGTCACAAAATAAACCCAGTAGATCAGTTGATCAAAAGTACATGTCTCATTTTGGAAGTAAAAAAAAAAGTGTCTTACTTGGGATAACCACATGTCCTTTATGTCTACTTTTGTACTTAGCCCTTCTTTTATTATATAAAAGATTAATACAAGTAAAATAAATACTTGAGTCGTTTGGTTTGTAAGTAGGTGGGATTAAATTTGAGTTTAGATTTAAAACAAAGGTAAACTGAAAAAAAACATCCTTGTGCTTTCTAAAAAATGCAAATACGCCCCTGAGTGAGAACTACAAGCATTTTTACCCCTAAACTTTCATTTCGTCTGTATTTTTGCCCACCGCCGCCGTTATTGTAGCTAATCACATCAGATTTGTTGTATTCTTCCACAGTTGACTTTAGAAAAGTTAACTCTTACTTTTCTTCTTTTTAACTAATCACATCAGATTTGTTAACTCTAAGGAACATTGTTCACCATTTAAGCATGACAGACCAAAGCTTATTCATAGCCTTATTTGGGCAGCAGGGTTATATTCCGTTCAGATTTTCTCGACATCATTGTGCTTCTCACTACATTGTTATAATCTGAATGATACTTGATATACTGATTTTGCTAAGTTCGCAATTCAACTGATATATTAAAAGGTTCAAACATTTGTTGAGGTCTTCAGATGCTATGCAACTTACAGTTGTGTTATTATAGATGTCGTATGATTAATTGTGTTGTTTCTTTTTTAAATTAGGGAGATGAAGTTCCAGAGGAGACATTACCTGAACCATTGAATCATGTGGCGCTGTAAAACCCGCATGCTTTTACCATGAATAGTACCCTTAGTAAACATACGCACACTTAAAACTTTCCTTTTATAGCATGAACACGTGTCACGATTGGGAATTTCAGAAGTTATGTACGTATTATTATTACGACAAGTATTAAGTACGTGTTAGTACACGATAATTATTATCAGTAATTATTAAATCACGAACATGAAATCATGAACGTAGAATCACGAACATATAATTATGTAGTTACGTGTATTATTATTACGATTACGTACAAGTAGCTATAATAACACGAATATTTAATAATAACGTAACGAAAATACGAACATACGAACACGTAAAATATAACACGTGATAAACTTCGGGTTTTTCCCTTGTGGGCCTTGCATGCCGCGGCACCAAGAAGAAACGAGGGCCCAAAAGCCCACTTTTGGTTTAATTAAGGGAAACTAAAACCATAGAGTTTTCATAAACATATTTTTTACAGAAAAGTTGAAAACCTTAGCCCTTGGTGACTCCATAGCCGCGACATTGATACACGGATTTTACTAGGTTCTAATTAATCTCTCTCGATATCCTCTCGAATTGATCTCAGCCTTAAGTGGAATGATTGTTCTTGGTTACTAAATAAAAGGGATTGGTTTCCTAATACACTAAATGTTAAAACATACTTAAAATAAAAACTTAAATCAAAGACAATTACTTTAATGACAATTTATAAAAACTTGAACTTAAAACTAAAATGAAAACTGAAATTAAAGTTAAAATAACAGTTAGAATATAAATTGTGAAATAAAAGTAAAGAAACAGTAAAACAGTAAAACAGTAGAACAGTAACACTAAAGGAAAATTGATTCGGAACTTTTTAACCTTGATTCGGAACTTTGCTCATCCGGAACTTTTCACTCGGAAGATTGGTTTCATCCGGAACTTTTCTCAACATAAACTCATTCGGAAGATTTAGCTGCTCATCCGGAAGTTTTGCTTCATTCGGAACTTAGGTTCATCCGGAACTTTGGACTGATTCGGAACTTTTTAGAAATACTCTTTATTCGGAACTTAAGGTGTTCATCCGGAACTTTTTAATTCATTCGGAAGATTTGTGTTCATCCGGAAGTTTTGCTTCATTCGGAAGTTTTAGACTCATTCGGAACTTTTTAGAAATAAACTCATTCGGAACTTAAGGTGCTCATCCGGAACTTACTGTTCATCCGGAACTTTATGTTCACTCGGAAGATTTGTGTTCATCCGGAAGTTTTGCTTCATTCGGAAGTCTGGGAACACAAGAACAATCGTTTACCCGAAGAACAAGGAAAAACGATTTTGATCCAAAAATCACCATGTTTTCCACTAAAAACTTAAATAAACTAATCACAAAGCATATACTAACCATAAACTACAAATCCCATCAACAAAAACACAAAACCCAACAACTTTTGAAGATCAAATCAATCAAATGAAAACTTGAAAACTTGAAATAAAAAATGATGATGAACAAGATGAAATTGAAAGATTAAACAAGAACTTGCATTAATGATTAATGTTTAACAAGATAAAACAAGAATTAAAATAACAAGATTGGAAAAACAAAGATCAAAATCACCAATCACCCTAGTGGTGATGGTGATGCTACAAAACAGGAAGGAGAGAAAAGTGGGGGAGAAGAAAACTAAAACTAACTGGCACTATGTGTGTGAGGGGATTCCTTTTATAGGCTTTTCTTTTGGTTGGTGAGTGGGCTTTCTCCCGTTCTTCTTGTCTTCTCGTCTTTTCAGAAAAGTTGACGTTTTCGATTCTGATTCGGGATTTGTCGTCAATTAAATTCAACTCGTCTTTTAATTTCTTCGTTTAATAGACTTGAGTTTCTTCGACTTATATAAATCTTCCATCTTTGGTCCTTTTCTTCGATAAATCTTCGAATAGGCCCAGTGACTTCAAATCTTTTGCATCTCTTGGACAATAGACTTTATCTTGAGTCTTTTTCTTCAGTAAAACCCGTGCAATCCCATGTTTTCTTCGATATTCATCCGGTTGGCTCTGAAAACATAATAAACACAAAAACCACGCATAATTCCAAACAAATGATATTAAATACGTGTTTTGGTCTCGTTTTAGCCAGAATTAAGTGGTAAAAGGATGGGTGTTTACACACCTATCAAATCCCCTACACTTAACCATTGCCATGCCCTCATGCAATGCTTAGTGATAAAGCAATTTTACACTTTTCTCATAATTAATCAACCATGGCCTTATTCAAATACTACTAAACAAAAATTTAAAGTACTAAAAGAAATTAACTTTAAAGGAAACAAAAGAATGGAAATAACTTGCAAAGAAACCAATGACTTACATTAGGGCTTTGGTGCTGCGAATATTTATCATCCTCAAGTTTCACGTTCCCCAAACTAAGCTTAAAAACGAGATCATTGTTATTATAAGTTAGCAATTCAAACACTTACACACATGGCTTAATTAAAGGCTTAAACTCCCTTATTCCTAGTTGTATCTCTTATATTTTATTTTTGTCTTAGAATGATCATGAAGATGCATTTTTGGACTTATTTCGATAGTTTATTTAGGCTGAAAGCAAAGTAGGACGATTTGATCAATAGTTAGCTAAAGGACAAAATCTCTTAAAACTTCTTCTCGGGATATCAAAAAGTTCATATCTTGGCATAACTCGGTTCACGATTTGAGACCTTTCTCGGGCCGATATTTGGCATGTACTTCATACTTCATATCTTGAGAGACGTGCTTGAGATAATGGTCTTCTCATCGTTCATAGAGTTTCTTCACTTGGAGACTTTTGAGAGGTACTCCAACTTTGTTGACCACGACTTCATGATTATTTCTTCAATCTCTATTTGGGATTTTGAGATACAACGATCCGCCTCCTTTTCGGACTTGGATCTATTTATCCTTATACCTTGTTAGGGTCTTTTCGGATAGACTTCTCCATGATCTTTATGGGAGTTGATTGCTTTTCGTCGTGAGTCTTGATCCTTCATATTGACTTTGGGAATAATGCTTTTCACATCACCTTGGATCTTTAGCAATAAAATGGAATCCTCATGCCTTGTTAGGGCCTTTTCGGACTCGCCAATCTTCGCGCCCCGCTTCATAAGTTATGCCTTGGCTATGAACTCTTATCATTACCGAGCAACTTTTAAACGATCTTGGGCTAGAAGCTAAGTAACCTTTCAAATCGTACGACCTTACTTATTGCAGATAAATTATTAGCAAGTGATGGGAGAAAAGGCAAATAATGACACCAAGTGAGCTTGCGCAAGAATACCGACTTATAATTGACTCTATCATTTCTCGTTCTCCACAATTTAAAATCTCAAAAAATGAGACTCGTGGACACTTAGCCTAATAAACCAATTAAGGTCTACATGGTTAAGGATACTAGCTAGAATAAACTTGGATAAGTCTATTCGGGTTGAGTCAAAATAAACGCAACGGGCCTAATATGTCAAAGACTTCTAAACTAGCTACACCACTTTATTAAAATTTGACTTTATTGCGGGATATATACATATGAAAGCAACGATAAAAATTTAAAAATTACGACTAAATGGCCAAAGTTAATAAAAAATTTGAAAAATGTTGAAAAATATGATCTTCCGGTTAAATGAAGGCATTTTCATGGAAAAGTCCACTTAAAACTTCGATAAAAGTCCCCCCTACACTTTAAGATAAACATTGTCCTCAATGTTTAAGCATGTGGGAAAAATCTCCCCTACACTTATGACATTGTGCACGTTGGTTAACTCAAGTTAAGGAAGAGACGACTAAAGTGATCAATTTCAAATGTGAGTATGAAGAAAATTGAATCACGATAGTTGAGAGATAGAACCGGATTTTGGATAACACGGGAGCACGGTTCTTCAAAGATTCCAAGAGTGCACTTATCCCTGTAATCACATCACCACATAAAGACAAACACGTATAGAAGTCCCCCTACACTTAGGAGGTTAAAACATAAAGGATAGATACTCGGGCTGCCTCCCGAGGAGCGCTTGTTTTTGATAACCGAGTCACGAGCCTGACTCGACCCAAAATTAGTTCATGGGGAACGTGGTGAGGGATGGAATCACCTCCTGAGAGGTGTCCTCACCAAAGTACAACTTCACTCGTTGGCCATTCACCTTAAAATTCAGTCCATTAGGTTGAGCGAGCTCGAGAGTACCATATGGAAAAATTTGGGCAATGGTGAATGGGCCGGACCAACGAGATTTGAGCTTTCCCGAGAAGATTTTCAACCGAGAGTTAAAAAGTAAGACTTTGTCTCCAACATGGAACTCTCGGTTCTTAATCTTAGAGTCGTGAATGAGCTTAGTCCTTTCCTTATAGATTAAAGAATTTTCATAAGCCTCATTACGGAGTTCATTGAGCTCATTGAGTTGGATCTTGCGTACGTCACCGGCTTTGTTAATATCAAAATTGGCCCACTTCAAGGCCCAGTAAGCCTTGTGCTCCAACTCAATGGGGAGGTGGCACGCTTTCCCGTACACAAGACGATACGGCGTACAGCCGATCGGGGTCTTGTAAGAAGTACGGAAAGCCCACAAAGCATCATCAAGTTTATCAGCCCATGAGGCACGATGCTCTCCCACGGTTCTTTCCAGAATTCGCTTAAGTCCTCGGTTGGATATTTCAGCCTGGCCATTAGTTTGTGGGTGGTAGGCTGTGGAAAGACGATGATTTACACCGTACTTAGCCATGACTCTTGCGAATTGGTCATTGCAAAAATGAGCCCCACGATCACTAAAATGGGTCGAGGCACACCGAATCTAGCGAAAAGAGCTTTCAAAAAGTTACAAACCACCCTTGCGTCATTAGTGGGTAAAGCTTTGGCTTCAACCCATTTGGAGACGTAGTCAACGGCAACAAGGATGTATTTGTTTCCTTTAGAAGATGGGAATGGCCCCATAAAGTCGATACCCCAAACATCAAAGATTTCACATTCTTGTATGAAATTTTGAGGCATCTCGTCTTTATGTGTGATCTTGCCTTGTTTTTGGCAAGCATCACATCGTTTAACCATCTCGTGAGCATCACGGTAGATGGTGGGCCAATAAAATCCCGAATCAAACACTTTTTTGGCGGTGTAGTTGGGACCAAAGTGACCACCGGTGGGTCCTTTGTGGCAAGCATCAAGATATTCTGAAGCTGCCGGTCCGTCAACACATCGGCGGATAATCAGGTCGGCACATTGTTTGAATAGGTAAGGGTCGTCCCAAAAGTAAGTCTTAATGTCGGTGAAGAACTTTTTCTTTTGTTGAGACGTCAACCCTTCCTTGAGAATTCCACCCGCCAAGTAGTTTGCAAAGTCCGCAAACCACGGGGTTTCATTAGATTTCGAATTTATAGACATTAAGGTCTCCAATGGAAAAGAGTCATTGATTTCTTTGTTCGGATGATCCCCTTGGTAAGGATCCTCAAGTCTGCTGAGATGGTCCGCGGCTAAGTTTTCTGCTCCTTTTTTATCGCGAATTTCGATTTTAAATTCCTGGAGCAGCAAAACCCAGCGAAGAAGTCTTGGTTTGGAATCTTGCTTTGTCATCAAGTACTTCAGCGCGGAATGATCGGTATACACGATAGTGGTGGAAAGGACAAGATAGGGGTGGAATTTTTCAAAAGCATAGACAACAGCTAAAAGCTCTTTTTCGGTTGTCGTGTAATGCAATTGAGCCCCCGTCATTGTCTTGCTAGCGTAATGGATCGGTTGGAAGTGTTTGTTCACTCTTTGTCCCAGAACCGCTCCAATAGCAAAATCACTAGCATCACACATCAACTCAAAGGGAAGCTCCCAATTAGGGGTAACCAAGACGGGTGCCTTAGTTAGCTTATCCTTAAGCGGGTTGAAGGCTTCAAGACACTCTTTGGAAAAGATAAAAGGAGTATCTTTTTCCAAGAGGTGGGTCATCGGGCGAGCGATTGAGAAAAATCTTTGATGAATCGACGGTAGAAGCCCGCATGACCCAGGAAACTTCTCACACCCTTCACGGTTGAAGGTGGAGGCAACTTGGCGATAACATCGACTTTAGCACGGTCTACTTCAAGACCGGCTTTGGAAATTTTGTGTCCAAGCACGATGCCTTCTTTTACCATAAAATGGCATTTTTCCCAATTCAGAACAAGGCGAGTGTCTTCGCACCGCTTAAGCATACGTTCCAAATTGGCAAGGCAAGAAGAGAAGGAATCCCCGAAGACCGAGAAATCATCCATGAAGACTTCCATGGTTTGCTCAACCATGTCATGGAAGATAGCCAACATGCACCTTTGGAAAGTCCCGGTGGCATTGCATAAGCCAAAAGGCATCCTTTTGTAAGAAAATGTGCCATAGGGACAAGTGAATGTTGTCTTCTCTTGATCTTGGGGATTGATGGGTATTTGGAAATAACCCGAGAAACCATCAAGAAAGCAGTAATATTCAAACCCGCTAAACGTTCAAGCATTTGGTCCATAAAAGGTAGAGGGAAATGATCCTTTCTCGTGGCATCATTGAGTTTGCGGTAGTCTATACAAACTCTCCACCCAGTAACGAGACGAGTGGAAATCAACTCGTTGTGTTCATTGGGAACAACGGTAATTCCGCCCTTCTTGGGCACACAATGGATTGGACTAACCCATGGTGAATCTGAAATAGGGTAAATCATACCTGCATCAAGAAGTTTAATAACCTCTGTTTTGATGACTTCATGGATTTTTGGATTCACCCTTCGTTGGCTTTGAATTGTGGGCTTAAAATCGTCCTCCATGAGAATTTTGTGGGTGCAGAAGTGAGGATCAATTCCACGAATATCAGAAATTTTCCAAGCAATAGCCTTCTTATGATCTTTCAACACGGTGATAAGTCAGGCTTTTTCTTCTTCCTTTAGGTCCTTAGCAATGATGACTGGTGACTTCTTCTCTTCTTCAAGGAATACATATTCAAGATGGGGCGGCAACTCCTTAAGTTCCAAATCCGGAGGATTTTCGACGGGAGGCGTTTTCAAAGTCGGAGTATCGATAGCAATGACCGTGGGAGATGGAGGCGAAGGATTATCTTCGGTTAGAAGATTGTCAAAGAAATTCATGTCTTCATCCCCATCGGTGGGAGAATCATTAGTAGCTAAATTCACATCTCCTATGGTATCTTCAAGATTGTTCCAAAATAAATCACTATCTCCAAATAGAGACAATGATGAATCAATAGAGGACACGGTCTCAACATTGGGAAGAGAGGAAGGAAAACTTTTGCAAGCATCAATAAAGTGTGCTTCACAAGCCTCATCCAGAACGTCAATACAATTAACACTCTCGTTGGAATAAGGTTGTTTAGACAACTTTCCCATGTTGAAGACTACTTTATCGTCACCCACTCTCATGATAAGCTCACCGGCTTCAACATCGATGAGAGTGCGACCGGTCCTCAAGAATGGACGACCAACAATTAGTGGCACACGGGGGTCCATCTCGTAGTCGACGACAACAAAATCAGCAGGAAAGGTGAATTTGTCGACTCCTACAATGACGTCTTCGGCTATCCCTACTGGATAAGCAACCGTACGGTTGGCCAATTCCAGAGTCATTTTGGTGGGGACCAGCTCAGGGAGAGATAATTGCTTCCACACACTTAAAGGCATTAAGTTGATACTGGCACCTAGATCGGCTAGGGCCATGCAATTCTCTACTCCCGGGAAATTGCAAGGAATTAAGAAACGACCCGGATCACCAAGCTTGGTTGGCAATTTCCTTAAGAGCACTGCAGAGCAATTCTCATTAAGTTGGGTGTTGGCAATATCGAGGAGCTTTTCCTTGTCGCTCAGAAGATCTTTAAACATTTTTGCGTATTTAGGCATGTGAGCGAGAGCCTCAGCGAAGGAGATATTGAAATTCAGTTGTTTAAACATTTTAAGAAAGTTTGAAACCTGAATATCGTCCTTGCTTTTAAGCTTCTCTTTCCTCAACCTAGAAGGATAAGGTATATTTGAAGAAGAGGAAGGCTTTGGAAGAATAGGATCACTCACATCCTTGGGTGGAGGAGGGGTAGAAGGAAGATGTAGAGAAATTGGGGAAGGAGAAGGATGAGGAATAGGAGCAGGTGACTCGTTCTCCTTAGTCACAACCACCGGTGGAGGTATAGGAAGCTCGGGTTCCTTGGTACCTTTGCCACTTCGAGTGGTGATTGCTTTCATCTCCCCTCTTGGGTTCGCAACGGTGTTACTCGGAAGAGTACCCGAAGAAGAGGGTTGATTACCTTGGAAGAAACTAGCCATCATGTTCCTCAAGTCATTTGTTTGGCTATCCAACGTGTTTCTCATGTCGGCTCTCAAATCGTTCCTTTGCTTGACCAAGTCTGCTTTCAAATTGATCACTTCACGCTGAAGATTTTCCACGATCACATCGTTTGTCCTCATGTAGGTCCGCACTTCTTGGTGTAGAGCGGTGGATTGGTTGGGAGGAGCATTGTATGCGGGTGGTTGATAAGCAGGTTGTTGGTAAACTTGGTTGTTACGTTGAGGTGGTTGTTGCTGCTTGTGAGGTGGTATGTATGGTTGTCGAGGTTGTTGTTGTTGAGGAGGGCGATTGAGGTTTGGTTGTTGGTTTGGGTTGGTAGGAGGAAAACCAGGTGGGGAAAGATAATTGTTAGAACGGTAGCTAAGCAAATTACGGTCACCTTGAGGTCTAGCTTGATAGGCGGGTTGAGGATAGGTGCCATATGCTGCATTCACATTCTCAGAAGGGTAGTCTTGGGTGGCGGTACAAGTGGTGTAAGAGTGAGGACCACCGCATATCTCACAAGGTTGGCTGACAGCGTTAACTTGAGCGTGTTTAGTGTTGTTGCTGTTGTTGTTGCTGACGGTGTGGGTGACAAGCGATTCAAGAAGCGTAGTGATTTTGTCCAATCGTTTGTCGCTGTCACTAGTGCTAGCACTAGCGACATTGGTCCGAACACTCTTGGTTTGCACACGAGATTTATTCTCAATGATGTCCCAAGCAGCATTGGAAGTCTTAGCCAAAAGATTACCCCCCGAAGCACTGTTCAATGAATCTTGGTCACTCATGCTTAAACCATTGTAAAAAGTATTAATTTGATGTACTTTGGTAAAACCATGTTGTGGGCATTTTCTTAAAAGATCTTTAAAACGATCCCAAGATTCACTGAACGACTCATCGTACTTTTGTTCAAAATTTATGATCTCATTCCGCAAAGCGGTAGTACGAGAGGGTGGGAGAAAGTAATTTATAAACTTGGTTTCCAAATTCGTCCACGAGAGAATACTCTGTGGCGGTTCCTTAGCAAGCCAATGCCGGGCTTGTCCCTCTAAAGAAAAGGGAAAAAGTTGTAACCTTATAACCTCTTGTGGAACACCATTGAACTTGACCGTGTTGGTGAGTTGCAAGAATCTCTTTATGTGGTCGTGTGGGTCATCAATGGTACGTCCCAAGAATGGTTGAGCGGAGACCATCTGGATAAAGCCTGATTTTAGCTCAAAGTTGTTGGCTGCAATTGGTGGTATAACAATTGGATCAGTGTTGCCATCTACATGAGCTTGCAGCAGTTCAATCATCAGGCGATTATCCGGAAGAGGCTCATTGTTGTTATTATTCATGTTGTTGAAAGGTGGGTTGTTATTATTATTGTTGTTTGGAGGTGGTATGTTGTTGTTGTTTTGTACACCAGCCATGTCTAAGTTATCGAGAGGCTCGGGCTCTTGATAAGACGTGGATCGAGTGCGCATACACCTGCAAAAGAACTAACAAGAGAAAAACAAAGCAAAATATTTTTGGTTTTATTGTTTTTTAATTTTTTTTTGTATTTTTGAAAATTTTTATATTTTTTTGTGTTTTTGAAAATTTTTTAGGAAAAAGTAACGTTCACGGGGAACGGATCCCAAAATCTAAGTTCTCACAAAAAACTTTTGATCTTAACGAGAAGAGTCGGCAGCGGCGCCATTTGATACAAGCATTTTTGTTAGGGTTCTAATTTTCTCTCAGTCCTCTCGAATTGATCTCAGCCTTAAGTGGAATGATTGTTCTTGGTTACTAAAGGGGGTTTTAGTTTTCTAGTCTACTAAAAGGTTTTAAATGTATTAAAATGAAAATTTAAATCAAAGATAATTAATTTAATGACAATTAATAAAAACTTGAACTCGAATTGAAATTAAAATTAAAATTAAAACTGAAATTAAAGTTAAAATTACAGTTAAAATATAAATTGTGAAATAAAAGTAAAGAAACAGTAAAACAGTAAAACAGTAACACTAAAAGAAAATTGATTCGGAACTTTTTAACCTTGATTCATCCGGTTGGCTCTGAAAACATAATAAACACAAAAACCACGCATAATTCCAAACAAATGATATTAAATACGTGTTTTGGTCTCGTTTTAGCCAGAATTAAGTGGTAAAAGGATGGGTGTTTACACACCTATCAGACATCAACACAAGGACAAGGAGGAATTCGTTTTTTATTTTTGATCTTGGTATTTGGTTCGTGTTCGTGTTATTTTCAACCATACGTTGGGGTAAAACATTAAATCTTGATCTTTAATTCTTTTATTTAATTATGTTTTGTGTTAGATCTTTAAGAACAATTAAATAAAACATGTTATGAAATTAAATAAACATGGGAAAGGGTTCGTTTGGCTTGGTTTTGTGGTTCGGCAGCCAACCGAGAGTCGAATGACTCTCGGTGTCCCTTTTAGCCACAACTGAGACCCCCTTAGGGGCTCGGTGTGGGTCTCGGCGCAACAGCAGGCACCACCGGCTTAAGCCGGTGGCTGCTTGGGTCGAACAGTGGGATCGACGAAGGCAACAAGGGGAGACCACTGGCTTGCGCCAGTGGGATCTTTGTGCTGGCAGCGGGTAGCCACGGCACAGCAGCGGCAGCAGCCGCCGCTGTTGGCAGCGCAACCACCAGCAGCCGCGGCTGTGGGTGGTGGTTGGTGTCGGGTGTTTGGTTCGGACCGGTTCACGGGTTCACGGGCCGGTTCACGATATGTTTTAATAAAAATAATACATGGGTTCGGTTTATTATTTTTACAAGTTTAACAGTTTTACAAGTATATTTATTTTACAAGTTAATTAAATTAATTTAACATGGCATATTATTAATTTAATTAAAACATGGACTTAGGTTTATTATTATTATTTAATAATACATGATTTTAACCTAAGTATTTATTTATGTAATTTAGACTATAGTAATTAATTAATTATTAAAACATGACATATAATTAATTAATTTTCATGACTTAGGTTATATTAATATAAATATTAATACATGTTTTAACCTAAGTATTATATACACTTTGTTATAATTAAATCATGATTATATTTAATTAAATCGTATAACGTATAGTTTATTTAATTAACATGTTATAATTAATAAACGATACTATTAATCACATGACTTAGTATATTTAATCAGCAAAACTTAAGCCTGTCTTATTAGCTTATTAATCCAACTTATTTCTAATTATGGAAACTTTCTATTTCAGGAAACTTACTATTTTTCGAAACTTTCTATTTTTAGAAACTTATCTATTTTAAGCAGTTAATCTATTTTTGAAAACTTTCTATTTTTGGAAACTTTCTATTTTAGGAAACCTGATATTTTTAGAAAGTTACTTATTATTACACAACAAGTATAATAATACAAGTAATATAAGTAATACTTAATCAGAATATACAGAGTACATGATAAACACAACATAATGTTAAAATCAGTAAAACAAGACATGAACATATAAAACAAGTTAAGACATGATATAAAACCAGTTACGTACTCAGTAATCAGAATACTTATACACGTATACTATTTATGTAGCATTAGTGAGATCGAAGTAGGACTCTCTTCCGTTCGTCTTCTTCGTTCACTGGACACAAGGTACGGATTCTCCGTCCTTTCAGTATGGACATTCTTTCCTTATTAGGATTCTTCGTATGCAGCCACCGTTTTCCCAGTATATGTTTTATATGTTTTGATTTGCTTATGTTTAATTTAAATTCCTAAGCCATATACAAGCATGACCAGTTCCACCTAGTTATGGAGGTACCATAACCATAAAACTAGAGGCACTAGTGTTATGACTTCACCATGGCGGAGTGATAGCTCGTGGCGTCTCTTTCAGCTTTTGGCCATATTATTATGTTATCATGTGGGGCGTATGGGTGCATCCTAGGTTACATGCTTTAGCAGATTATTTAGGTGAATGTGGTGTGTGCCTTGCATCCTTCACAAGGAGTTGATCCCTCCTACCCAAACTTATATTAATTAGAGGCAACCCCTCTATTTTCATGATGAGGTCACCCCTCCAAGTATTCATGCACGTTGATATTTCATGACCTATATTAGCTTAATCGTTAACATGTTAAACAATTTTTATAAGATAAACATAAGGCTTTTCAAACTATAAAACCAGATTTACTAAGTTATACCAGGTTTTCCAATACTTAATCAATTCCGCTGCTATATGTTGTATATGCTTTATTCGTTCTATGCTTGTATATCCGTGCACTAAGCGTTATGCTCAGTCATTTTTCTTTCATGTTCCCAAAACGGCAGGTACTCAAGGGCGCTCGTAGACTCTAAGCGTACGTGCATATGGATTGGAAGCTTTCTAGCCTTCATTACTTTATGCATTTCATCATACATTTTGCTACTTATTTCTATGGATATTGTTTAGTCCTTTTCCTTTATAGTACTTATGTTTGTGTGTGATGAGCTTATACTTTGGGGTACCGATGTTTGTTTCTGGTATATCTTTATGGTCATGTAATGTTTAGACATTTTTCCTTGTATGCTTTGATGACACGCCATAATCACGCGTGACATTCCATTTACCAAAATGGGGTGTTACAATTATGGTATCAGAGCCAAGGCTTTGACCTGTAGGCTCTCAAAACATGACATGTAATTAGTGGGTGGTCACTATGGTCTTCCTAGAACTGACAGTCGGTTTTCATGCATTCATTTTTTTCATGCATCCATATATATGTCATTGTCGCAGGTTTATGACTAAGTAATGGGTGGTACAGGACTGGCCCTATTTAGTTGCATGTGCTTAATAAGTGTGAAAACACTTATCCTTTTACAACTTAATTATAATAATAACCAAGCCAAAACATGTATTTTATGTCGTAAATGTCAGAATTATGCGTGGTTTGTGTTTTTGTTGTGATTTGAGACCAAAATGTGAAAAGGGAAGAAAACACGGGCTTTCACGGGCTTTTATCGAAGAAAAAGACAAAAGACGAAGTCAAAAGATCAAGAGTGCAAAAAGAACGTAAGTCCAAGGCCTATTCTGAAGATTTATCGAAGAAAAAGTCTAAAGACGGAAGTTTAACAAAGTCGAAGAACCAAGTCTACTTAATGAAGAAATTAGAAGACGGGTTCATTTTATTTATCGACAAATCCCGAGACAAAGTCGAGAATGACGAGTTTATTGTTAAAGACGAAAGACGAGAAAGAAAGAAAGAAGGAAGATTCCAACCAACCATACACTCCACTCCTATAAATACCCTCCTAATGACACATTAGGAGGTGTTAGCTAAATTGACAATTTAGTCTTTCCACTTAATTTCATGCACTTTCATATTGTCATTTACTTAATTGTCATTTAAATTCTTACCTTTAATTTCAAGTAAGTTTTAATTTTGTGTTGTTGAATCTTTTATCTTCAAGCTTTTTAATCATCTCATTCTACCTTTCTTCTTTGCTTAATCTTAATCTTTTTTATAATCTTTGTTTGTGTTGATTTCGTGTTCTTTATTAATCTTTTTCATCATTTTTTTCATATAAAGTTTATAGCTTTTTACATTTCTTGGTTCGTATTTAAAGTTTTTCTAAGTTTTATCATTAATCTAGTATTCTTGTTTAGCTTATTGGTGTTTTGTTAGCTTATTGTCCTTGAAAAGTTGTGTTTTAAGTGCTTATTTTCGTCCTTTTTTGATTTCTTGTTTTTTAGGAAATCTGATTCGATTTTGCAATACTTATTGTATTGCGGAATTGAACTTCATTTGGAATTGCGGAATTGATCTTTAGTTTATTGCGAAATCATACTTTTGATTATTGCAAAATCTTTGATTTCGCAATTATTGCAAAATCTTGCCCTTTGCACATTGCAGATTTAGTTAACAATTCGCAACATTGCGGATTTGTGTTGATTTTCAGGCATTGCTTAATCATAGATTTCGCAATTATTGCGAAATTGTGATTTTATTGCGGATTTATTCCAAAATTTGGATATTGCGGAATTAAGGTTTTAGAATTGCGAAATTAATTCCTTTATTGCGAAATTATTTCAAGATTTTTGAATTGCGAATTTATTTCAGTTTTTTGTCTAAATTAATTTTTAAGTTTATTTTTCCCGCCAAATTCTTAAGTCTCGTTTTTACTTATTTTATTTTATTTTTCTTAGACTTTATTTTTACTTGTTTTGTCTTACTTAATTTTCAAATTTACTTTTCGTCAAGCTTTAATTTCCCATCAATTAATTAATTTACTTTAAAGTTTTAATTTTTCACCGTTTACTTTTTAATCGTTTTCAGCTTTATTTACTTTACAATTTACTTTAAAGTTTTGCATTTTAATTTTACTACAACGACAAATCTATTTCTTTTCCACCAAGAACAACTGAGTCGCACGTTAAACCATTGTCAATTCGAATCGAGACGAGACGATAAACTTTTCATACTTGGCAAAAACCTTGTATTAGTGCTTTTATCGAAACTTTTAACTTTGGGACCGACCCATTGGCGTCCCCTCGCCATGTCTTTTGTTTTGAGTGAACTGAGCATATGGGTTCACTCTCGCGCATATAAAAGTTTTCATAAAACTGCATCATGCATTCATGTACTAGTTTTCTTGCATAAATTTTTTTTCTCATGATTTATTGGTATAATTTTTTTTCATGTATATATATTTTATGTTTTGATCAGTTTAATCATGTATTTTTATGTTATACTGTTAGATGGTTCTCACACGCGAGCAGGAACAACTCAATGCAGTAGTCCAAGCTGCGATACAAGCTTTGCTTCCTCAGTTGAGGAACGAAATCAGGGCTGAGGTGCATGCTGCCAACAATCAGCAACAACACCCAGTACCTCCTCCTCCTCCTCCAGCAACATTGGTCTCATGGCTGGAGAGATTTAACAAGCAACGTCCTCGATCCTTCGAGAGAACTGATAGCCCCAGTGAAGCTGAAAACTGGTTGGCTCATATCGAGAAGATATTCGATGCAATGGGCTGTGCCCCCTTCTTCAAGTCGAGGTTGGCTTGTTACAAGTTCAATGGTGATGTACTAGGATGATGGAAGGCAGTCAAGCAGTCTGATGGAGGTGACAATTGGGTGGCTGGTTTGACTTGGGATCTGTAACACCCCACTCGGATAAGTGGATCGTTACGTGTATTTATGGCGTGTCATCAAAGCATAAGGTAAATGTCCTAAAACATTAACTGACCATAACGAAAATATCGGAATCAAACATCGGTAATCCAACATAAGCTCACAACATGAAAAGTAAAATACTGAAAGAAATGACTGAACAATGTCTAACAGGCAATATAAAAATGAAGTACATAAAGTAAGAAGTCTGGATTGCTTCCATCCAATGCACATGCTCTCAGAATCTTAAGAGTGTCCTGGGGTACCTGCCGTTAGAACATGAAAGTACTACGGCTGAGCATAACGCTCAGTGAACGGATATAATGCATGATAAGAATATATTGAACTTGAAATACTTAATAATTATTGAAGCTGAAAGACTGATATGTGGAGTATGATGAAAATCTGATAAGTTTGATTTATAAATAATTAAAACTGAACTGTTATCTGTGAAATCTGAAAACATGCATTTACTATATTTTAATTGCCAAGAGCTTATATAGGTCATGTGTTGTAACAACTGTTGCATGAATAACTGGAGGGGTGACCTCGTCATGCTGTAGAGGGGTGACCTCTAAATGACTGTGTTGGGTGGAGGGATCAGCTCCAATGTGAAGGATGTAGAGCACACACCACATTCACCTGATAACTGTAAACTGATAGGCCTAGGATGCATCCATACGCCCCACTAAAAATACTGATAAAATGGCCAAGCTGAGCTGAGTGGAACGCTACAGGATATCACTCTTCTATAGGTGAGTCATGACACCGGCGCCTCTAGTGTCATGGTTACGGTACCTCCGTAACTAGTACATGAACTGGTCATTCTTGTATATAAGGCTCAGGCAATCTATTTAGTTATTAAAGTGATTACTGATAAGCTTAAAACATATATTGGGGAAAACATTTGGCTGCAGACGGGAATCCTAATCATGCATAGAAGAAAGTCCTTACTGAAGGACGGGAAATCCGTACCTCGTGTCCAGTAACTGACTGAAGGAAGACTGAACGAACACTACTCGGGCTTCACGGAAGCTACAATAATAATAGACGCGAATAAGTTATCTGATCTTTATTTAATTTATTGATTTTATCGGCTTTTCATTTATTTATTTATTTCTGAACTTCTTTACGAACGTTAACTGATAAATCCGGTCTTTCTTATAATTCTTTTTAATGTATTATCGCTCTAGTATTAATTACGGTACAAACGTATTCTGACGTGATATTAATACTATAATCGGTAACCCTGCTAAAAATAGGAAGTTTCTTAAATTAGAAAGTTTTTAAAATCGTTATAATTTCTATAATAAAAATATACCTTTTTAAATATTATAAAACTATTTTAATTTAACTCATTTAAATACACAATTAAAACATTTATAAAAGTAAGTAATAAAAGGTATAATTTAAAGTCTTCATTTTTAATATTAAAAATATATCCGAGCCTACCGAGATACCCCTTCTCGGTCGCACTAAAACAATTAAACAATATTTATAAAATCTGCCTATATGAATTAACGACAGAAAAACTGTCACTAAAAACTGTGTGACTAAAAGCTGATACTTAAAAACTATGAATAACAATTCTGCGACGGAAATTTGTGCCACTAAACCGTAGCTAATCTCATATAAAAATCATCATTTTTCTGTCCAAAACATACCCTCTGATTATTCATTCGTTCCCCCTGATTTTATGCTAAGTTCCCATTAATTTCATTGTTTAACAGTTCCCACTGTTAATGCAGTGGTTCCCACTGCTAATGCAGTGGTTCCCACTGCTATTGTTTCTGTCCCACTGCTCGCAGTCCCAAACACCCCATTTCTTATGAATTAATCCCAAACACCCCCTGTTCATGTTTGATTCGGGTCTCGACAAACAAAAACGCCACTAAGCCATTTATAACCGTTGAACAGTTAACCAAACGTCCCCTTTTCGCCCCTTATCCCCCTGTTTATGTTTTTGGGTCGCGGCTAAACACACACGACATCACCGAGAGTCATAGACTCTCGGCTGGGCCAAGAAACACCAAGCCGCCCCTGTTTTGGGTCATGGCTGGTTAGCAACAACCGACGCCGAGACCTTGGGGTCTTGGATAGTTATCAAAATCCGACCCCTTTACTATTATATCTTCATTCCGATTTTATGATTCATCAACAATTTTAGATTCGTGATAAAAACTGAAAATATGAACGAATGATTACCTTATAACGAATCAAGAAGATAGATATTCTACACGGATCAAGTGAATGATCAAAACCCGGGATCTTTTTTTTTCTGTCGGCGGTCACAAACCCTAGTAGTGTAGGCGTTTTTTTACAACCAATTAAATGAGAATGTAGTAGTGATAGTTCCCTGTGGTTTTTGTTTTCCAACAGGCCGGGCCAAAAATCCACTTCTTCTTTACTTTTGTTCTAAAACCGGCCTCCTATTGTATATATATATATATATTTTTTTTCAACTTCGACATTTAAATTTATTTACGTACATTCGTTTTTAATTCTCGGGTTTTATTTTTCTTAGCGTAGTATTCTTTTCTGTATGCTAATAAATACATTCGTAATATTTCTGAACTTAGTAATTATTTTTTTTAAAATTAAAACTGTGTATTTAATATCCTAGATTTTAAATACGGGTTTTACAATTCTTCCCCTCTAAAAGAATAATTCGTCCCCGAATTAAAGATATGACTATACTTGGTTTTACAATTCTTCCCCTCTAAAAAGAAAAATTCGTCCTCGAATTTAAAGGTAATCTAAGCTGATTGGGGTGAAAGCTGAAAATACTCTTAAGCTGAAAGATGTATAAGCTGAAAGGACACATAGGCCGGAAGAACATGAAAGCTGAAAAAACATATGAGCTGAAAGAATAATTCGTCTTATAGTTAAGACATAATGTTGTTTCAAGGTATAACATGACATGACTGAAACGATCATATAACGTGACATGGCTGAAGAGGACATGGAACGTAACCTAACTGGAAGAGCTTAACTGGATTTATTGTAGGAAAAGTGATGAGAGGTCCGGATGGACTCCTCCGTTTCGAGTGGCTTCCCGCTCGAAACGATTTCTTAAAAGGTCTAAGCATAAAGACAATCTTGGTCCTGATAACCCTGTACTGATGATGCTGAATAGTTTCTGGTTCTATACTTAAGATGGATTTTCTGAATCTGATAGAATAAACAAGATATAGCATGTAGGATACATGAACGGTACGTATAAATATCCTGAAAAATAACATTTATATATCTCAGCAAGCTGCTGAAAATATACAGGGACGAACTACGTGAACAATTGTGAACGTGTTATGTGAGCAATTGTGAACGTGTTACGTGAGCAATTGTGACCGTGGTTCCCGATTATATGAGGAATGTGGGGCATGGAATATATTGTGCACAATAATACATGAAACATTCTGTGAACGTGATGCTAGGATATATCATGAACATATGATGACTAAGGAAAGAATGCCAAACGATACAGCCTGATACGTGAAACGTCTGCCTGGGTATGGAGAAGCTCTGCTAACTTGATTCTGGTTTCTTAAGCTTTTTGTAACCGAATTCGGTAATAAACTGTTAAACGTATATCGCAAAATAGCACACAAACTTGAACGTGAACAATGCTATGAACGCTAACGTGAGCTTAAATCATGAGATAACACGAAACATGAACTGAAACAGCATCATACTGCGACTGAGACGTAAACGTGAAAGTGAAAATAAACGTGAACGTACACGTGATCGTGATCATGAACGTGAGCACGATTCGCGAACGCTAATTTCCATCTGACAAGATTGTTGATGGAATACCTTGGAGTCATACGATTTATTGTTGTATTTCCTGCGGACTTGTTACTGCGTAATCGTCTCTGATAAAAGAAGGCGTAAAGGCTGGGTTAACTGGTTAACAACGACTTAGATAGCATCATGCTTCGTCTGAGTCGGTGGTAACTGACAACAATTTCCTGGAATTTCACCTCATTTCTGCTCGTAATTTCGAAGGATTGTAGTAACTCACTAACATGACTGCGTTCTATCTTGAACCTGCAGTATGTCAGGCATCTAGGTATGAACAAGTTGTATCAATATGTGATATTGCTTCTATCAAAATCCTGCCTGAATATGGGACATTCTGGTGTAAATCTGGTTGAATAGTCATTGAATTTTTTTTCCGTAAAGAACGGTCAGCACTTTTTGCGGTAACAGTCAATTAAGTTCTAGAAAATTTGGTACTTCGTTCTCAGGCGTCGGTCGGGACCATCAGGTGATGGCCTTCACCTTCGCAGGATTGTTTGAAATTTCTTTCTGCTGAAATAGGGTGGCTCAGAAATTCCACTCTGTTCATCTGAAATATACATATGGAAAGCTGCTTATATAAGTTCCTCCTATCAGAAAATCTGCAGACTTTAGGAGATCAGGATGGTATCAAAGAACATACTGACGATTTTGTCTGCGAAGTCGTAAATTTTTTTTTCTTCATAAATTTCATACTATCGCTGGGGCATTAGGGAGCCCAGACGTATAAGTCAAAAATTTTGAGAGACTATAACGTGTTCAACAGTAATCTGGAAAACATCATGTTCTTCTCTCACCACTGTTGATGGCATGGTCGCGAATTGTTCTGGAAAATATTTAAGATATCGTAGCAGGTCAGGGAAACCTTCTATACGTGGAATGAATATCGATTAAGAATGGTGATCTGGTAAATTTTCTGGTGGTCGATACATGATCTCATGTTACCGACCTTCTTTCTAATAGACAGAAACGGTGCACTTTCTGGTGGGGCGTTAGGACGAATAAGGCCTCGTTCCGGTAACTTTTGCAGCAAATGCTGCAACTCTTTAACTTAGCTGAAGCCCTGCAATAAAGAGTTTGAAAACAGGTTCCGTTTTTGAGACTAACTCGATGTTAAATTCTGTCTCGTGGTTAGGAAGGAATTTCTTGAAAACTTTCTGAAATTACATTTGGGAACTCTGGAATAATCTTCTGATCATTAATTTAAATAACTTCAGAAGTGGATTATAACTGGTGGCTAGACAGTCTTCGTAGCTATGGACTGATAGGTCACGCGCTTGTAAGGCGGAAACAATTTGTACTGATTTTTTGGCACAAAACATAATGAATATATATTAGGGATTTAGTAAGACGGATCCCGTCGTTAACTGAAAAAGAAACTTTAATAGATATGGGTGATACTGTAGAGTCTTTTCTGGCTAGAAGGTAGGTAATACCTGATTTAGATAAAGCTGACATACGAATAGGTGAAGCAAACGTGGCAATTTTTCACTGAATGCGTTCGTCTGTAACCTATCAGAATGAATACTGCGTGTTTAACCTGAGTAATACTCTAGTGGCGGTGACTGAATTTTTAAATGATCTGATTCATGTGTGGCATAATAGAATGGGTATACCCCTTTCTGAAGGGTACCTTGAATTACCGAGGGCCTGGTTTAGAAACATACTAGAGTTATGAGTTCTGACTCGTATTTTGAGAAAAGATTCGTACGACGTGTACCACGACGGGTGTCCTGATATGTGTCTTCCGAAATGATACCTGAGACCTATGTCTTGACTGATGTCTTGACATGTGTTTTAGTGAATGAATCTGGACAAGGCTGAAAATTTTTGGTAACTGCTAGGATTGGCGAACCAGTTAGAGTATCGACCTCTGTATTTCTGGTCACATCCGTACCAGAGTTCCGATGATTACTGACTGTTTAATTATAAGCACGGTGGTTTTCACTACTGCTTTGTCGGTCAATTATGACGGTCATTTTCATGACCGTGATTCATGTAACTATTTTGTTGAGTGGTCGGCTGGTTCTGGTTCCCACTCTTCTGAATAAAGGTTAGCTGGGTGAAATGTGACATCTAGCTGAGAAAGTAAAAGCATGGAATGTAATGGTAGTGTCTGATGATTGAAGTTTATCCTTGTCAGAAATTTCAAATTTATAGTTTTTGTCCTTGTTCTGTAGTCTTCATAGTATAAACAGCGTTAGCATCTTGAGAAATCTCCAACGTATCAGCAGCATCAGCATTTGTGAGGTCTTCAAAGTGTTAGCAGCATCAGTATCTGGTAAAATCTTCAACTCACGAGTAGCATCAGTATCTGGTATAATATCGACAATTGGAAACGCCTGAGATGATTGAGGATCGATTAGCAATATCCCTGGAGTAGGGTACATGGGGTACACCTGGACTACTGAAGTACAGAATAAATACTGCACATGGAGCATATCTGAGACACTGCACTTAGATTACACATGAAATACTGTACATCGAGTATAACTAAGACACTGTATATGGATTACATATGGAGTACTGTACATGACACTGGTGGGAATTTCTTGAGATGATCGATACTGGTGTCAATCGTCTAACATGGTAAATGGGGATAATTTGATATAACTGGTTAGCAAACTGAACTTGAAACAACATGATAGCCTGGTAATTTTTGCGTATGCTTAATGATGGTTTATAAAGGTTCAAGAATATGATTAACGGAATTTCAACAATGGTTAGCATGAAGGCATGACTGATGAAGATCAAACATGCTTATTATGAAAACGGGATTTTTACTGTAACCCCTTGAAATTAAGTATATTGAAGTTCGTTTTCTCTCGATTCTTGACCAATTGAAAGTCCTAAAATCTCAAGTTTATAATTGTTCTTGGTTGATAGGGTATTTGGATATTCTATGTCTATTTCAAACAACAAGTAAAAATGGTGAAAAATATTAAGCTATGTATCCGTAAAACACTTAGCAATTACCAATTTTATTCACAAAAGTTCAAATTGTAAAAACATGAAAGTAAAGTGCTCAAAATGTAAAGTAATTGAAAGTACAAAGCTTGAAATGTGAAGTTCAGAAAATAAAAGGACCTATAATGTAAATTCTAACAAACTTGTAACTAATTTTAACAAACAAACAAACAGCCTAACTGAAATTGACAAGTAACTGAAAGTTAAGGGATTAAACTCTAGCAAACCCTAATTAATTGCAAGTTTAGCTACAAATGCAAACAGTTACAAACCGAAGGGACTATAGTGCAATTAATGGAACTTATGTATCAAAAACGGGCACAGTGCATTAATAAGCTCGTATAAGCTCAATTCTGGACCAAATAAGCTCAAACTGGTTTTAAAATGCTTAAAATCAAAAATCAACTAGGCTTGTATGAAGAAATTGCTTAAAAGCAAGTAGAACTAAAGATAACTTATTCCACTAAGCCAACATTAAGCTAACTGAAAATCCAGACTTGCACATTCAGATTTTTATGTTCAAACTTATCAGTCAGCTTAATAAGAGTATGGAATTTCTTTTATTTTTGAAAATGGTCCACTGAATAAGCTGAAAAATGGAATTAAGCTGAAAAGAGCTTATTTGACCAAGTTTGACCAAAATTATGAAAAGGCTGAAAAGCTCCAAATCTACTCAAGACATGTTTCTAAACAGGTTTATGAAGAAAAATGAGCAGATTTATGAAGTAGACATGGCTATATAAGAAAACAGTCAACCTCTCTTTACAGAAAATTGAATTTGATCAAGTGCTTATCAAAAAGCTGATTCCTAACTAAAAATAGAATACTGTAGAATTTCCTTGCACCGTCTTGAACTCTGGATGCTTAACTATAACTAGGAACTGGTTTCAAGCTATTTTATTAAGAATTGAAGAAATGGCATGGATTTGAAAATAGCAAGTTTTCTGATAAAAAAGTTATTAGAACTTGACCCAAACCTTTTTCTTAACCAATTGCCTTTTTGACCTGAATTTTGACTTCAAAACCAAACAAAGTTATTTCTACTAGTTCACTAAATATGAATGAGAAAAACTTAACAGGTTTAACAACTTGTATTACAAGTATGCAGATCCAAACACTAATTAACAAGTCTGTGAAAAACTTTAACAAATAGATTTTGATTCAAAGAGTGAAACAGGCTAAGTATGATATCTAGACATGTTCAAGAAGTAAATTGAGAAGTAATTGACACAAATTCAGACTTATTAACAGGCTTGAACACAAAATGCACTCAAAAACACTTGACTGAGGCATATAAAGCTGGAATCAAGTAAAACTTAGACTAAAGATACAAGACTTCTCACAAGCTATAAAATGAACAAGATTACACTAAAACAAGTACAAATACATGATCATAGCAGCACAAATTGTTTACACTAGGAATTGAGCATGCAAACTTCACTTGAGTGGAACTTAAAACAGGATTAACAAACTTTTTAGCTAGAAGCCTCCACTGATGGAGTAGTGTGGCGCTGAGCCAACTAGAATCTACAAGAACACAATAAGAACACCACCATTAACCACATTATCACCTCCAAAATCCATCTCTGTTCAAATTAAACCATCTGCTACAATCTGCTACTCAGGAACTGGATAGGACTGATTAAGCTGAATAGATCATAACAAGCTTCCACAATGTATCAACAACACTTCATTGATCACTCAAGATCAATGAAATCACAAGCAGTAACATAATTGAAGGAATGAGTAAGTGAAATGAAGATCAGAGAAGAGGAAATGGATATTTATGGGATTTTATTGATTTATGAAGGAAAATCTGTTACAACTGCTTAACTAATTCTATAACTAACTCTCAAGAGTGTGTCAAACTCTTTAGAGAAGTTTCCTAACTGAATGAGAAGCAGAAATGAAAGGAAAATATAAGTGTGTGTGTTTTTTCACACTTAGCTACTACTGAAAAATGAAGGTACAATGCCCTATTTATAAAGGTTGAAGATGATGAGCTGGGGTAGCATGACGTGTCTCAACCAATGGTAAGATGCCACCATGTCAAAATCTGGTGTATTGTAGATTCTACTCCAAGAACAAGAAAGGGGTTTTCTTCTCCTTTGATCTTCAGTTTAAATAACTTGTGTGGTTGAATTCGTCTCTCCGGTCCGAGCATTTTTCATGTATAAAGTTTGTTATGAAACGCATTGTAGCCAAATCCACGTCCTGGGCTCGTTGATAGTTGGAGATGACACGTGTCATGTTTTCATTTATTCTTGGTCCTTCACATGGATCATTATCCTTAGTGGATAAAATGAATATTGCATGGCCTTTCCTGATTGGTGGAGAAGTATTTAGTGCGCTGCACTGTTCTTGGCTTTATGTATTTAATGCGAATATGAGGTGGCAGTCCAGCTGGTGATCTATGTTCTCTTTTTCTTGTATTTTTATTGGTCAAAAGGCAAGTGACACGGATCAAGGCCAAATTTGGTGCATTTTTGACACTTTCAGTCCCTTATCTTTGGCAGATTATCAAAATGAGCTCCATTCTTCATTCCAATGGCAATTTTAGTCCTTTGACTTGCATTCTTGTTCATTTGAAACCTTGACTTAGTTGACTTGAAGTTTGACCAAGTTTGACTTTGATCTTGACTTTTCCAAAGTTTGCATTTAAGTCCCTCAACTTTTGAGTATTGTCAAGATAGGTCCTTCTTTTTCAAATGACTTGTCATCTTTGATCCTTCTCTTGTCTTTTCATCATAAATGAGCTTGATTTCCTCTTGTTTGCTTGAAAATGTATCCTTGTTACCTATTTAAGCACAAACACAAAACATACCACATAATACTGCTTAATAGCTCAAAAGTTAGGTATTTTCCATGTGTTTTAGGGTGATTTGTTGATTAATTGATATGAAATTTTGCTCATATCAAATCTCCTACACTTGAACATTGCCATGACCTCATGCAATGTTATATTTTAAAGCCCAATTTTACATTTTCCTCTTAATTAACCCACCTTGGCCAATATGGAATATTTTTACACTACTCTACTCTATATGATGCATGATTTTGATTTTGTACAATGCAATGCAAAGAAAATAATTCTTATTTATATATTTTTGAATTTTCTTGAAATGGTTTGGATGGAAAAACTCATAAAGAATCCAATGACTTAAATTAGGGCTTTGGTACCATGGACACTTATCACCCTCAAGTTTCACTTTACCCATACCAAGCTTAAAAATGGGATCATTGTAATCACAAGTAAAAAGTGCATCAACTTATTCATGACAATTAAATGTTGAACCAGTTATTATTTGAGCAAATTGCTTGAAGGCAAATTTGTCATTATTTGAAGCGTGAAATATAATGTAAAATCCAAAAATAAGGAAGCACGGTTGTAATCCTAAGTAATTGATTGTAGCTTTTTGCAACCCTTTAGGAAAAGGGTGGCAAAATAGGGCAAGTATCGAGTGTCGGTTTAGGAAAACCGAGCACTAATGACCAAATAAGTTCAAGTTCGTTTCCCAAGGAGGCACGTGTGTTGTGTTAAGAGATGATTTTGATTTGTGATTTTATTGTTATGAGAAAAGAAAGAAATGAGAAAGAAAAGAAAGACGGTTACGAAGACGAATTAAACTAAGTCGAAAAAGGCGAACACGTTAAACCGTAAATAGTGCAAAATTTAAAATTTTAACCTAAAAATTCCTAAAAATCACTAACAATCCACAATAATATTCTAAGAGTTTACAAAAAATCCAAACTTGCTAAAACCTTTTAATTAATTAGATAATGACTTTTTAATGCTAATTAAAGCCCTAAAAATCACAATTAATTATTAAAAAGCCCTAAACAAGATCTTAAAGTTTGTAAACCTCCAAAATGACCTAATTAAGCTAAAAAGTATTTTTTAAAATTTTAAAACCAAGTAAAACTATTTTTAAACACTTAAAAACTATTGCCATTTACTTTAAAGTTTTGCATTTTAATTTTACTACAACGACAAATCTATTTCTTTTCCACCAAGAACAACTGAGTCGCACGTTAAACCATTGTCAATTCGAATCGAGACGAGACGATAAACTTTTCATACTTGGCAAAAACCTTGTATTAGTGCTTTTATCGAAACTTTTAACTTTGGGACCGACCCATTGGCGTCCCCTCGCCATGTCTTTTGTTTTGAGTGAACTGAGCATATGGGTTCACTCTCGCGCATATAAAAGTTTTCATAAAACTGCATCATGCATTCATGTACTAGTTTTCTTGCATAAATTTTTTTTCTCATGATTTATTGGTATAATTTTTTTTCATGTATATATATTTTATGTTTTGATCAGTTTAATCATGTATTTTTATGTTATACTGTTAGATGGTTCTCACACGCGAGCAGGAACAACTCAATGCAGTAGTCCAAGCTGCGATACAAGCTTTGCTTCCTCAGTTGAGGAACGAAATCAGGGCTGAGGTGCATGCTGCCAACAATCAGCAACAACACCCAGTACCTCCTCCTCCTCCTCCAGCAACATTGGTCTCATGGCTGGAGAGATTTAACAAGCAACGTCCTCGATCCTTCGAGAGAACTGATAGCCCCAGTGAAGCTGAAAACTGGTTGGCTCATATCAAGAAGATATTCGATGCAATGGGCTGTGCCCCCTTCTTCAAGTCGAGGTTGGCTTGTTACAAGTTCAATGGTGATGTACTAGGATGATGGAAGGCAGTCAAGCAGTCTGATGGAGGTGACAATTGGGTGGCTGGTTTGACTTGGGATCTGTAACACCCCACTCAGATAAGTGGATCGTTACGTGTATTTATGGCGTGTCATCAAAGCATAAGGTAAATGTCCTAAAACATTAACTGACCATAACGAAAATATCGGAATCAAACATCGGTAATCCAACATAAGCTCACAACATGAAAAGTAAAATACTGAAAGAAATGACTGAACAATGTCTAACAGGCAATATAAAAATGAAGTACATAAAGTAAGAAGTCTGGATTGCTTCCATCCAATGCACATGCTCTCAGAATCTTAAGAGTGTCCTGGGGTACCTGCCGTTAGAACATGAAAGTACTACGGCTGAGCATAACGCTCAGTGAACGGATATAATGCATGATAAGAATATATTGAACTTGAAATACTTAATAATTATTGAAGCTGAAAGACTGATATGTGGAGTATGATGAAAATCTGATAAGTTTGATTTATAAATAATTAAAACTGAACTGTTATCTGTGAAATCTGAAAACATGCATTTACTATATTTTAATTGCCAAGAGCTTATATAGGTCATGTGTTTTAACAACTGTTGCATGAATAACTGGAGGGGTGACCTCGTCATGCTGTAGAGGGGTGACCTCTAAATGACTGTGTTGGGTGGAGGGATCAGCTCCAATGTGAAGGATGTAGAGCACACACCACATTCACCTGATAACTGTAAACTGATAGGCCTAGGATGCATCCATACGCCCCACTAAAAATACTGATAAAATGGCCAAGCTGAGCTGAGTGGAACGCTACAGGATATCACTCTTCTATAGGTGAGTCATGACACCGGCGCCTCTAGTGTCATGGTTACGGTACCTCCGTAACTAGTACATGAACTGGTCATTCTTGTATATAAGGCTCAGGCAATCTATTTAGTTATTAAAGTGATTACTGATAAGCTTAAAACATATATTGGGGAAAACATTTGGCTGCAGACGGGAATCCTAATCATGCATAGAAGAAAGTCCTTACTGAAGGACGGGAAATCCGTACCTCGTGTCCAGTAACTGACTGAAGGAAGACTGAACGAACACTACTCGGGCTTCACGGAAGCTACAATAATAATAGACGCGAATAAGTTATCTGATCTTTATTTAATTTATTGATCTTATCGGCTTTTCATTTATTTATTTATTTCTGAACTTCTTTACGAACGTTAACTGATAAATCTGGTCTTTCTTATAATTCTTTTTAATGTATTATCGCTCTAGTATTAATTACGGTACAAACGTATTCTGACGTGATATTAATACTATAATCGGTAACCCTGCTAAAAATAGGAAGTTTCTTAAATTAGAAAGTTTTTAAAATCGTTATAATTTCTATAATAAAAATATACCTTTTTAAATATTATAAAACTATTTTAATTTAACTCATTTAAATACACAATTAAAACATTTATAAAAGTAAGTAATAAAAGGTATAATTTAAAGTCTTCATTTTTAATATTAAAAATATATCCGAGCCTACCGAGATACCCCTTCTCGGTCGCACTAAAACAATTAAACAATATTTATAAAATCTGCCTATATGAATTAACGACAGAAAAACTGTCACTAAAAACTGTGTGACTAAAAGCTGATACTTAAAAACTATGAATAACAATTCTGCGACGGAAATTTGTGCCACTAAACCGTAGCTAATCTCATATAAAAATCATCATTTTTCTGTCCAAAACATACCCTCTGATTATTCATTCGTTCCCCCTGATTTTATGCTAAGTTCCCATTAATTTCATTGTTTAACAGTTCCCACTGTTAATGCAGTGGTTCCCACTGCTAATGCAGTGGTTCCCACTGCTATTGTTTCTGTCCCACTGCTCGCAGTCCCAAACACCCCATTTCTTATGAATTAATCCCAAACACCCCCTGTTCATGTTTGATTCGGGTCTCGACAAACAAAAACGCCACTAAGCCATTTATAACCGTTGAACAGTTAACCAAACGTCCCCTTTTCGCCCCTTATCCCCCTGTTTATGTTTTTGGGTCGCGGCTAAACACACACGACATCACCGAGAGTCATAGACTCTCGGCTGGGCCAAGAAACACCAAGCCGCCCCTGTTTTGGGTCATGGCTGGTTAGCAACAACCGACGCCGAGACCTTGGGGTCTCGGATAGTTATCAAAATCCGACCCCTTTACTATTATATCTTCATTCCGATTTTATGATTCATCAACAATTTTAGATTCGTGATAAAAACTGAAAATATGAACGAATGATTACCTTATAACGAATCAAGAAGATAGATATTCTACACGGATCAAGTGAATGATCAAAACCCGGGATCTTTTTTTTTCTGTCAGCGGTCACAAACCCTAGTAGTGTAGGCGTTTTTTTACAACCAATTAAATGAGAATGTAGTAGTGATAGTTCCCTGTGGTTTTTGTTTTCCAACAGGCCGGGCCAAAAATCCACTTCTTCTTTACTTTTGTTCTAAAACCGGCCTCCTATTGTATATATATATATATATTTTTTTTCAACTTCGACATTTAAATTTATTTACGTACATTCGTTTTTAATTCTCGGGTTTTATTTTTCTTAGCGTAGTATTCTTTTCTGTATGCTAATAAATACATTCGTAATATTTCTGAACTTAGTAATTATTTTTTTTAAAATTAAAACTGTGTATTTAATATCCTAGATTTTAAATACGGGTTTTACAATTCTTCCCCTCTAAAAGAATAATTCGTCCCCGAATTAAAGATATGACTATACTTGGTTTTACAATTCTTCCCCTCTAAAAAGAAAAATTCGTCCTCGAATTTAAAGGTAATCTAAGCTGATTGGGGTGAAAGCTGAAAATACTCTTAAGCTGAAAGATGTATAAGCTGAAAGGACACATAGGCCGGAAGAACATGAAAGCTGAAAAAACATATGAGCTGAAAGAATAATTCGTCTTATAGTTAAGACATAATGTTGTTTCAAGGTATAACATGACATGACTGAAACGATCATATAACGTGACATGGCTGAAGAGGACATGGAACGTAACCTAACTGGAAGAGCTTAACTGGATTTATTGTAGGAAAAGTGATGAGAGGTCCGGATGGACTCCTCCGTTTCGAGTGGCTTCCCGCTCGAAACGATTTCTTAAAAGGTCTAAGCATAAAGACAATCTTGGTCCTGATAACCCTGTACTGATGATGCTGAATAGTTTCTGGTTCTATACTTAAGATGGATTTTCTGAATCTGATAGAATAAACAAGATATAGCATGTAGGATACATGAACGGTACGTATAAATATCCTGAAAAATAACATTTATATATCTCAGCAAGCTGCTGAAAATATACAGGGACGAACTACGTGAACAATTGTGAACGTGTTATGTGAGCAATTGTGAACGTGTTACGTGAGCAATTGTGACCGTGGTTCCCGATTATATGAGGAATGTGGGGCATGGAATATATTGTGCACAATAATACATGAAACATTCTGTGAACGTGATGCTAGGATATATCATGAACATATGATGACTAAGGAAAGAATGCCAAACGATACAGCCTGATACGTGAAACGTCTGCCTGGGTATGGAGAAGCTCTGCTAACTTGATTCTGGTTTCTTAAGCTTTTTGTAACCGAATTCGGTAATAAACTGTTAAACGTATATCGCAAAATAGCACACAAACTTGAACGTGAACAATGCTATGAACGCTAACGTGAGCTTAAATCATGAGATAACACGAAACATGAACTGAAACAGCATCATACTGCGACTGAGACGTAAACGTGAAAGTGAAAATAAACGTGAACGTACACGTGATCGTGATCATGAACGTGAGCACGATTCGCGAACGCTAATTTCCATCTGACAAGATTGTTGATGGAATACCTTGGAGTCATACGATTTATTGTTGTATTTCCTGCGGACTTGTTACTGCGTAATCGTCTCTGATAAAAGAAGGCGTAAAGGCTGGGTTAACTGGTTAACAACGACTTAGATAGCATCATGCTTCGTCTGAGTCGGTGGTAACTGACAACAATTTCCTGGAATTTCACCTCATTTCTGCTCGTAATTTCGAAGGATTGTAGTAACTCACTAACATGACTGCGTTCTATCTTGAACCTGCAGTATGTCAGGCATCTAGGTATGAACAAGTTGTATCAATATGTGATATTGCTTCTATCAAAATCCTGCCTGAATATGGGACATTCTGGTGTAAATCTGGTTGAATAGTCATTGAATTTTTTTTCCGTAAAGAACGGTCAGCACTTTTTGCGGTAACAGTCAATTAAGTTCTAGAAAATTTGGTACTTCGTTCTCAGGCGTCGGTCGGGACCATCAGGTGATGGCCTTCACCTTCGCAGGATTGTTTGAAATTTCTTTCTGCTGAAATAGGGTGGCTCAGAAATTCCACTCTGTTCATCTGAAATATACATATGGAAAGCTGCTTATATAAGTTCCTCCTATCAGAAAATCTGCAGACTTTAGGAGATCAGGATGGTATCAAAGAACATACTGACGATTTTGTCTGCGAAGTCGTAAATTTTTTTTTCTTCATAAATTTCATACTATCGCTGGGGCATTAGGGAGCCCAGACGTATAAGTCAAAAATTTTGAGAGACTATAACGTGTTCAACAGTAATCTGGAAAACATCATGTTCTTCTCTCACCACTGTTGATGGCATGGTCGCGAATTGTTCTGGAAAATATTTAAGATATCGTAGCAGGTCAGGGAAACCTTCTATACGTGGAATGAATATCGATTAAGAATGGTGATCTGGTAAATTTTCTGGTGGTCGATACATGATCTCATGTTACCGACCTTCTTTCTAATAGACAGAAACGGTGCACTTTCTGGTGGGGCGTTAGGACGAATAAGGCCTCGTTCCGGTAACTTTTGCAGCAAATGCTGCAACTCTTTAACTTAGCTGAAGCCCTGCAATAAAGAGTTTGAAAACAGGTTCCGTTTTTGAGACTAACTCGATGTTAAATTCTGTCTCGTGGTTAGGAAGGAATTTCTTGAAAACTTTCTGAAATTACATTTGGGAACTCTGGAATAATCTTCTGATCATTAATTTAAATAACTTCAGAAGTGGATTATAACTGGTGGCTAGACAGTCTTCGTAGCTATGGACTGATAGGTCACGCGCTTGTAAGGCGGAAACAATTTGTACTGATTTTTTGGCACAAAACATAATGAATATATATTAGGGATTTAGTAAGACGGATCCCGTCGTTAACTGAAAAAGAAACTTTAATAGATATGGGTGATACTGTAGAGTCTTTTCTGGCTAGAAGGTAGGTAATACCTGATTTAGATAAAGCTGACATACGAATAGGTGAAGCAAACGTGGCAATTTTTCACTGAATGCGTTCGTCTGTAACCTATCAGAATGAATACTGCGTGTTTAACCTGAGTAATACTCTAGTGGCGGTGACTGAATTTCTAAATGATCTGATTCATGTGTGGCATAATAGAATGGGTATACCCCTTTCTGAAGGGTACCTTGAATTACCGAGGGCCTGGTTTAGAAACATACTAGAGTTATGAGTTCTGACTCGTATTTTGAGAAAAGATTCATACGACGTGTACCACGACGGGTGTCCTGATATGTGTCTTCCGAAATGATACCTGAGACCTATGTCTTGACTGATGTCTTGACATGTGTTTTAGTGAATGAATCTGGACAAGGCTGAAAATTTTTGGTAACTGCTAGGATTGGCGAACCAGTTAGAGTATCGACCTCTGTATTTCTGGTCACGTCCGTACCAGAGTTCCGATGATTACTGACTGTTTAATTATAAGCACGGTGGTTTTCACTACTGCTTTGTCGGTCAATTATGACGGTCATTTTCATGACCGTGATTCATGTAACTATTTTGTTGAGTGGTCGGCTGGTTCTGGTTCCCACTCTTCTGAATAAAGGTTAGCTGGGTGAAATGTGACATCTAGCTGAGAAAGTAAAAGCATGGAATGTAATGGTAGTGTCTGATGATTGAAGTTTATCCTTGTCAGAAATTTCAAATTTATAGTTTTTGTCCTTGTTCTGTAGTCTTCATAGTATAAACAGCGTCAGCATCTTGAGAAATCTCCAACGTATCAGCAGCATCAGCATTTGTGAGGTCTTCAAAGTGTTAGCAGCATCAGTATCTGGTAAAATCTTCAACTCACGAGTAGCATCAGTATCTGGTATAATATCGACAATTGGAAACGCCTGAGATGATTGAGGATCGATTAGCAATATCCCTGGAGTAGGGTACATGGGGTACACCTGGACTACTGAAGTACAGAATAAATACTGCACATGGAGCATATCTGAGACACTGCACTTAGATTACACATGAAATACTGTACATCGAGTATAACTAAGACACTGTATATGGATTACATATGGAGTACTGTACATGACACTGGTGGGAATTTCTTGAGATGATCGATACTGGTGTCAATCGTCTAACATGGTAAATGGGGATAATTTGATATAACTGGTTAGCAAACTGAACTTGAAACAACATGATAGCCTGGTAATTTTTGCGTATGCTTAATGATGGTTTATAAAGGTTCAAGAATATGATTAACGGAATTTCAACAATGGTTAGCATGAAGGCATGACTGATGAAGATCAAACATGCTTATTATGAAAACGGGATTTTTACTGTAACCCCTTGAAATTAAGTATATTGAAGTTCGTTTTCTCTCGATTCTTGACCAATTGAAAGTCCTAAAATCTCAAGTTTATAATTGTTCTTGGTTGATAGGGTATTTGGATATTCTATGTCTATTTCAAACAACAAGTAAAAATGGTGAAAAATATTAAGCTATGTATCCGTAAAACACTTAGCAATTACCAATTTTATTCACAAAAGTTCAAATTGTAAAAACATGAAAGTAAAGTGCTCAAAATGTAAAGTAATTGAAAGTACAAAGCTTGAAATGTGAAGTTCAGAAAATAAAAGGACCTATAATGTAAATTCTAACAAACTTGTAACTAATTTTAACAAACAAACAAACAGCCTAACTGAAATTGACAAGTAACTGAAAGTTAAGGGATTAAACTCTAGCAAACCCTAATTAATTGCAAGTTTAGCTACAAATGCAAACAGTTACAAACCAAAGGGACTATAGTGCAATTAATGGAACTTATGTATCAAAAACGGGCACAGTGCATTAATAAGCTCGTATAAGCTCAATTCTGGACCAAATAAGCTCAAACTGGTTTTAAAATGCTTAAAATCAAAAATCAACTAGGCTTGTATGAAGAAATTGCTTAAAAGCAAGTAGAACTAAAGATAACTTATTCCAATAAGCCAACATTAAGCTAACTGAAAATCCAGACTTGCACATTCAGATTTTTATGTTCAAACTTATCAGTCAGCTTAATAAGAGTATGGAATTTCTTTTATTTTTGAAAATGGTCCACTGAATAAGCTGAAAAATGGAATTAAGCTGAAAAGAGCTTATTTGACCAAGTTTGACCAAAATTATGAAAAGGCTGAAAAGCTCCAAATCTACTCAAGACATGTTTCTAAACAGGTTTATGAAGAAAAATGAGCAGATTTATGAAGTAGACATGGCTATATAAGAAAACAGTCAACCTCTCTTTACAGAAAATTGAATTTGATCAAGTGCTTATCAAAAAGCTGATTCCTAACTAAAAATAGAATACTGTAGAATTTCCTTGCACCGTCTTGAACTCTGGATGTTTAACTATAACTAGGAACTGGTTTCAAGCTATTTTATTAAGAATTGAAGAAATGGCATGGATTTGAAAATAGCAAGTTTTCTGATAAAAAAGTTATTAGAACTTGACCCAAACCTTTTTCTTAACCAATTGCCTTTTTGACCTGAATTTTGACTTCAAAACCAAACAAAGTTATTTCTACTAGTTCACTAAATATGAATGAGCAAAACTTAACAGGTTTAACAACTTGTATTACAAGTATGCAGATCCAAACACTAATTAACGAGTCTGTGAAAAACTTTAACAAATAGATTTTGATTCAAAGAGTGAAACAGGCTAAGTATGATATCTAGACATGTTCAAGAAGTAAATTGAGAAGTAATTGACACAAATTCAGACTTATTAACAGGCTTGAACACAAAATGCACTCAAAAACACTTGACTGAGGCATATAAAGCTGGAATCAAGTAAAACTTAGACTAAAGATACAAGACTTCTCACAAGCTATAAAATGAACAAGATTACACTAAAACAAGTACAAATACATGATCATAGCAGCACAAATTGTTTACACTAGGAATTGAGCATGCAAACTTCACTTGAGTGGAACTTAAAACAGGATTAACAAACTTTTTAGCTAGAAGCCTCCACTGATGGAGTAGTGTGGCGCTGAGCCAACTAGAATCTACAAGAACACAATAAGAACACCACCATTAACCACATTATCACCTCCAAAATCCATCTCTGTTCAAATTAAACCATCTGCTACAATCTGCTACTCAGGAACTGGATAGGACTGATTAAGCTGAATAGATCATAACAAGCTTCCACAATGTATCAACAACACTTCATTGATCACTCAAGATCAATGAAATCACAAGCAGTAACATAATTGAAGGAATGAGTAAGTGAAATGAAGATCAGAGAAGAGGAAATGGATATTTATGGGATTTTATTGATTTATGAAGGAAAATCTGTTACAACTGCTTAACTAATTCTATAACTAACTCTCAAGAGTGTGTCAAACTCTTTAGAGAAGTTTCCTAACTGAATGAGAAGCAGAAATGAAAGGAAAATATAAGTGTGTGTGTTTTTTCACACTTAGCTACTACTGAAAAATGAAGGTACAATGCCCTATTTATAAAGGTTGAAGATGATGAGCTGGGGTAGCATGACGTGTCTCAACCAATGGTAAGATGCCACCATGTCAAAATCTGGTGTATTGTAGATTCTACTCCAAGAACAAGAAAGGGGTTTTCTTCTCCTTTGATCTTCAGTTTAAATAACTTGTGTGGTTGAATTCGTCTCTCCGGTCCGAGCATTTTTCATGTATAAAGTTTGTTATGAAACGCATTGTAGCCAAATCCACGTCCTGGGCTCGTTGATAGTTGGAGATGACACGTGTCATGTTTTCATTTATTCTTGGTCCTTCACATGGATCATTATCCTTAGTGGATAAAATGAATATTGCATGGCCTTTCCTGATTGGTGGAGAAGTATTTAGTGCGCTGCACTGTTCTTGGCTTTATGTATTTAATGCGAATATGAGGTGGCAGTCCAGCTGGTGATCTATGTTCTCTTTTTCTTGTATTTTTATTGGTCAAAAGGCAAGTGACACGGATCAAGGCCAAATTTGGTGCATTTTTGACACTTTCAGTCCCTTATCTTTGGCAGATTATCAAAATGAGCTCCATTCTTCATTCCAATGGCAATTTTAGTCCTTTGACTTGCATTCTTGTTCATTTGAAACCTTGACTTAGTTGACTTGAAGTTTGACCAAGTTTGACTTTGATCTTGACTTTTCCAAAGTTTGCATTTAAGTCCCTCAACTTTTGAGTATTGTCAAGATAGGTCCTTCTTTTTCAAATGACTTGTCATCTTTGATCCTTCTCTTGTCTTTTCATCATAAATGAGCTTGATTTCCTCTTGTTTGCTTGAAAATGTATCCTTGTTACCTATTTAAGCACAAACACAAAACATACCACATAATACTGCTTAATAGCTCAAAAGTTAGGTATTTTCCATGTGTTTTAGGGTGATTTGTTGATTAATTGATATGAAATTTTGCTCATATCAAATCTCCTACACTTGAACATTGCCATGACCTCATGCAATGTTATATTTTAAAGCCCAATTTTACATTTTCCTCTTAATTAACCCACCTTGGCCAATATGGAATATTTTTACACTACTCTACTCTATATGATGCATGATTTTGATTTTGTACAATGCAATGCAAAGAAAATAATTCTTATTTATATATTTTTGAATTTTCTTGAAATGGTTTGGATGGAAAAACTCATAAAGAATCCAATGACTTAAATTAGGGCTTTGGTACCATGGACACTTATCACCCTCAAGTTTCACTTTACCCATACCAAGCTTAAAAATGGGATCATTGTAATCACAAGTAAAAAGTGCATCAACTTATTCATGACAATTAAATGTTGAACCGGTTATTATTTGAGCAAATTGCTTGAAGGCAAATTTGTCATTATTTGAAGCGTGAAATATAATGTAAAATCCAAAAATAAGGAAGCACGGTTGTAATCCTAAGTAATTGATTGTAGCTTTTTGCAACCCTTTAGGAAAAGGGTGGCAAAATAGGGCAAGTATCGAGTGTCGGTTTAGGAAAACCGAGCACTAATGACCAAATAAGTTCAAGTTCGTTTCCCAAGGAGGCACGTGTGTTGTGTTAAGAGATGATTTTGATTTGTGATTTTATTGTTATGAGAAAAGAAAGAAATGAGAAAGAAAAGAAAGACGGTTACGAAGACGAATTAAACTAAGTCGAAAAAGGCGAACACGTTAAACCGTAAATAGTGCAAAATTTAAAATTTTAACCTAAAAATTCCTAAAAATCACTAAAAATCCACAATAATATTCTAAGAGTTTACAAAAAATCCAAACTTGCTAAAACCTTTTAATTAATTAGATAATGACTTTTTAATGCTAATTAAAGCCCTAAAAATCACAATTAATTATTAAAAAGCCCTAAACAAGATCTTAAAGTTTGTAAACCTCCAAAATGACCTAATTAAGCTAAAAAGTATTTTTTAAAATTTTAAAACCAAGTAAAACTATTTTTAAACACTTAAAAACTATTAAAATCAATTAAAACTTAAATTAATTCTAGAAAATAATTAAAAAGCCCTAAAAATATTTGGAAAGTTACAAAATTCCTAATTTAGTGTTTACAATCTAGGAAAAATGAAAAAAGTAGAAAAAACAAACTTTCAATTTTTAATAATAAAATAATAATAAAATCATCAAAAAAATTAAAAGTTTATAAAATAAATCTAAAAAATTACCAAAAATCTAAAATAATGTAACTAAGACAAAAATGGAGTTAAAAGTTTCTAAAACCTTTTTATTAATTTTATATTAAATTTTAAAGTTGGTAAAAAACCCTAAAATCAAATAAAATTAAAAATTAGACTTTTTGAAAACTTAATGGGATGTAAACCTCAAACTACTTTAATAAAACTTAAAAACATTTTTTATAAAAATTAAAAACTATTTTAGCTATTTTTTAACTAATTAATGAAATACGGGTAATTAAAAAATGATAAAAAATAAATAAAGAAAGAGAAAAAATTGAAACTTAGCTAGAAAAATCCCTAATGAAAGTCTAATCCTAGGAAAAATAACACTTGGCTCAAAAGCTTATCCAATAAGCCCAAATTGGCTTAAATAAGCTACGGCTTATTTTGAAAAGCCCAGTTCAATAACCCTTTAAGTATATAACAAAAGCACCCTTGGTCAGTAAAAGACCCAAGGGCGCAGTGGTAAGTTGTGTGTGTGGCGAGAAGGATGGCGCAGGTTCGAGTCCTGGCCAGTCCTTTTTGAACTTTTTATTTTTTTTACTTTTTTTTTACTTTTAAAACTCAAACTTTATACCCTTTTAATCTCAAAAACAAAAACACCAGTCCAATTCAAACAAGATTAATCCCTATTAATATAAAAACGGGCTCAGATCACTTTTTTTGTAAACACAAGGAACTTGTTATCTTCACTGATGAAGATATGACAAGAGGTCTTGTCTTTTGGATTTTGTGGATGTTTTTAGTGGACAGTATGGCACCCCTACACTCAGTTGAGTGTAGGGAGTCAATATAAACTCAAAACAACCAAATACTAACACCAAATCTCACAAAAATGACAAATGAAGGTTGCTGTTATGCATATGCAGGTTTGGTGATGATTTTTCTGATGCAACTAACACAAAAGTGAAATTCAACCCTTCAAACAATGCACATAAACTCACCAAATAACAAGTAAGCAATATCAATCCCTGCTTAAACCTAGCTTCTAGCAAATTAACAAAGTTTGAGGCTCAAATTCACACAAAAGGAGCAGAAAAGTGGACTTGACTGATTTTTATGCTACTTCAATATTTTTATCATGCAAAAGTGTTCTAAACTACACTAAACTGAAAACCAAAGCAACATACAACCTAGCAATACCCTATGAGTGATTCTAAACGGGTGTCAACACAAAATATCCCAAAGAAGCTTAATTAATATGCAAATCCAAACACTCCTTAAGATTTTTGAAAATGATTTTTTCAACCAAAAACTTAACAAAACTTAACCAAACTGGTTTAAACAGCCTCAAACATGCATAATAATCCTATATGAACAATAACAAACCTTATAACAAACACTTAACAAGTTTCATTCAAATCTCACAACTTCACAATTTTCTGAAAACTGAAAAATGGAAAAAGGGATTACCTTGTGGGACCCACATCCAGGTCCCACCAAGGCTGCTTTGCCTTTTCCAAATAGGCCCGGTGTAGAAATGCTAAATATGATCCGGTGGTCTAATGTGGTGGTAAGTGGTGGTGGAAGCCATTGTTGGCTTAGAGAGAGAGAGAGAGAGGTTCAATGTGTGTGAAATGAATAAGAAATGTATTAAAGTAAAATGTTACACAACCAACACCCCTCCTTGGAAGCTAAGGAGGGGTATATATAGCCACACACGACATGCTTAACAGTACAAGAACCTAGTCTAGTCTAAACGTGTGTGACTATGATAACTAATGGGAATTCTTAAATGTCGTCACATAAAGTGAGTTTCCAACAATCTTCCCCCATGGGACGACGTGTAGAATTCCTTACAATATTTTTTCCTAACAAGTACATAATGATAAGAACAAGAGCTTTCATGAAGCGTCCAATGCTGATGATGTCTTCTGAGGCCTTTGACTTCAAAACGACTCATCTTTAACTTGTAGTAGAAATACTGTAACGGCACGAGCTAAGTAACCCATACACTTCTGGTTAAGGAGAAGCTTCTGAATTAGCTTCCCCCTAATTCATGCCACATAAACTTGATGTAGAAGCTTTTTAAATAGCTTCCCCCTAAATCGACAATCCTCGTAAGCAACTTGAAAGTTTGGGGTACACCAAGTAGATCAACACCTTCTCTTCTCACGCTTGAATAATTCTTCTGAATTTTTCTTCCCCCTGAGAGTTCAAGTTATGCATACCAGAAAGAATCAAGACATTTCTTCCCCCACATGGTTGAAGAAAATAAACCAATCCCCATTATGAAGCTCAAACACTGAAGTGGACACTTTATCCCATTCATGAAGTTGACATTGTAACACCAGAGTCAATTAAGTCCCGGAAATGCACACGTCTTCTTCCGGAGATGCACCAGAGTCAATTAAGTCCCGGGAATGCATATAGGATAATGATGATGTTTAATTGCAACAATCAAACAATTAAACCTCGAATCAGTAGTGTACCGTTTGGAGATTGATAACGACACGAGTTAAAACACTGATTTTCTCTGCGGCTATGACAAATGTCATCCCGGAATGTCTTCAAGTCAAAAGAAGGTATGAAGTTCATCACGTGTACTCGTTGTGCGTTCAATGTGTCTTCTTCTTCCCCCTTGATGGTTTCGAAACTCGGAACCATCAATAAATTGTACGCACATGAACCTGAAATCTCGTGAGAATAATAAATAAGCTTAATTATATTTGGTGAGAATCAGCTGTTGATTGAAAATCTCTTCTCATAAACTCTCCATGGCCATCTTTACCAACCCACTTGAATGCAATTTGAAGTGACCACTGATGGAATGAACCAGATACATCAAACATGAAGCTGAATAAGAATCCTTCGATCTTGTGACTTAAGCTTGCACTATTATTGAATGAAGAACGGTGGATAAAATTTTAAGTGCCCAATGCATCACTAAAGATGTCTATAAGCACAACCCCTCTTGAAATTATCCACGTCGACTATGCGCGTGACACTGAGTACAACAAAGTAACCCCTTTGAGTGATAGTTATCCGAGTCATCAACCATCCACCCCGAACCCGGAAACCAGATAACCAAGTCTTCATTCTAAGATTAAGCACGAACAAGTTATCTATTGAAAGATAAAATAAATACACGCCTTCGAAAAATTCGTCTCCGTCTTCAAATAATTAATATCCGATCCAAAAAAAATCTGTAGCCACTAAAAAAGCGCCCATTTTTGCTTGGTCTCGTCTAAAAAATTCTGTCACATTTGTCTCGTCACATATTCTCGTCACTTTGTCACTTTGTCACGTCACTTGTTGTCTCGACACATTTTGTCACCTTTTAAAAAATAGTTAATCAAAATATTTTCAAAGAAAAGAAAATAAAATGATAACACATTATTTTGAAGTAACAAAACTATTAAGTCACACACATCTGGCCCAATTTACCCAAGTCACACGTCTGGCCCATGTACCTAAATGAGGCCCGAATCAAGTATACGGCCCAAATTGAATACACTGGTAGACCCGGTCCATAACCTATCCAAAACCGGTCCATCACCAATTGAGATAAATAACTTCTACCCTAATTACACTCTCAGATTATACCTAAACACCTTCCCTCGTTTCATCCGCCCCCATCTCACCTAACGTATCTCCCACCTCCCTACCTCGTTTCCTCCGTCCCTCACCCAATCTACACCAAAACCTCAAAACTGGTTAAATCCGCCCCCCCATAAATCTTCATCATCTCCATAACTCAAACCTGCTACACCCTCATCAATCTCAACACACCCGTAGGTAATAAAACCCACGAATCAATCGTACCACTTGTCGTCACAGAAGAGTAAAAGTGATCTCGGGTAAGTGATTTGCGATGCATGTTTGGTTTTTGGTCAGAAAAATCGAAAAGAATAAAGAGTATAACAATATTGTTATAAAACTTTATTTAATTTCGAATATATATAAAAAAGTTGGTATAAAACCAAACACGATCGATGATGATGAATGATTTAATAAACACGATCTAAATAGATCTTTGCTTATTAAACGAATCTGAGATCTAGATTAATTGACTGTTTTGAGTCGAGTCTAGAAGGGAATTAGGAGACGAAGGGTAAAGTTAGATTATCAGTTGGATTTGAATAAGGAGTAAAAAGGTTGGCTGTGTAATCTTGAGTCGACTCAGTGAGTTTGACTGAGTCAACTCGGTAATGACCGAGTTGACTCGGTTTGATGTGTTCAGTTTGGTCAGGTTGCGTTTTAGTCCTGGGTCATGTGTTAAACAAGTCAAGTGGTCACAATGAGTCTTTTTTAAAAAATGCATCGCAATATCTTAAATTTCAGTCCATCGAAAAGTCTCATCGTCTCATTGCGATGGTACCCATTGCGATGGTACCCATCGCAATGGTACCCATCGCAATATAAAACATCCATCGCAATGTTGCGAGAAATTGGGCAGCATAACGTCTTGTTAAGGCCATTGCGACAGGTCAGCCACCCATCGCAATGTGACTCATCGGAATGAGTCCATCGCAATGGGTATGGCCAACCCATCGGAATGTGTGAAAAACACCATCCATCGCAATATATGCGATTGTACCATGAAGATAAGTCCAAAAGGGGTCCTTTTTTTTTTTTTTTTTTTTTTTTTTTTCTGAAAATCCGGGACAGATTTCTGGGCAGATTTCTGGCAAATCTTGGGTTTTCACCATCAGCAGCAACTTGACCATGATATAAATTTGACCATGTTTGACCAGAGATGAAACCGAGACTCATAAAGATTATAATATCCAAAAACATGTGGCAATATTTTGACCAGTTGACAAATAGATTTGGAACCGAGACACAAAACTTGTCATATTTTGGATAATTTGGACAAAAATAATGAGACGTGACACACAAAAAAATTTTTGTGATAAAGTGGACAGAATTAATATAAACCGAGACACAAGAAAAAAATTAGACCACTAAATCGAAAATATAATCACGATCCAAGGATGGAACCTTGCTCTGATGCCAAATGTAGAAATGCTAAATATGATCCGGTGGTCTAATGTGGTGGTAAGTGGTGGTGGAAGCCATTGTTGGCTTAGAGAGAGAGAGAGAGAGGTTCAATGTGTGTGAAATGAATAAGAAATGTATTAAAGTAAAATGTTACACAACCAACACCCCTCCTTGGAAGCTAAGGAGGGGTATATATAGCCACACACGACATGCTTAACAGTACAAGAACCTAGTCTAGTCTAAACGTGTGTGACTATGATAACTAATGGGAATTCTTAAATGTCGTCACATAAAGTGAGTTTCCAACACCCGGGCCTATGCAGATCCTTGGGCAAATCAAGCCTCCACTTGAAACCTGCCAAAAATCAATGAACAAACACAAGATACCAATCTGATTTTTTTAAAACCTTTCAAAACCTTATCAAAACTTGTGAACCTTGAACTAGGAACACATTTGAAAACAAGTTCAGTTTCAGAAAAACAAGAATGTTACTCCACTTTCACTTCATAACATCTTAGATTTCTGAGATCAACAAACCTTTTTTTGAAACCTTTTTGAAAACTGAAATAAACACCAAATGTTTCTAATAAACAAATATGGAACTCAGATTCTCAAGCATGCACCAAATTTCAAAAAACAATAAAAGGAATTATGATTTATCCAAAAAATACCAACTTTATAATATTTTAAAAAAGGATTACAAATGCTTGAATAAAAATCTGGAACAACGGTTCATCCACAGCTTGGAGACTCCTTACATACTGCCTAAATGAACATTCTAGTGCTAGGAATAAAATAATGAAAAGCTAAAACCCTAGCAAAGGGATTTCCTGAATTGCCCTTGATTTTGACTAAAAATCGGGTCAAATGGATACATGTGAAGTTGCCAGCTAGCTTGTGTTGATCTTGGCCGTTTGAATGTCCTTGGGGACCAAGTAGAGCTTGTGGGACGTTGATCTTGTCTGCTTTAGGGTTTTGAGGGAAAGGGACGGGGCAGGGGAGGGTCCCACAAGACACATGGGTGTGTCTTGTGTTGGTTTGGGATGTGGGTTTGGATGACAAAGAGTTTAATCATCAATCTGCACAAATAGGGGAAAAACCCCTTTGTTTTTAATCTGATTATGCCTGGGAAAATTAGGGTTTATGTGGGGGATTAAGGTGGGTTTAATCTATTTTGGGTAAAGTGAATTTTAAATTAAGTGTTTAGGTGAGAAAAATAAGTGGGGTTTGACTGTGTATTTGACCAGGTTTATTTAATAAACCTGGTGGGTTTGGGTTGGGTAATGGACGGGTTGGGTAGGGTAAATGGGTAAATGGGTGGGTTATGGTGACGTGTAAGGAGGGGATTGGGTGGGTAGGTTTGGCTGTTTGACTGAAATGGCCCCCAAGCTTTCTTTTCTTCTTCACTTTGTATTAATTAGCTCCAAACTTCATTCCCTTTGATTTCAACTTTGGCAGTTTGACATTTTTGGCACATAATGTTTTGCAAACTTAATATAAGGACCATAAATGCATATTTTTGGTTTCTTCAAGGGTAAAACTTGTATAATCTTCAAACATGAAGGTCTTATTTTGCCAATGATGATTTCTTCAAGGTCTAATCTTGCCAAGTCTTCAAAAATGAGGGACTAAAGTTGCCAATCTTCAATTCTTCAAGGTCCATTTTGGAAATTCCAGATTTGGGTCCGGTTCATTGTGCGGCTTCGTTTCCCGTGTTCGTTTTTGAATGATTCTTGTGATCTTTTTTTTTATCATTTCCTCAATATCCGTACCTAAAATACACAATTAACAAACACGAGCATATATTTGGCAGTTTTAATGATATTTTATGCATTTTAAGCCCGATTTGGACGATGAGACTATGTATAAAAGCAGTCTCATCACTCCCCCATACTAAACCATTGCCGTGCCCTCACGCCATGCTAGAATAAAGTATCATAGCACTTCCAAAATTCATTTTTATTCACTTTATTGGAATGATAAACTAGCTACACTACTACTATTACTACTACTTGCATTTTAGACATAATGTATGATTTTCATCGCAAAATGGGACGTTTAGGTTCATAGAATAAGAACACGTGAATGCTTCGTTAGAAATAATTTCATCGTCCTCGATTTTCACTCCAATTCCATGCCAAGCGTGTAACGAGATCATTGTCATTATAAGTTAGTAATGCTAACACTACTCATATGCCCTAATCACGTACTTATCCTCCTATTATTCCTAGGTTGTATCTCTTATATTTTATTATGTCTTGAATGATCACGAGGATACATCATTGACTTATGCGACGATAGAGATTTAGGTCTAAAAATAGAGTCCTAACGGTGTAACTAAGACCATCAAATCAATAACCCCTCCTAATAGACAACGATGTCAAAAAAATTAAGTTGACAAGAAGAATCGATAAACACGGTTTTATAATGGTTTTGAACATGAGACTTATTACCAAGACTTTTATACGCCCCCTAACGGAAGGGTCTTACTATCTTTGGTTTACCTCCATCTTTTATTCAACTTCGCCATGAAGCTTTTATTATGACTTTGGTCTTGCCTTGCCTTTTATTATCCGCCTCATCGGTGGTTTTATTAGCCAAAGACGTATATCCTCACGCTAAAGCAAATTTTGGATCTTTAAAGCTTCGAAGATTAAGGCTTGATTCACTTTCAATTTTGCATAGATTTTAGGCCTTGTGGGGCTTCAAATTGTTTGCTAGATTTAGGTGAGCACTTGAAATCTTATTATTGGGTGAAGCTTTCGATTATTTGGGTTGCCAATACTTCAAAACCGTGACGCTGGCGATACCTTAATGTCTTCCCAATTTAATTACACGGAAGCTACTAGAAAAGACTAGAAACCCAACAATCCCAATTAAACCGCTAAGTCAATATTTATTAAGCAAAAAAAATATTTACATGCGAAGGGAGAATAAGCAAACAACGAGAACACATGAGTTTTTGTAAGAATACGAGTACTCTACGTTTAGCATAGTAACTTATAATTAACTCTATCATCTCTCGTCCTCATTTAAGAGACTTAGCCTAATGTGTAGTTAAGGAATCAAAGCTAAGTGCTCAACACGCACGGTCGAGTCAAAAATTACTCTTATTCTCGCCATCGGAAAACCTACATTCGTGTCTTCAAACACTTATAAAACATGAGAAAAATTTTAAAATTTGGCCATTTTTAGCCTTATTTTGCAACAAAACGATAACAAAAAGATAAACTTTGGAAAGCGTGAAGGTTTGGCAAGGCAAGTATCTATTCACCCCCCCATACTAAAGTTAAACATTGTCCTCAATGTTTCGAGTCTAGGGGTACAAACACCCCCATACTAGAGACGTAGTCGAATGCCTAATCTAGCATGGAAAGGGTGTAACCAATAAATTAATAGCCGTTTATGAAGTGTGCTAAAAACCTAAGGTTAGAACATCAAAAGGATATATCATTTGGATATTGAGAAATGTCTTCAAAGCAAACGATCGAGTGCTCCCATAAAACGAACACGAGAGGCTCCAATCGTGAAGATCATGATCTAAAAACCACAATGCACAAACAACCACGGAACAAAGGTTGGAAGGGCACAAATCCCCACACGTAAGCTACATTAGAAAGCGATAATATGTACATAGGATAAGCATGGGTCTCCCCCACGAGGCACCTTGTTTTTGATAACCGAGTCAAAAGCTCGACTCGAATCCCCATAAATGTGATCATTTAGGGATAATCATGGTATGGTCAATTTTTGGCGAGGCTTACATGATAAACAAGGCCCAAAAACAACCGGTATTAAGGACTAAGTCCTTTGATGATGCAAAATACCGGGATCGAAGATGGCATTCTCGTTTTCATTGAAAAAACAGATCAACGCCACTTCATCATGAGTCAACATAAACCCAAAGAGTTTCAAGAAAATAGGGGAGAAGAAATAGAAGGGTGGGACAATGGGTAAGTCACTAAAAACATGAGCTACTCGAGGTAGACTCGCACCAATCAAATGAAAAGATTTTCCATTTATTGCATCGGTGGAAGACCGAGATTTCCCTATATAAGCAATTCCAGGATCAAATATCTCGTCCTCGGTGGAGAAAGGGGAGGGAACATAAGGGAATTCCCCCACACTAAGTCCACACAAAGCATAGTCAAAAGGAGAAGACGAGCTTGTACTCAATACACGTGGTGATGACGGAGTTAGAAATGTAGAAAAATCTTTTAAATTCAATTCAAAATCTTTTCCTTTTTCATCTTTTAAACTCTCCTTGTGAAAACTCGATTTAATTATGTCAAAGATATTTGGTGTATCTAAAGCAATGTTAGTCACACTAAAAATTCTCACATTTTGAAACCGTTTTGGCAAAGGTGGTGGTAAGTTTTCAAATCTTTTGTCAACAAAGAAAACTTCCCCATCGGGATCAACGTATTCATCATCCGAAGAATCACTCGAGATTGAAATCGTAGGCTTAACACTCTTAACCTCCACCGGCGGAGGGGACGGAACTTCATTTTTCTCAACAACTCCTAAAACTCTTTTTGAAATTCTTTTGCAAATGTTTTTTATGGGATTGACATTGTACAAAGACGTGATCAAATACACATGAGAAAGTGTGGAGTTTTGGGTTGGATTAATGACGAGTTCTTCCTCATTGAAACGAAGAGTGATTTTTCTTGCATGCACATCGATAAGTGCTCTCGAGGTATCCAAAAAAGATCGACCTAAAATTAACGGAACTTTTGGATCGATAGGAATGTCAACAACAATAAAGTCTACGGGATAGTAGAACTTTCCAACTTTCACAAAGACGTCCTCGGCAACTCCACAAGCTAGAATAATAGAATGATCGGCCATTTCGATTGACATTCTTGAAGGAGTGAGATTGGGAAGATTGAGCGATTTAAAAATCTCAAGAGGCATCAAATTAATACTAGCACCAAGATCGGCCAAGGCGTAGCATTCTTCCATGTCTTGGATAGCACATGGGATTAAAAACTTTCCAGGATCACCAACTTTTTGAGGTATGCGGCTTAGCAAAACCGATGAACAACTAGACGATTTTTGCAATTTCTCTTTGTTATTCAACATACTTTTGAAGTTCGCGGCAAATCGAGGCATCATGACTAAGGCGTCGGCAAAACTTATATTAAAATGCAAGTCACGAAACATTTTCATAAAAAGTTCAAATTGATAATTATTTCGTTCTTATGCCTTTTCCTTGTCTCGTCTTGAAGGGTAGGGTAAAGGTGGTGTGGGTTGGGGCATAGTAGGCATCGGCCTTGGAATCTCGGGTTCCATGATTGGTGTGGGTTCAACCGTAGGTGTGGTTTGAGCGGTACTTCGTGGGCTTGGAATTTTCTCCTTTTCTACCACCACCTCGGGTTCTTTCTCTTTTTCCTTCTCCATAGAAGTACTTGGACGAGAAATGGAATCTTTGAAAGTTTTACCACTACGAGTAGTAATAACCTTCAATTCTCCTTTCGGGTTCACGATGGTATCACTAGGAAGACCACCCGAAGAAGAGGGCTTACACATGATAGCTTCAAACATTTTAGCCATTCGGTCTTCAAACTTAGATTGCCTAGCATCCGCTTTTAACAACTCTTGCTTAATCTCATGTTGTCCTTGCTCCATTTTTTATTGATTTTGTTGGAGTCTTGTGACATTTCCTTCCATTTTATTAGCGTGAGTTTTAAGTTCATTAGCAAGTTCGTGTTTAAGCTCGTTTTTCAACTCGGATCTTAAGCTAACCATTTCACGTTGCATATTATCAAACTTAGCATCATTAGCCTTTGCATAATTCAAAAACTCTCCTTGAAGATTTTTGGTGTGATCATTTTGAAAACCTTGAGTAGAAGTTTGAAAATCACGGTTTTGGTTTTGGTTAGAAATTTGCCCATTTCCACTTTGATAATTACCCTTGTTGTAATTCCTTTGATTTCCTTGATAATTACCACCTTAGTTGTTGCTTCGATAATTATTAGCATTTTGATTTGGTGGAGCTTGATTTTGGCGGGAACCTTGACCGTTTTGGTTATAAGTTCCCGTGGCTACATAAGCACTCGAAGTGTTACCATCCGCGGTAATGCACTCGGAAAGATCATGAGCTCCACCACACGACAAACAACTCTTAGAAACCGCTTTAACCGAAGCGGAATTTGAAGCTTCTTGAGCTTTCCAATGGGACATAAGGCTAGCAAATCTATCAAAAAATCGATTTTCTTCATTTGCTTCATCATGTAAAGCATTAATGCTACGAGACGATGACGAGCCCAATTTGGCAACACTCTGTGTGTTACGAGGGCTATAAACCTTAGACCTATTTTCAATTATGACCAAAGCTTCTTCAACCGTTTTACACAAAAAATTACCACCCGCGGCGACATTTAAATAATCTCTTTCATGATCATTAAGTCCATTGTAAAACGTGTCGATTTGATGCAAGTCGGAAAAACCATGATGAGGACATTCATGCAACATCTCCTTAAACCTATTCCAAGCCGTTGAAAAACTTTCATTTGATTCTTGTGAAAATTTAGAAATCTCATTTTTCAAACGCGTAGTCTTAGAGGGCGGAAAAAATTGGTTCACAAATTTTGAAACGAGATCCTTCCACGTCAATATAGAATTGGGTGGCTCTTTCTCTAACCAAATTTTTGCGGGCCCCGCTAAGGAATACGGAAAAAGCATCATCTTAATCGAGTCATTCGAGACATCCTTAAATTTGCACGTGGCGGTAAGACGATTGAATTGGCGGATATGGTTGTGGGGATTGTCCTTCTCATCACCACGGAATTTGTTGTTTTGGATCATCGACAACAAACCCGTTTTCACCTCAAAATTCTCCGCAAGGATAGCGGGAATCACAATAGCTTCTCCATAACCCTCGGTGGGTGCTTGAAGTAACTCCATCATAGTTCGATTCGCCATGGTTGGTGCTTCTCGTACAATGGGTTCGTCAATAGGAGACTCCTCACTAGAATGAGTTGGAGTGGGAGTTTTGTTCTTTCATCTACGTGCACGTTTTGCTTGATTACGAGTTAGCATAAACGTCACGTACAACGAGGAGACGAGCAAAGAAGATTCTTTTTGGTGTTTTGTATTTTTCAATTTTTTTGTGGTTTTTGATGGTATTAACTTTTTTGGAAATTGGTGAATGTATTAAGTAGACAAAAATCTACAAATCTCCTCCTTAATCAAATCTCTCGATTAAAGAAGCCTCAAGGAATGAAAATGATCACGTGAAGTGAACGCCTTCGATGACTTTAGAACGATGGTGGAACACCAAATCGTTCAAGAGGGTTTAATCAATGGAAACCAAGAAAATATATATGATATGTAATAATACTTTGGGCGGCAAAACCCTCGATTAGCTCTCAAAATCAAATACGCACAAGCAAGCGGAGGAAACGAGGCGGCGCGAAGCACATAAGAGCCTTTTTCCTTTAGGTCGTGAAATACAACCGCCTTATACCCACCTTATAGTTTGTATTTTCAAAATCGAGCTTCACGAAAGTATTTATCTATTTTGCCTTTTTTCTTTGGTTTGAGATTCGAATACAATGATTGGGTAATGACCTCCCAAGTCAAGGTTGTGATTTCTCACGTATTTGGAGTACTTGTGAATTTATTGTTCTACGTATACAATATATTAATAATATTCCCACAAAAACCAAAAAACGATAATACGTATTAGTAGAGTGCTACTAATACAAATACTAATTATGGTTAGTATAAAAACAACAATGGTTCAATCAAAACACAACACGCCTCCCCGGCAGCGGCGCCAAAATGATTGTAGCTTTTTGCAACCCTTTAGGAAAAGGGTGGCAAAATAGGGCAAGTATCGAGTGTCGGTTTAGGAAAACCGAGCACTAATGACCAAATAAGTTCAGGTTCGTTTCCCAAGGAGGCACGTGTGTTGTGTTAAGAGATGATTTTGATTTGTGATTTTATTGTTATGAGAAAAGAAAGAAATGAGAAAGAAAAGAAAGACGGTTACGAAGACGAATTAAACTAAGTCAAAAAAGGCGAACACGTAAAACCGTAAATAGTGCAAAATTTAAAATTTTAACCTAAAAATTCCTAAAAATCACTAAAAATCCACAATAATATTCTAAGAGTTTACAAAAAAATCCAAACTTGCTAAAACCTTTTAATTAATTAGATAATGACTTTTTAATGCTAATTAGAGCCCTAAAAATCACAATTAATTATTAAAAACCCCTAAACAAGATCTTAAAGTTTGTAAACCTCAAAAATGACCTAATTAAGCTAAAAAATATTTTTTAAAATTTTAAAACCAAGTAAAACTATTTTTAAACACTTAAAAACTATTAAAATCAATTAAAACTTAAATTAATTCTAGAAAATAATTAAAAAGCCCTAAAAGTATTTGGAAAGTTACAAAATTCCTAATTTAGTGTCTAAAATCTAGGAAAAATGAAAAAAGTAGAAAAAACAAACTTTCAATTTTTAATAATAAAATAATAATAAAATAATCAAAAAATTAAAAGTTTATAAAATAAATATAAAAAATTACCAAAAATCTAAAATAATGTAACTAAGACAAAAATGGAGTTAAAAGTTTCTAAAACCTTTTTATTAAATTTATATTAAATTTTAAAGTTGGTAAAAAACCCTAAAATCAAATAAAATTAAAAATTAGACTTTTTGAAAACTTAATGGGATGTAAACCTCAAACTACTTTAATAAAACTTAAAAACATTTTTTATAAAAATTAAAAACTATTTTAGCTATTTTTTAACTAATTAATGAAATACGGGTAATTAAAAAATGATAAAAAATAAATAAAGAAAGAGAAAAAATTAAAACTTAGCTAGAAAAATCCCTAATGAAAGTCTAATCCTAGGAAAAATAACACTTGGCTCAAAAGCTTATCCAATAAGCCCAAATTGGCTTAAATAAGCTACGACTTATTTTGAAAAGCCCAGTTCAATAACCCTTTAAGTATATAACAAAAGCACCCTTGGTCAGTAAAAGACCCAAGGGCGCAGTGGTAAGTTGTGTGTGTGGTGAGAAGGATGGCGCAGGTTCGAGTCCTGGCCAGTCCTTTTTGAACTTTTTATTTTTTATTTTACTTTTTTTTACTTTTAAAACTCAAACTTTATACCCTTTTAATCTCAAAAACAAAAACACCAGTCCAATTCAAACAAGATTAATCCCTATGAATATAAAAACAGGCTCAGATCACTTTTTTTGTAAACACAAGGAACTTGTTATCTTCACTGATGAAGATATGACAAGAGGTCTTGTCTTTTGGATTTTGTGGATGTTTTTAGTGGACAGTATGGCACCCTTACACTCAGTTGAGTGTAGGGAGTAAATATAAACTCAAAACAAGCAAATACTAACACCAAATCTCACAAAAATGGCAAATAAAGGTTGCTGTTATGCATATGCAGGTTTGGTGATGATTTTTCTGATGCAACTAACACAAAAGTGAAATTCAATCCTTCAAACAATGCACATAAACTCACCAAATGACAAGTAAGCAATATCAATCCCTGCTTAAACCTAGCTTCTAGCAAATTAACAAAGTTTGAGGCTCAAATTCACACAAAAGGAGCAGAAAAGTGGACTTGACTGATTTTTATGCTACTTCAATATTTTTATCATGCAAAAGTGTTCTAAACTACACTAAACTGAAAACCAAAGCAACATACAACCTAGCAATACCCTATGAGTGATTCTAAACGGGTGTCAACACAAAATATCCCAAAGAAGCTTAATTAATATGCAAATCCAAACACTCCTTAAGATTTCTGAAAATGATTTTTTCAACCAAAAACTTAACAAAACTGGTTTAAACAGCCTCAAACATGCATAATAATCCTATATGAACAATAACAAACCTTATAAAAAACACTTAACAAGTTTCATTCAAATCTCACAACTTCACAATTTTCTGAAAATTGAAAAATGGAACAAGGGATTACCTTGTGGGACCCACATCTAGGTCCCACCAAGGTTGCTTTGCCTTTTCCAAATAGGCCCGGGCCTATGTAGATCCTTGGGCAAATCAAGCCTCCACTTGAAACCTGCCAAAAATCAATGAACAAACACAAGATACCAATCTGATTTTTTTAAAACCTTTCAAAACCTTATCAAAACTTGTGAACCTTGAACTAGGAACACTTTTGAAAACAAGTTCAATTTCAGAAAAACAAGAATGTTACTCCACTTTCACTTCATAACATCTTGGATTTCTGAGATCAACAAACCTTTTTTTGAAACCTTTTTGAAAACTGAAATAAACACCAAATGTTTCTGATAAACAAATATGGAACTCAGATTCTCAAGCATGCACCAAATTTCAAAAAACAATAAAAGGAATTACGATTTATCCAAAAAATACCAACTTTATAATATTTTAAAAAAGGATTACAAATGCTTGAATAAAAATCTGGAACAACGGTTCATCCACAGCTTGGAGACTCCTTATATACTGCCTAAGAGAACATTCTAGTGCTAGGAATAAAATAATGAAAAGCTAAAACCCTAGCAAAGGGATTTCCTGAATTGCCCTTGATTTTGACTGAAAATTGGGTCAAATGGATACATGTGAAGTTGCCAGCTAGCTTGTGTTGATCTTGGTCGTTTGAATGTCCTTGGGGACCAAGTAGAGCTTGTGGGACGTTGATCTTGTCTGCTTTAGGGTTTTGAGGGAAAGGGACGGGGCAGGGGAGGGTCCCACAAGACACATGGGTGTGTCTTGTGTTGGTTTGGGATGTGGGTTTGGATGACAAAGAGTTTAATCATCAATCTGCACAAATAGGGGAAAAATAAGTAGGGTTTGACTGGGTATTTGACCAGGTTTATTTAATAAACCTGGTGGGTTTGGGTTGGGTAATGGACGGGTTGGGTAGGGTAAATGGGTAAATGAGTGGGTTATGGTGACGTGTAAGGAGGGGATTGGGTGGGTAGGTTTGGCTGTTTGACTGAAATGGCCCCCAAGCTTTCTTTTCTTCTTCACTTTGTATTAATTAGCTCCAAACTTCATTCCCTTTGATTTCAACTTTGGCAGTTTGACATTTTTGGCACATAATGTTTTGCAAACTTAATATAAGGACCATAAATGCATATTTTTGGTTTCTTCAAGGGTAAAACTTGTATAATCTTCAAACATGAAGGTCTTCTTTTGCCAATGATGATTTCTTCAAGGTCTAATCTTGCCAAGTCTTCAAAAATGAGGGACTAAAGTTGCCAATCTTCAATTCTTTAAGGTCCATTTTGGAAATTCCAGATTTGGGTCCGGTTTATTGTGCGGCTTCGTTTCCCGTGTTTGTTTTTGAATGATTCTTGTGATCTTTTTGTCATTTCCTCAATATCCGTACCTAAAATACACAAGTAACAAACACGAGCATATATTTGGCAGTTTTAATGATATTTTATGCATTTTAAGCCCGATTTGGACGATGAGACTATGTATAAAAGCAGTCACATCAGTAATCCTCTCATCCATTACTTGAAAAACCGCTCACAATTAATATAAGTCCGTTTCAAGAGTAATAAGTCATTCGCCTTATGTGTAAAATCCTCATGTCATGCATTAATAAGTAGCTACACACTCGCTAAGGAAAGAAAAATAAAACTCGCGCAATAATTTACATCCGCCGCCTTTTTGAGACTTTTGATCTTCAATCCCGCAACCCGTCAAGGTAATATTGGATTGGAGGAACTATTAAATCCCCACAACTCGTCAAGGTAATATTGGGATCTAATAATTACTATAATTAACACTTCACTGCCCTTCTTGGAGTCTTGTATAATTATTTTTTTCTTTTCTTTTTTTTCTCTTTTTCTTTTTTCTTTTTTTTTCTAGCCACTCATTTTTTTGTAAGCCGCTCTTATTTTTCTTTATTCCTCACAAAGAAAGTTGAAAAGAATTAAAGGAAAAACACCCGCTAAGTATTAAGCATGACATAAGTCTAGTACACATAAAACGTTCTAACTTAGATTCTTAAGACGTACTTATACCAACCATGAATGATTAACCAAAAATGCATAAGAGACTACAAACCGATTAAAACCGTTCTTGATTATATATTAACATATATACATGCGAAGAAAATAGAGGTAAAGAAGAGAAGGGTTTAGCCACAAGTAATTATCATGAAGTTTATCTAGCCCTTTTATACTTGCTTCAACTCTATCATTTCCCATTCTCTACAAATTTAAAATCTCAAATAATGAGAGTGATGGATGCTTAGCCTAATAGACCAATGAAGGACTACATGGTTAAGGATACTAGCTAGAGAATGCTCAGATAAGAAAACTCGGGTCAAGTCAAAATATCCATGGCGGGCCTAATATGTCAAAGAAGTATAAATTTGTTAAACCATGTTCTTATTATATATTTTTTTCCCATTTATATATTTTTGATGAAAAATAAAAGAAGAATATATACAATGCACATGTGTTATGCAAATGAAAAATTATTGATGCAAAAATTATGAATGCATATTTTTGGTGGCCAAAGTAGATCAAAAATTTGAAAAATGTTTGAAAAATTAATTTTCCATGTTATCATGAAGGTCAATGACAAAGTCTAGGTAAGGTCATTTCGATAGAAGACCCCCTACACTTAAGCTAAACATTTTCCTCAATGTTTAAGAGCATGGAAGTATAAACTTCCCCTACACTTATGACAATGAATAGACTTTGCTTAACCCATGCTAAGGAAATATCAACTATAGTGAATTCATTTTTTAAAGCACAATGTTTCTATGGCTACAAGGGCCTCCTCCATAAGCTCCAAAGCACGTGATGAGTGAGCAACCTTACAAACAACATGAAGACAAAAGGAAGGTCTCCCCTACACTTCTCATCAACTCTCTATCTTTATTGCTAACCTACAACACTCTAAGTCTAAAACCTCTAAACCTAGTTATTCAAGCTTGATTTAAGGAGTCTCTAGCTCGACTCTTCTCACAATGAACTAATTCATATGGAAAATGGGGATCTCTTGGACCATTTCCACGGAAATGTCCTCCTTAAAATAGTGCTTAACACGGTGACCATTCACTTTGAAATTTGGACCATCGGGTTGTGACAACTCAATAGTTCCATATGGAAATACTTGAGCAACAGTGAATGGACCGGACCAACTCGACTTAAGCTTGCCCGCAAAGAGTTTTAACCTTGAGTTAAAGAGGAGAACCGGCTCTCCAACTTTGAACTCATGGTTCTTGACCTTAGCATCATGCAATTGCTTAGTCTTTTCCTTATAAAGCAATGAGTTCTCATAAACATTGGCTCTCAATTCACCCATTTCATTGAGTTGGTCCTTTCTATGTGAGCCTGCTTGGTTTAAATCAAAGTTAGCCCACATGAGAGCCTAAGAAGCCTTATGCTCTAACTCGAATGGGAGGTGGCATGCTTTTCCATAGACAAGCCTATATGGAGTACAACCAAATGGTGTCTTAAAAGCCGTCCTAAAAGCCCACAAAACATCATCAAGCTTATCCGACCAAGAAGCTCGATGCTCTCCCACCGTTCTTTCCAAAATTCTCTTTAAACCACGATTTGTGACCTCGGTTTGACCATTGGTTTGAGGGTGATACGCGGTAGAAAGTCTATGATTAACACCATATTTCTTCATAACTCTTGTGAATTGATCATTACAAAAGTGAGTACCATGATCACTTATGATGGCCCGAGGTACACCAAATCTAGCAAATAATTGCTTCAAAAACTTTACTAAAACTCGAGCATCATTAGTAGGTAAGGCTTTGGCCTCAACCCACTTTGACACATAATCCACCGCTACGAGTATGTACTTATTTCCCTTAGAAGATGGAAAAGGTCCCATGAAATCTATTCCACACACATCAAAAATCTCACACTCTTGTATGAAGTTTTATGGCATCTCATCTCGTTGAGTAATTTTCCCTTGTCTTTGACATACATCACAAAATTTCACCATCTCTTGGGCATCTTTGTATATGGAAGGCCAATAGTAACCCGAATCAAAGACTTTCTTGGCGGTATAGTTGGGCCCAAAATGTCCACCCGTAGGTCCCTTATGACAAACTTCTAAAATCTTAAATGCCTCGGGCCCATCTACACACCGTCGAATGATTTTGTCCGCACATTGCCTAAGGAGGTAAGGGTCATCCCAAAAGTAATACTTCACTTCCTTAAGAAATTTCTTCTTTTGTTGAGAAGTGAGACCCTCTATTATCACATCCCCTACAAGATAGTTTGCAATATCCGCAAACCAAGGGGTGGCATCCTGTTGAGAAGAGATAGACATGAGCTCCTCTAATGGAAAGGATTCATTGATTTTCTTATGAGGCAAATCTCATTGAAAAGGATGCTCAAGTCTACTCAAATGATCCGCCGCTAAATTCTCAGCTCCTTTCTTATCACGAATCTCTATCTTAAACTCTTGTAGCAATAAAACCCATCTCAAAAGTCTAGGCTTAGCATCTTGATTTTTCATGAGGTACTTGAGAGTGCAATGATCCGTATACACTATGGTTTTGGATAGCACAAGATAGGGTCTAAATTTCTCAAAGGCATAGACTATAGCAAGCAACTCTTTTTCCGTGGTGGTATAATGAAGTTGCGCACCCGTCATGGTTTTACTAGCATAGTGTATAGGTTGAAAATGCTTATTTACTCTTTGTCCTAACAAGGCCCTCACGGCATAATCGCTAGCGTCACACATAAGCTCAAAAGGCAATTCCCAATTTGGAGAAACCAAAACGAGAGCCTTAGTCAACTTTTCGTTAAGTATCTCAAAAGAGTCCAAACACTCTTGGTTGTAAATGAAAGGAGCCTCTTTTTCCAAGAGGTGGGTCATCGGTCTTGCTATCTTAGAGAAATCTTGTATGAAACGTCTATAGAACCCCGCATGACCCAAAAACTCCTAACTCATTTCACTGTGGTAGGTGGGGGAAGCTTAGCAATCACATCTATCTTAGCACGATCCACTTCTAAACCTTTGTTGGATATCTTATGTCCCAAGACTATCCCCTCTTTAACCATGAAATGACACTTCTCCCAATTAAGAACAAGACGTGTTTCTTCACAATCTTTAGCATACGTTTTAAATGGGAGAGACAAGAAGTGAATGAATCTCCAAAACCGAGAAATCATCCATGAAAACTTCCATAGTTTGCTCAATCATGTCATGGAAAATTGCCATCATACACCTTTGAAATGTCCCCGGTGCATTACACAAGCCAAAAGGCATTCTCTTGTAAGAAAATGTACCGTAAGGACAAGTGAATGTGGTCTTTTCTTGATCCTTAGGGTCTGGTTTAGAAACATACTAGAGTTATGAGTTCTGACTCGTATTTTGAGAAAAGATTCGTACGACGTGTACCAAGACGGGTGTCCTTATATGTGTCTTCCGAAATGATACCTGAGACCTATGTCTTGACTGATGTCTTGACATGTGTTTTAGTGAATGAATCTGGACAAGGCTGAAAATTTTTGGTAACTGCTAGGATTGGCGAACCGGTTAGAGTATCGACCTCTGTATTTCTGGTCACGTCCGTACCGGAGTTCCGATGATTACTGACTGTTTAATTATAAGCACGGTGGTTGTCACTATTGCTTTGTCGGTCAATTATGACGGTCATTTTCATGACCGTGATTCATATAACTATTTTGTTGAGTGGTCGGCTGGTTCTAGTTCCCACTCTTCTGAATAAAGGTTAGCTGGGTGAAATGTGACATCTAGCTGAGAAAGTAAAAGAATGGAATGTAATGGTAGTGTCTGATGATTGAAGTTTATTCTTGTCAAAAATTTCAAATTTATAGTTTTTGTCCTTGTTCTGCAGAGTCTTCATAGTATAAACAGCGTCAGCATCTTGAGAAATCTCCAACGTATCAGCAGCATCAGCATTTGTGAGGTCTTCAAAGTGTTAACAGCATCAGTATCTGGTAAAATCTTCAACTCACGAGTAGCATCAGTATCTGGTATAATATCGACAAGTGGAAACGCCTGAGATGATTGAGGATCGATTAGCAATATCCCTGGAGTAGGGTACATGGGGTACACCTGGACTACTGAAGTATAGAATAAATACTGCACATGGAGCATATCTGAGACACTGCGCGTGGATTACACATGAAATACTATACATCGAGTATAACTGAGACACTGTACATGGATTACATATGAAGTGCTGTACATGACACTGGTGGGAATTTCTTGAGATGATCGATACTGGTGTCAACCGTCTAACATGGTAAATGGGGATAATTTGATATAACTGGTTAGCAAACTGAACTTGAAACAACATGATAGCCTGGTAAATCCTGCTTATGCTTAATGCTGGTTTATAAAGGTTCAAGAATATGATTAACGGAATTTCAACAATGGTTAGCATGAAGGCATGACTGATGAAGATCAAACATGCTTATTATGAAAACGGGATTTTTATTGTAACCCTTTGAAATTGAGTATATTGAAGTTCGTTTTCTCTCGATTCTTGACCAATTAAAAGTCCTAAAAATCTCAAGTTTATATTGTTCTTGGTTGATAGGGTATTTGGATATTCTATGTCTATTTCAAACAACAAGTAAAAATGGTGAAACATATTAAGCTATGTATCCGTAAAACACTTAGCAATTACCAAATTTTATTCACAAAAGTTCAAATTGTAAAAACATGAAAGTAAAGTGCTCAAAATGTAAAGTAATTGAAAGTACAAAGCTTGAAATGTAAAGTTCAGAAAATAAAAGGACCTATAATGTAAATTCTAACAAACTTGTAACTAATTTTAACAAACAAACAAACAACCTAACTGAAATTGACAAGTAACTAAAAGTTAAGGGATTAAACTCTAGCAAACCCTAATTAATTGCAAGTTTAGCTACAAATGCAAACAGTTTCAAACCTAAGGGACTATAGTGCAATTAATGGAACTTATTTATCAAAAACGGGCACAATGCATTAATAAGCTCGTATAAGCTCAATTCTGGACCAAATAAGCTCAAACTGGTTTTAAAATGCTTAAAATCGAAAATCAACTAGGCTTGTATGAGGAAATTGCTTAAAACCAAGTAGAACTTAAGATAGCTTATTCCAATAAGCCAACATTAAGCTAACTGAAAATCCAGACTTGCACATTCAGATTTTTATGTTCAAACTTATCAATCAGCTTAATAAGAGTATGTAATTTCTTTTCTTTTTGAAAATGGTCCACTGAATAAGCTGAAAAATGGAATTAAGCTGAAAAGAGCTTATTTGACCAAGTTTGACCAAAATTATGAAAAGGCTGAAAAGCTCAAAATCTACTCAAGACATGTTTCTAAACAGGTTTATGAAGAAAAATGAGCAGATTTATGAAGTAGAAATGGCTATAAACAGTCAACCTCTCTTTACAGAAACTTGCATTTGATCAAGTGCTTATCAAAAAGCTGATTCCTAACTGAAAATAGAATACTGTAGAATTTCCTTGCATAGTCTTGAACTCTGGATGTTTAACTATAACTAGGAACTGGTTTCAAGCTATTTGATTAAGAACTGAAGAAATGGCATGGATTTGAAAATAGCAAGTTTTATGGTGAAAAAGTTATTAGAAATTGACCCAAACCTTTTTCTTAACCAATTGCCTTTTTGACCTGAATTTTGACTTCAAAACCAAACAAAGTTATTTCTACTAGTTCACTAAATATGAATGAGCAAAACTTAACAGGTTTAACAACTTGTATTACAACAACTATGCAGATCCAAACACTAATTAACAAGTATGTGAAAAACTTTAACGAAGAGATTTTGATTCAAAGAGTGAAACAGGCTAAGTCTGATATCTAGACATGTTCAAGAAGTAATTGAGAAGTAATTGACACAAATTCAGACTTATTAACAGGCTTGAACACAAAATGCACTCAAAAGCACTTGATTGAGGAATATAAAGCTGGAATCAAGTAAAACCTAGACTAAAGCTACAAGACTTCTTACAAGCTATCAAATGCACAAGATTACACTAAAACAAGTACAAACACATGATCATAGCATCACAAATTTTTTACACTAGGAATTGAGCATGTAAACTTCACTTGAGTGGAACTTAAAACAGGATTAACAAACTTTTTAGCTAGAAGCCTCCAAGGAGTAGTGTGGCGCTGAGCCAACTAGAATCTACAAGAACACCATAAGAACACCACCATTAACCACATTATCACCTCCAAAAGCCATCTCTGTTAAAATTAAACCATCTGCTACAATCTGCTACTCAGGAACTGGATAGGACTGATTAAGCCGAATAGATCATAACAAGCTTCCACAATGTATCAACAACACTTCATTGATCACTCAAGATCAATGAAATCACAAGCAGTAACAGAACTGAAGGAATGAGTAAGTGAAATGAAGATCAGAGAAGAGGAAATGGATATTTTTGGGATTTTATTGATTTATGAAGGAATATCTGTTACAACTGCTTAACTAATTCTATAACTAACTCTCAAGAGTGTGTCAAACTCTTCAGAGAAGTTTCCTAACTGAATGAGAAACAGAAATGAAAGGAAAATATAAGTGTGTGTGTTTTTTCACACTTAGCTACTACTGAAAAATGAGGGTACAATGTCCTATTTATAGAGGTTGAAGATGATGAGCTGGGGTAGCATGACGTGTCTCAACCAATGGTAAGATGCCACCCTGTCAAAATCTGGTGTATTGTAGATTCCACTCCAAGAACAAGAAAGGGGTTTTCTTCTCCTTTGATCTTTAGTTTAAATAACTTATGTGGTTGAATTCGTCTCTCTATTCCGAGCATTTTTCATGTATAAAGTTTGTTATGAAACGCATTGTAGCCAAATCCACGTCCTGGGCTCGTTGATAGTTGGAGATGACACGTGTCATGTTTTCATTCGTTCTTGGTCCTTCACACGGATCATTATCCTTAGTGGATAAAATGAATATTGCATGGCCTTTCCTATTGGTGGAGAAGTATTTAGTGCGCTGCACTGTTCTTGGCTTTATGTATTTAATGCGAATATGAGGTGGCAGTCCAGCTGGTGATCCATGTTCTCTTTTTCTTGTATTTTCATTGGTCAAAAGGCAAGTGACACGGATCAAGGCCAAATTTGGTGCATTTTTGACACTTTCAGTCCCTTTTCTTTGGCAGATTATCAAAATGAGCTCCATTCTTCATTCCAATGGCAATTTTAGTCCTTTGACTTGCATTCTTGTTCATTTGACTCCCTTGACTTAGTTGACTTGAAGTTTGACCAAGTTTGACTTTGATCTTGACTTTTCCAAAGTTTGCATTTAAGTCCCTCAACTTTTGAGTATTGTCAAGATAGGTCCTTCTTCTTCAAATGACTTGTCATCTTTTATCCTTCTCTTGTCTTTTCATCATAAAGGAGCTTTATTTCCTCTTGTTTGCTTGAACATGTATCCTTGTTACCTATTTAAGCACAAACACAAAACATACCACATAATACTACTTAATAGCACAAAAGTTAGGTATTTTCCATGTGTTTTAGGGTGATTTGTTGATTAATTGATATGAGATTTTGCTCATATCAAATCCCCTACACTTGAACATTGCTATGACCTCATGCAATGCTATATTTTAAAGCACATTTTTACATTTTCCTCTTAATTAACCCACCTTGGCCAATATGGAATGTTTTTACACTACTCTACTCTATATGATGCATGATTTTGATTTTGTACAATGTAATGCAAAGAAAACAATTCATATTTATATTTTTTTGAATTTTCTTGAAATGGTTTGGATGGAAAAACTCATAAAGAATCCAATGACTTAAATTAGGGCTTTGGTACCATGGGCACTTATCACCCTCAAGTTTCACTTTCCCCATACCAAGCTTAAAAATGGGATCATTGTAATCACAAGTAAAAAGTGCATCAACTTATTCATGACAATTAAATGTGGAACCGGTTATTATTTGAGCAAATTGCTTGAAGGCAAATTTGTCATTATTTGAAGCGTGAAATATAAGAAATGTAAAATCCAAAAATAAGGAAGCACGGTTTTAATCCTAAGTAATCCTCTCATCAATTACTTGAAAAACCGCTCACAATTAATATAAGTCCGTTTCAAGAGTAATAAGTCATTCGCCTTATGTGTAAAATCCTCATGTCATGCATTAATAAGTAGCTACACACTCGCTAAGGAAAGAAAAATAAAACTCACGCAATAATTTACATCCGCTACCTTTTTGAGACTTTGGATCTTCAATCCCGCAACCCGTCAAGGTAATATTGGATTGGAGCAACTATTAAATCCCCGTAACCCGTCAAGGTAATATTGGGATCTAATAATTACTATAATTAACACTTCACTGCCCCTCTTGTAGTCTTGTATAATTACTTTTTTTTTTCTTTTTTTTCTCTTTTTCTTTTTTCTTTTTTTTTCTAGCCACTCATTTTTTTGTAAGCCGCTCTTATTTTTCTTTATTCCTCACAAAGAAAGTTGAAAAGAATTAAAGGAAAAACACCCGCTAAGTATTAAGCATGACACAAGTCTAGTACACATAAATCGTTCTAACTTAGAATCTTAAGACGTACTTATACCAACCATGAATGATTAACCAAAAATGCATAAGAGACTACAAACCGATTAAAACCGTTCTTGATTATTTATTAACATATATACATGCGAAGAAAATAGAGGTAAAGAAGAGAAGGCTTTAGCCACAAGTAATTATCATGAAGTTTATCTAGCCCTTTTATACTTGCTTCAACTCTATCATTTCCCATTCTCCACAAATTTAAAATCTCAAATAATGAGTGTGGTGGATGCTTAGCTTAATAGACCAATGAAGGACTACATGGTTAAGGATACTAGCTAGAGAATGCTTAGATAAACAAACTCGGGTCGAGTCAAAATATCCATGGCGGTCCTAATATGTCAAAGAAGTCTAAATTTGTTAAAACATGTTATTATTATATATTTTTTCCCTTTTATATATTTTTGATGAAAAATAAAAGAAGAATATATACAATGCACATGTGTTATGCAAATGAAAAATGATTGATGCGAAAATTATGAATGCATATTTTTGGTGGCCAAAGTAGATCAAAAATTTGAACAATGTTTGAAAAATTAATTTTCCATGTTATCATGAAGGTCAATGACAAAGTCTAGGTAAGGTCACTTCGATAGAAGACCCCCTACACTTAAGCTAAACATTTTCCTCAATGTTTAAGAGCATGGAAGTATAAAATTCCCCTACACTTATGACAATGAATAAACTTTGCTTAACCCATGCTAAGGAAAGATCAACTATAGTGAATTCATTTTTTAAAGCACAATGTTTCTATGAAAAATAATAATAGTAACGAAGTGAACTAGATACAAGGGCCTCTCCATAAGCTCCAAAGCACTTGATGAGTGAGCAACCTTACAAACAACATGAAGACAAAAGGAAGGTCTCCCCTACACTTTTCATCAACTCTCCATCCTTATTGCTAACCTACAACACTCTAAGTCTAAAACCTCTAAACCTAGTTATTCAAGCTTGATTTAAGGAGTCTCTAGCTCGACTCTTTCCACAATGAACTAATTCATGGGGAAAATGGGGATCTCTTGGACCATTTCCACGGAAATGTCCTCCCTAAAATAGTGCTTAACACGGTGACCATTCACTTTGAAATTTGGACCATCGGGTTGTGACAACTCAATAGTTCCATATGGAAATACTTGAGCAATAGTGAATGGACCAGACAATCTCGACTTAAGCTTGCCCGCAAAGAGTTTTAACCTTGAGTTAAAGAAGAGAACCGGCTCTGCAACTTTGAACTCACGATTCTTGATCTTAGCATCATGCAATTGCTTAGTATTTTCCTTATAAAGCAATGAGTTCTCAAAAACATTGGCTCTCAATTCACCCATTTCACTGAATTGGTCCTTTCTATGTGAGCCTGCTTGGTTTAAATCAAAGTTAGCCCACTTGAGAGCCCAAGAAGCCTTAGGCTCTAACTCAAATGGGAGGTGACATGCTTTTCCATAGACAAGCCTATATGGAGTACAACCAATTGGTGTCTTAAAAGCCGTCCTAAAAGCCCACAAAGCATCATCAAGCTTATCCGGCCAAGAAGCTCGATGTTCTCCCACCGTTCTTTCCAAAATTCTCTTTAAACCACGATTTGTGACCTCGGTTTGACCATTGGTTTGAGGGTGATACGCGGTAGAAAGTCTATGATTAACACCATATTTCTTCATAACTCTTGTGAATTGATCATTACAAAAGTGAGTACCATGATCACTTATGATGGCCCGAGGTACACCAAATCTAGCAAATAATTGCTTCAAAAACTTTACTACAACTCGAGCATCATTAGTAGGTAAGGCTTTGGCCTCAACCCACATTGACACATAATCCACTGCTACGAGTATGTACTTATTTCTCTTAGAAGATGGAAAAGGTCCCATGAAATCTATTCCCCACACATCAAAAATCTCACACTCTTGTATGAAGTTTTGTGGCATCTCATCTCGTTGAGTAATTTTCCCTTGTCTTTGACATACATCACAAAATTTCACCATCTCTTGGGCATCTTTGTATATGGAAGGCCAATAGTAACCCGAATCAAAGACTTTCTTGGCGGTATAGTTGGGCCCAAAATGTCCACCCGTAGGTCCCTTATGACAAGCTTCTAAAATCTTAAATGCCTCGGGCCCATCTACACACCGTCTAATGATTTGGTCCGCACATTTCCTAAGGAGGTAAGGGTCATCCCAAAAGTAATACTTCACTTCCTTAAGAAATTTCTTCTTTTGTTGAGAAGTGAGACCCTCTATTAGCACATCCCCCACAAGATAGTTTGCAATATCCGCAAACCAAGGGGTGGCATCCTCTTGAGAAGAGATAGACATGAGCTCCTCTAATGGAAAGGATTCATTGATTTCCTTATGAGGCAAATCTCCTTGAAAAGGTTGCTCAAGTCTACTCAAATGATCCGCCGCTAAATTCTCGGCTCCTTTCTTATCACGAATCTATATCTTAAACTCTTGTAGCAATAAAACCCATCTCAAAAGTCTAGGCTTAGCATCTTGCTTTTTCATGAGGTACTTGAGAGTGGAATGATCCGTGTACACTATGTTTTTGGATAGCACAAGATAGGGTCTAAATTTCTCAAAGGCATAGACTATAGCAAGCAACTCTTTTTCCGTGGTGGTATAATGAAGTTGTGCACCCGTCATGGTTTTACTAGCATAGTGTATAGGTTGAAAATGCTTATTCACTCTTTGTCCTAACACGGCCCTCACGGCATAATCACTAGCATCACACATAAGCTCAAAAGGCAATTCCCAATTTGGAGAAACCAAAACGAGAGCCTTAGTCAACTTTTCCTTAAGTATCTCAAATGAGTCCAAACACTCTTGGTTGAAAATATAAGGAGCCTCTTTTTCCAAGAGGTGGGTTATCGGTCTTGCTTAGAGAAATCTTGTATGAAACGTCTATAGAACCCCGCATGACCCAAAAAATAACTCCTTTCACTGTGGTAGGTGGGGGAAGCTTAGAAATCACATCTATCTTATCACGATCCACTTCTAAACCTTTGTTGGATATCTTATGTCCCAAGACTATCCCCTCTTTAACCATGAAATGACACTTCTCCCAATTAATAACAAGACGTGTTTCTTCACAACTCTTTAGCATACGTTCTAAATGGGAGAGACAAGAAGAGTGAATGAATCTCCAAATAACCGAGAAATCATCCATGAAAACTTCCATAGTTTGCTCAATCATGTCATGGAAAATTGCCATCATACACCTTTGAAATGTCCCCGGTGCATTACACAAGACAAAAGGCATTCTCTTGTAAGAAAATGTACCGTAAGGACAAGTGAATGTGGTCTTTTCTTGATCCTTAGGGTTAATGGGTATTTGAAAATAACCCGAGAATCCATCTAGAAAGCAATAGTACTCATTTCCCGCTAAACGTTCAAGCATTTGGTCCATAAAAGGCAATGGGAAATGATCTTTCCTAGTAGCATCATTGAGCTTCCTATAATCAATACAAACTCTCCAACCCATAACAAGTCTAGTAGGAATAAGCTCATTGTTCTCATTTGGCACTACGGTGATTCCACCCTTCTTAGGAACACAATGTACCGGGCTAACCCATGGAGATTCGGAAATAGGGTAAATCATGCCCGCATCAAGGAGTTTGATAACTTCCTTCTTAATGACCCTCATGGATTTTAGGGTTAACCCTTCTGTGGCTTTGAATAGCGGGTTTGTAATCATCCTCCATAAGGATTTTGTGTGTACAAAAATTTGGATCAATTCCCTTTGTGTCGGATATTTTCCATGCTATGGCTTGCTTATGTTTCTTAGGACTTATATGAGTTTTTCTTTCTCATCCTCTTTCAAATCTTTAGCAATGATAACGGGTAATTGGTCTTTCCCCTCTAAGAAATCATACTCTAGGTGGGATGGAAGGTCCTTAAGTTCAAGGGTAGGTGGACTCTCTATGGAAGGTTTCACTATGGATGGATCATCATTGGTAACCTCTTGTGGGATGGGTGAAGGAATGGGATCCTCATTGAGCAACTTTTAGATAGTGAGAGTATCTTCTTCCCAATTAATGGGAGAATCATCATTACCAAGGAAGTTGGACTCAAATTCCTCCAGGAGGAAATCACTCTCTCCAAAAGGTGTTAAGGAGGGAGCAATTGAGGTAACGGTCTCTACATGAGGCATGTCTTCACTATTACTCTTACAAGCTTCATGGAAATGCTCATCAGACACCTCATCAAGTACATCAACTATGTTAATGGTTTCACAAGCTTGAGACTTCTTAGTCACTTTTCCTAACTTAAACACCACTTTCTCATCCTCTACTCTCATGATTAGTTCTCCCTCCGCCACGTCTATAAGAGTACGACCCGTCCTAAAAATGGTCTACCAACAATTAGAGGAACTCTCGGGTCCATGTCATAATCAACCACTACAAAGTCGGCCGGAAAGGTAAACTTATCCACACCTACAAACACATCCTCCGCAATACCTACCGGGTAAGCTATAGTACGATTGGCTAACTCAAGGGTCATCCTAGTCGGAGTGAGCTCGGGAAGAGAGAGTTTTTGCCAAACCGATAAAGGCGTGAGATTTATGCTTGCCCCTAGATCCTCCAATGCCATGCAATTTTCCACCCCGGGAAAATTACAAGGGATAAAAAAGCGGCTCGGATCTCCAAGTTTTGTAGGTAAGGTTTTGAGCAACATGGCGGAACAATTATCATTAAGGGATGTGTTGGGCAAATCCACCAATTTTTCTTTGTTGGAGAGGAGATCTTTGAACATCTTAGCAAATTTTGGCATATAAGCAAGAGCTTCCGTGATGATACTGTATTTATACATAGTCTCATCGTCCAAATCGGGCTTAAAACGCTTAAAACATCATCAAAATACCCAAAAATATGCCTGTGTTTGTTCATTGTGTATTTCAGGTACGGATATCGTGAATTCACCAAAAGATTACAAGAATCAAGCAAAAACGAACACGGGAAACGAAGCCGCACAAGAAACCGGGCCCAAGTTTGGAATTTCCAAAAATACCCTTGAAGAATTGAAGATTGTCAAGATTGATCCCTCATCTTTTGAAGACTTGTCATTTTATACCCTTGTAAAACCTTAAAATTACAAATGGGTCCCTAAAATATCAAGAATGTACAAGAAAAGCCCTTGGAAATGGTCAAAATTGCATAAATGGTCCTTGTTAAAAGTTTGGAAATGTCATGTGCCATATTTGACAAGTACATGAAACTTGTTATAAAGGGAAAACCATATTTGGCTGATTAAAGAAGGAAATGAAAAGAAGAAAGAACATGGAGGGGTATTTGTGGCCAGACAGCATTCTTATTTCCACCACTACCATCAAGACACGTCACCCCCACCCACTATACAATCCCTGCCAGTCCACTTTCAGAAAAAGACCAGTCCATATCCTATTTCGACCCTATCACAACTCCTTTTTGAACCCTTGTTTTTATTTAAACATGTTTAATTATTAAAGTGGGGGAAACACAATTTCAAACTTAATCATCCCCTAAACTGCATCAAACACACCCTTTCATCCTTTCTTAATCCTATAAACCCTAACCTAATTACCTATTCAAACCAAGGGGGTTTTACCCCAATACATCCAGAATGGTGATTAAAGGTGCCCAAAGCAAAACCCACCAACAAACTGCTCACCCCGTGACCACAAGTGGGTCCCTACATGTCCCCTGCTCACGTCTCTTTCCACAACCCCCCAAAAGAGACCAGATTAAAGGCCCAGAATCATTCCTTAGCCTCCAATTCAGCAACAACGGTCAGGATCAAGTAAAAAACAACTGGCAACAACTTCATCTTCACATGGCAAGTCAAAAAGAGCATATTCTGAAATTATTCCAAGGGCACGTTTGGTATTTTCTGCATATTAGGGTTTACATTGTTAGATTCTAGACTCTTCTTTCTTGTAATATAAATTGAGGCATCAGGTTGTGATGACCCTTTTGTTCCAGTTTATGTATTTTTTTTAATGAATTAATGAAAATGAAAAGTTTCTAAATTACATATTACTGAGTTCCACTTTAAACGTTTTTCTAGTGTAATTTAGTGTAAAAGATTCACTGTTATGGGAGTTGCTTAAGGTTTTCATTAGCATTCACGTTTCAAAGTATTTCAAAAATTCAGTTTTTTTTAAACCCTTCATCAGCTTGAATAGCAATCCCACTTGAAGTGAAAGTGGATTGTGGGATTGCTTTCAGCTTGGGGTTAAGTTTCTTTTGGGTTATATTGTTATTGATTTCAAAAATTTCAGTTTAAAGATTTTATCAAAAAAATCTTTTGTCTCTTTCTTTCCTAATCATCACTGTTTGAACAGCTTATACAAAAAGCTTATTCAAGCTTTTGGCATAACTGGTTCAAGCTTGAATTGGCTTCTTGTTGTTTGTGCTTGTGCAGGGTTCCAAGAACATCAAGTCCTTTACCTCATTTAACTGCATTTCTCCATTTGTGAAGACATTGATATCCCTAGGTCTGTTGTAGACCTACCAACAGGGATCCTCTACACGTTTTATTAGTTCATAAGGGCCAAAAACAACCCAAAATAGAAGGCATCAGCCAAGGTTTGTGGCTTGAACCCTATTTCAAGTTTTTTTAGTCTTGTTATGTGACTTTTGGGATCTTTGGTGTTACCTGTTTTTATGTTAATGTTTCTGTTTGTTTATGCTTCTTGTGTAGTTGTATGCATGTTTAGATAGCTCTAGGTCAGTTTAATCAAGTTTTGGATGCACTTGTTTTGTTATTCTTTAATTACTGATTATAAAGGGGTGTTTGGGTCTGCTTATTAAGTCAAGTAGTTGTCATTTATTTGGTTTAAAAACGGCTTAAACACACTCAAGGGGTTGTTATTAGGTAGTGGTAGTGGTTGGTTTTCATTTTGGGTAGGGTTTAAAAGGATTTTGTTTGTTAAAATTTGGCATTAATCAAGTCAAAATCAGTAAACCATTTTCTGCCTTGTTTCAATATGTTTTGTGGTTTGATTTTCTGTAGATTAATAGATATAGGATGTATCTAGGGTTAGGACTAGGGTTTTTGTGTGTTGAATGAGATTTGAGTAAGTTCTGGCCATCCAAAACTCACCCAAATACCATTTGCATCAGCAAACAAACACCCACAGACCTATAGTGTATTACAGTAACTGTTTTGCCCCCTTTGAGTGTGATTTTGTGAGTGACTTGGTCTTTTTCTTGTATTATTGACTCCCCACAACCCAACTGGTTGTGGGGGTGCCTTATTGTCCAAAAATAAGCCAAGCATAAGCTTTCCTAAGCTCAACAGTCACCAACACGTTTTTTTATAACTAGCAGTGGGAACTCATTTCCCACTGCCAGTGTTAAAATTCCCACTGCTTTACTACAAGACAGAAAGTGGGCAAAGGTCACTATCAGTTCTTTCTTTTTTTGTCTTTAGTGGTGTTAATTAGGAATTAGGGGTTCAAACTTTTCCATTATTTTTCTTTTTTAATTCTTGATTTTTCAGTATAATTTATTTTTAGGTTACTGTTCATTTGCTATTTTTTACATAATTTAGCTATTTTAATTAACTTTTTATTATTCTGTTTTTGTCATTTAGTGTAAAAAGTAACATTTTTCAGTTTTAAAATTTTTCTTATATTTAGAAAATTAATTTAAGGTTTTTAGTTTAAAAAATATTCACTGTTCACTTTTTAACTATTTTTTATAATTAATTTAGTATAATTAGGGTTTAATTATTAAACTATTTTGTCTTTTAGTGCAAAATTTTTACATTTTTCAAACTTTTTCAATTTTCTACTGTTCATTAGGGTAATTTAGGATTTTTAAAATTGTTAAATTAATTTTGGCATTATTTTATTATTTTTTATGATTATTTTAGTTTAAAAATAGTTTTTAGTCATTTAAAAATAGAAAAATAGTTTTGGAAATTTAGGAAAAACACTTTTTAGTCTTTAAATAATATAAGTAACTTATTAGTTCAATAAAATTATATTTTGGGCATTTTGTTAATTATATTTAATTTTTGGGCTTTAATTAGCATTAAAAATTGAATATTTAATTAATAAAAGGTTTTAAAATATATTTGTTGGATTTTTATTCTTATTTATATTATTTTAGACTTAGTTTAAACTTTTAATTAATTTTTAGGTTTAATTTTTAATTTTGTCACGTTTTACGTATTTACGTTCGCGTTTTACGTCAACGTCGTAGTTTTAATCGTAGTCGTAGCTCGTCTTTAATTTTTCTCTTCTCAACCAAAAACTTCACTAATCCAAACATTGTTATTTTATATATTGGCACATTAATACACACACCTCCTTCGAGAACGAACTTGGAATTTATTCGTCTTCACGGTTTTCCTAAATCGTGTCGATTAATACTTACCACATTTATACTCGTCTTTCCTAAGACTTGTATATCTATAAAAACTACTACATCAATTTTTGGCGCCGCTGCCGGGGAGGTGTTTAGTGTGCCATTATTATTAGTATCGTGTTTGTGTGAGTAGTGCGTTTTAGCTTTTCATTTTTGGAAAGCGTACATAAACGTACATACTCATTTTTGTTATTTTTCATTACTATATTATAATATCCAAATAAATCGTGTTTAATTTTCCTAAATTAAACACAAAACAATCTCTTACTATATTGTAGATATATTAGTTTTCGTTTTTCTTGTGAATATATTATTACTATATTGTATCTACGTAAGAACAATAAATATACAAGTACTCCAAAAGCGTGAAAACGTAACCTTGATTCGGGATTTCATCACTCGATCATTGTATTCGAATCCAAAGCAAAAGTTTAAAGGCAAAATAGATAAATACTTTCGTGAGGCTTAATTTCAATTAACACAAACTATAAGGTGGGTATAAGGCGGTTGTATTTCACGACCTAAAGAAAAAAGGCTCTTAAGTGCTTCGCGCCGCCTCGTTTCCTCCGCTTGCTTGTGCGTGTTTTGAGAAAGAAGGCTAATCGAGGGTTTGCCGCCCAAGTATTATCTACGTATATTATATTTGCTTGTGTTTTCAAGATTAAACCCTCTTGAACGTTTTGGTGTTCCACCAACGTTCTAAAGTCATCGAAGGCGTTCACTCCACGTGATCGTTTTCATTCTTTGAGGCTCCTTTAATCGAGAAAGTCGATTCGAGGGGAGATTTGTAGATTTGTGTCTACGTAATACATACAAAAAATCCAAAAAATTAAAAAAACAATCAAAAACCAAAAAAATGAAAAATCGAAAAACCGCAAAAAGAATCTTCTTTGCTACCACCCATTCTACGCTTAGTGCATGCGCACTCGATCGAAGGATTATTCCAATTCTAGTGAAGCTTCGAATCGACGCAATCGTAATCGAAGGAATCGATGTCGTAGACGAGAATTAGAAACTGACGTTCCTAATATCGTTGTTGAAGAAACCTTAGACGAGATGGCCGACAATCGTTCGATGATGGAATTGCTCCAAGCGCCCACCGAGGGTTATGGACACGCGATCGTAATTCCCGCTATCGAGGCGGAGAATTTTGAGATAAAGAGCGGAATGCTTTCGTTAATCCAAGCTACGAAGTTTCGAGGTCGTGAAGCCGATAATCCTCACGACCATATTCGGAATTTTGATCGTCTTTTGGCCACGAGCAAGTTTAAGAACGTCGACACCGATGTCGTCAAGCTTATGCTTTTTCCGTACTCGCTCGATGGTGCCGCCAAGGATTGGTATGAGAAAGAGCCACCTAATTCCATAGTTACGTGGAAGGATTTCGTCTCCAAGTTCGTTAATTATTTTTTCCCACCGTCTAAGACAACGTTTTTCAAAAACGAGATTACGAAATTTGAGCAAAAACCGAATGAATCTTTTAGAGACGCGTGGGACCGCTTTAAGGAATTGCTTAGGCAATGTCCTCACCATGGTTTTTCCGAGTTGCACCAAATCGATACGTTTTACAACGGTCTTAATTTTCACGAACAAGACTCGTTGGATTCCGCCGCCGGTGGCAACTTTTTGTGCAAAACTCCGAAAGATGCATTGATAATTATCGAAAACCGATCCAAGGTTTACCAACTCCGCAACACACCGAGTGTTGCCAATGTCGCCAATGTTAGTAGTTCTAATCGCGACATTGAGAGAGTTGATGCGAAAGTCGACAAGTTGACGAATGTGTTCACGTCTTTTCTCGTTGAGATGCAAAAGAAAGACGCTCCCGCTACGGTGAAAGCGGTTGAGGTTTCGTGTACGTTTTGTGGTGGACCTCATAATTATTACGAGTTTGCGGCTACGGATGGCCAAACGTCGAATGTGAGTGCGTTAAATGGAAACAACAATTTTTCAAATCAAAATAACGCCGGTCCATCACAACAAGGAAATTATAACCAAGGCAACAATTTTCAAAATCGAAACAATTTTCAAGGAAATAATCAACAAGGAAATTTTTCGAATCAAAATCAAGGAGGTTATAATCAAGGTCGTAATATAACTTGGCAAAATCGAGACAATAACCAAAACTCGAATTTTTCAAACAACAACAATCAAGGCAACAATTTTTCAAGTGGTAATCAAGGGAATTTTCAAAGAAACAATCAAAACCAAGGGAACTTTAATTCAAATCAAAATAGTTCGTCAAACGATTTTCAAAATTACATGAAAACGAATGAGGCTAATATGAGACGATTAGAGGGAGAAATTGGTACTTTGAAAAACGACTTTTCTAATACATTGAAATTGCAAAACACGAAGATTGAGCAAGGGCAAATTGATATTAAAAAGATGTTTTCGGCCATTATGAACAAAGCCTCGGGTTCCTCATCAAGTTCGTTACCTAGTGACACCGTTGCAAATCCGAAAGAACAATGTAAAGCCGCCTCGTCTCGTGAGAAAGGTCATGTGATTACCCCTAACCTTGAAGGATTCCGTGTTGTTTATCCCTCTCAACCCTCTACTTCTAAGACGTCTTCTTGTTCTAAAGTCGATGGGGTGAACGTGGCGACCAAGGAAAAGAGTGCACACCCTCGTGTACCTCAAATTCCATCCACGGTTCAAAAAGAGAGCTTTGTCGACCTCACCAAAGTAACCCTTGAAGAAACTTGTGCTTCGATCCTTCTTAAAAAACCCAAAAGGCGTATGCCGAGAAAGGAAAAGGATCCAGGCCAATTTCTACTACCTTGTGATTTTTCCGAGATTGAGGGATGTTTAGCCCTTGCCGATTTAGGTGCTAGCATCAATCTCATGCCTCATTCTTTTTGGAAATTGATGAGATTGCCTTCGCTTACCCGCACAAACATGACAATCGAGCTTGCAAATTGTACTCCACTTATACCAATTGGAATAGCCGAGGATGTCTATGTTAGGATTGGAAAGTTTGTTTTTCCCGCGGATTTCGTTATATCCGATTACGAGTGTGACCCTAAATGTCCCATTATTTTAGGCCGACCATTCTTATCGACGGCTCGAACCGTAATCGACGTTCACGAGGGGAGACTTACTATGAGATATGGGGATGAGAAAATAGACTTTTTCGCTAGAAAATCCAAAGGATTTAATGAGAATGAAAAAACCGAGGTTTCAAAACCTAATGATTCAAATTCTAATGATTTCAAAATGTTTACTTTAGCGGAAAGAATGAAGCGTGATGCATCTTTTGAAAGAATTAAGAAAAACGGTTTTAAAGATGATGATTTTAATGATAAAGAATACGTGTACCTAATTCAAAAGGGTATGTGTAAATTTATGAATGAAAACTCACTTTGGGATGTTTTTAGCGAAACAAGTGGAACACCAATTCCGAAGGGCGACGTTAGTGCCATCACGACAAAGACCAATATGGGCTCGTCTTCACCACCTTCGAAGGACCATGACTTTGAGGCCTATACTTCTAAAACCATTGAAGTGCCTCCCACTCCTAGCCCCAAATCCATTAAGGCTAAGGAAGTGGCCCAACCCAATGCAATCTCACCCATCATAGAAATGTCACCTAAGCATAGTCATTCGACTTGTAAGTCCATGGTTGTGACTCTCGAGAAATCCACTCGAGAACTTGCTGACATCGACACTTTCTTTGATGGCGATGATGATTTTGCCGAGATCGAGCATATACTTGCTAATCCGCCATCCATTCTCGAGGATTTACCCTTTGATAAATCTTCAAATGAAGAGGACGATCTCATGTCGGAAATTTCTTATGATGATGAGAATGACGACACTTTCACAACGTACTCGAATTCCGTATACGAACCTATTTTTCATCATAATCCCATTTTTGATGATGAATTCGAGAACGTTGATGACCATATCATCGATCCTCCTTCGTTTCACAATTGTGATGATGAAGAATTCTTTAAGGAGGTCGATGATTTTCTTGCTATAGACACAAGTCCCATTCTCGAGGAGTTACCTTATAAACACTCCTCATTTGAGAATGACGTTTACCACATTCGTGAGGATCTAACTTATCAACGATCCCCACAAAAGAATGATCGTTTCATGCGTGATCGTGATCTTTTCGAGAGAGTTTCTAAGATACTCAAAGAGGGGAATGACAAACCATGGTTTGACAAGCCTATCTATGACGAAGAAATCGATGAGATCGACGTTCATGAAGATGACGAGTATGTAGACCCCGAGGGGGCGGTGTTCTTTATTGATCGACGTTTTGAGAACTTATATAATCCACCACCCCCTAACCGCGACTTAAATGTGAGGATTTTTAGTGCGACTAATTTTCAATTTGACACGCCAAATATTTTCGACATTATCAAATCGGGTTTTCATAAAGAGTTTTTGAACGATGAAAAAGGAAAGGATTTTAAAAATATTTTAAATGATTTTTCTACATGTTTAACTCCGTCATCACCGTGTTATATGAGTGCTACCACCTCGTCTACTCCTTTTGACGATGGTGTGTGTGGTCTTAGTATGGGGGAAGCCCCAAATGTTCCTTCACACTTTACCACCGAGGACGAGATTTACGATCCCGGAATTGCTTGTAAAGGGAAATCTCGGTCTTCCACCGATGCAATAAATGGAAAATCTTTTCGTTTGCTTGGTGTGAGTCTACCTCGAGTAACTCATATGTTTGACTTACCCATTGCCCCACCTTTCTACTTCTTATCTCTTTTCTTCTACCCCATTGGGGTTCACGTTGGAGTAGCGTTGTTTCGTCTTTCATCCGAAAACGAGGACGCTATCTTTGACCCCGGTATTCGTGTATCGGGTTTTTAAAGTACTCCATGTACTTTTGGGCCTTGTTTATCATGTAAGCCCCATCAAAAATGTCCAAACCATGATTATCCCTAAATGATCACATTTATGGGGATTCGAGTCGAGCTTTTGACTCGGTTATCAAAAACAAGGTGCCTCGTGGGGGATTCTCATGCTTATCCTTGTATATATTATCGCTTTCTTAGTTAATGTAACGAGGGGACTTGTTGTAACACCCCATTTTGATAAATGGAATGTCACGCGTGATTATGGCGTGTCATCAAAGCATGCAAGGTAATATGTAGTAAAACATACATGACCATAGGGAAAACCGGAAGCAAACATCGGTTCCCAAACATAAGCCCAAAACATAACAAAGTAAATGAACTGAATGAAAGACTAAACAAGCATGAATATATGAAGGAAACAGGAGAAGAAGTCTATGGCAGCTTCCGTCCTATGCATGTCCTCCAAATGCTCGAGTCTTGGGTACCTGCCGTTTTGGGACATGGAAAGGAAAGTAATGGCTGAGCAAAACGCTCAGTGCACGGATATACAATATAGCATGAAATAGGATAAGCCTGTAACATATAACAGCGGAAGACTTAGTTCTGAGTAGACTGGTTAAGTATTAAGAAAACTGGTTTTATAGTTTGAAAAGCCTTATGTTTATCTTATGAAAACTGTTTTAACATATATATACCATAGCCCATATAGGTCATGAAAAGGTCACGTGCATGAATACTTGGAGGGGTGACCTCATCATGCTGATTAGAGGGGATGCCTCTAATTAATATACTGGTTTGGGTAGGAGGGATCAACTCCTTGTGAAGGATGCAAGGCACACACCACATTCACCATGAAATACTGAATAAAACATGTAACTAGGATGCACCCATACGCCCCACATGATATAATAATACGGCCAAAACTGAAAGGGACGCCACGAGCAATCACTCCGCCGTGGGGAAGTCATAACATTGGTGCCTCCAATGTTATGGTTATGGTACCTCCATAACTAGGTGAAACTGGTCATGCTTGTATATGGCTATAGATTATGCTAATTAAACATAAGCAGTTCAAAACAATAAAACAAATACTGGGGAAAACAGTTGGCTGCATACGGGAAATCCTAATAAGGAAAGAATGTCCATACTGAAAGGACAGGAATCCGTACCTCAAGTCTGGTGAATGAACGGAAGAGAGAATCCTACTTCTGGATCACTAACACTACATGAATACACACGTGTATAAGTATCGAATCACTGAATTACGTACTGGATTTCATGTCTTGTCTTGACTTATTTTATATGTTTTAAGTCATGTTTTACTGTTTTAAGCTTTAATCTATGTTTATCTTATATTCTGATTAATCTGATTAAGTATCACTGGTATTTCATGTATTATTATGCTTACTGAGCAATATTAAGTAACTTGCCAAAAATAGAAAGTTTCCAAAAATAGAAAGTTTCCAAAAATAGAATTACTGCTTAAAATAGATAAGTTTCTAAAAATAGAAAGTTTCCATAAAGAGATTAGCTGCCTTAATTAAGCTAATAAATAAGCTTAAGTGTTTCCTGTTTAATATTCTAAGTCATGAGATTATAAGGTATAGTTTATTAATTATTCATGTGAATTATATAAACTATAGGTTAAAAGTATTTAATTAAATATAACATGATTTCATTAAAATAGGTGTATAATATACTTAGGTTGAAAACATGTATTAATATTAATATTAATATAACCTAAGTCATGATAATTAATTAATTATAAGGCAAATAATTAATTAATTACTATAGTGTAAATTAAATAAATCAAAATACTTAGGTTAAATCATGTATTATTAATTATTAATAATAACCTAAGTCCATGTTTTAATTAAGTTAATTATATAGCATGTTAAATTAATTTAATTAACTTGAAATAAATAATCTTGTAATTATAAGTCGTGCCTTATTAATTTAATTACCTTGTAAAATTAATAAGTCATGTAAAGTAAAATAATCCCGTAAAATAATAACACGTACTCTTGTATTCTTTTATTAAAACGCATCGAAAACCGAACCCGTGTCTTATTAATTTAAAAGGTGAAACTCGTGTTATGTTTTTAAAATAAGTCTAGCCAAACAGCCCCTTAATCTGCCCTTAAACCCGTAGCCAAACAACCCTTAATTTCTGATTATAAAACTCACTGCCAAACGCTCCCTTACTGCCAGTTTTCCCACTGGCAGTTACATGTTTCCCCTACCCGTTTAAAATTCCCACCGGCAGGCTAATCATGCCAGCCGTGGGTTCCCACTGGTAGGCCGGAAATTACCACTGGCCGCAGCCAGTGGTTTTCCCCTGCTTGCTCCCTGGGTTTCCCCTGCTTGCTCGCGGGGTTACCCCTGCCAGAACAAAACCAAGCCGGCACCCCTTTAGGGTTGCGGCTGGTGCAAATAAGATATCACCGAGACCTTAAAGGTCTCGGTTTGTGCGCCACACGAACCCAGCAACAACCAAACGAAAACCCCCCTATTTATTTTACATGTTTTAGATTATTTACTATAGATTTGTGATTAATTAGCCAAAAGAAAAACGTGATAATATTACCTTGTTTCTACTTCTTAGGTTTTGGGATAACAACGAATTCCTGTTTTTTTTTGGTAGATCAAAGCACGACATGTTTTCTGTTTCTTGGTGATGAACCGTCGGCAGGGAGGAGCAAGAGAAGAAGGTGGCGGCTTGTTTTAGTTTTTTTTAGGGTTATGATGTATTTGTCTAAATAAGAAAATGTACCCCCGCCCCTTTCTTTTTCTTTTAAGCCGTCCAACCAAATGGGCTTAAGGCCCTTGTGGGTCTTGTTATCCTTTCTAGTCTAAAGCCCAATTAAAACACTTGTACTTTTATTTTAATTCACGACTCGTTTAAAATGGTACGCGTAAACGAGTATCAAATGTCGTGACTTTCTTAGTTAATTATATGCGTGACAAAAGTAAATATTACGTACGTAATTACTTGTCGTGTAATTTAATATACGTAGTAATAATAATAATTGTTTAAATGTTCGTGATTACGTGTTACGTAGTTTACGTAATTTAATTAGTTTTCGATCGTGACTCAATATATTATTTATTCATGTTCGTAATAATTATATATATACGTAATTAATATTAGTTCGTGTTTTAATATGGTGATCATGATTTAATTATGTTCACGTGAAATATCTATTAACTGTTTATCATGAGTTGTACGTAATCGATACTTATCATGTTATACACGTATGTACTTACTTGATTAATAGCACATGAATGTGATCGATACTGAATAAGGTAAGTTTTTAATCTAGGACGTACGATCTTAAGGGCACTATTCATGGTAAAAGCATGCGGGTTTTACAATTCTTCCCCCCTAAAAAGAATAATTCGTCCCCGAATTATAGATAACGTAACTGGAAGCGAAACATACCCGAATCAAACTGGAAAGGTAAGCAAAATATCGGAAATGAAGGTGACATGGTAGAAGGGAACGTGGAACGTGACCTGTCTTGAAAAGACATGTAACATGACGTGACTGAAAGGACATATCTAATCGATAAGAGAAAAATGGATAAGAAGTCCGGATGAACTTGTCCGTTTCCAAGTGGCCTCCCTCTTGGAACGGTTCCTTCAAAAGATCCTGACACTAATGATAAATCTTGGTCCTCCTGACCTTGACTCGGAATACGAAGAAATTCTTGGTTATCAACGGAAGGTAGATTCCCTAAATTCGATCGAGGAAAATAAGAGTTAACGTGCAAGGGTAACTGGAACGTTACGATGCAAGACAAACTGACTTAACTGATAATTAGAAACGATGCGCGAGACATAAAGAAACGTAGGACGTGAAAAATTTTGAACGTGATACGTGAAAATTTTTGAACGTGCTACGTGGAGATATGGCGAGTGTAGTATGAGTAAACATATCGTGATACATGATACGTGTAACATATCTTGATCATGATATGGGGAACGTGAAATGAACATGACATGTGAGACATATCGTGATCATAGAATATAATGGCGGTAACACCAAACGCTACAAGGTGAGACGTGGAATATGACGTGAAACGTCTATCTGATGATGGAGAGTTATACTAAATTTGGGTCTGGTCTCACAAGTTCTTGCAAACTTCCCAGAATGAGAAAAGACCTGAACGTAAAATCGTAAGCCAAAATACGATCATGAACATGAATAGTGTCATGAACGTGAGCGCGAAAGCAAGTCGTGGAATTAGAATGAAGACGTGAAGTAAGTTAGGAGTACAATTACGAATCTTTGTCTGACCCGATAGCTGAGGGATTGCCAAGTGATCGGATGAGCCTTGGATGGAACATGTTCGTTCAATCTGTTGGTTCTGAAATCCGTACGGATGTAAGGATTCTGCAGACTTGATCAAACTGTTGACAATAACCCAGATAGCATCATGCTTCTTCTGAGGTTGCTGAAATCTGGTAACTAAAATCCATGGAGATCTTGTCCCTTTTCGATTCACAATTTCATATGATGAAAACATACCAGTCTGTTGGTGTCCTATCTTAGCCTGTTTGTATAACAAGTATGAAGATATGAACGTAACTGTATCCTGCTTCGTAGAAACTTGATACATAGAAGGTTGTGAAACTCTTAGTCTTTGAATCAGACTTCTCCTAGCGTAGGATTTCCTAGAACACCTAATGTAGTGTAGGGTTCTCTCCTTTACGCATAAGCTGAGTCATGGTAAGATTAACCATAGAAACCCATGTGATTCAGCGTGTCACTGTAATGAAACATAATTGATATTGGAAAATTTTCTAGGGTAAAATTTCTCTTGTCATAGAATTTGTAACATAGTGCAGATATGGTCCTCCTGTTCTTCTCTGGGCTTACAGGAAATCAGGTTATCCTCAATGAAAACGCTGATAAATTTGTTTAGGAGTTCATGGAAACTCAATTTATTAAGTCCATAATGCTGTTGGAGCATTGATGAGACTGAATCAAAATCATAAATCTAGCATGACCGAGTCGTGCACGAATAGCAGTCACAGACATGTCCTGCTTTTTCACTCGTCACTGTTGGCAGCATGATCATGAATTCGATCTTGGGAAAGTGATTAACACTATACGGTTGATTGGACATGTCGTCAATACGTGGAGGAGAATAACGGTCATGAATGGTGATTTGTTTAAGTCGACGGTAGTCGACACATAATCTCATCGTACCATCCTTCTCCTTGAAGGTTCTTCTGGAGTGTAAGGAACAATTTTGGAATAATCCGTTGGTTATGCGTAAAAGGACCTTAGTAGTCGTGTGTTACTGACAGCTAGAAAATTTTAGCAATATGGCTAACAAAGCACGTGCTTGAAAAGCATAGATAATTTGTACAGATTTTCCCGATGGAAAATCAAGCTGAATGTATTCAGGAGCCTGAATGTTACGGTACATAATTATGAATCATAGCATGGTGTGGTGTTCCTAGTACATAATTAGGATAAAATTCATCTCGTGTCTGTCCGAGGAAATGCGTTAGCAGCTTGGATCTTATCATTAAGCTGAAGGAAAACCTTCGTATGCGTGGGAATACGAAAGGCGTCCTTCATGGTTATGAATATATGAACTATGGTGAAAGAAATGAAAGTGACATCGGCAACGTGACAGTTCTCACTGATGCGCCGATAATGGTGTTGAAATTCTTGTGGCCTGATTAATACATGGCATAACAACATAGATATACCCTTGGAGGGTACCCTGAATTTCTTAGAAATGTTCCATAATTAGACGTGAGTCATGTGTCTTGACTCGTGTCTTGAGAAATGTAAGCGTGACATATGTCTTGACTGATATCTTGACATGTGTCCTCAGAAAGTATACGTGAGACATGTGTCTTGACTGATGTCTTAACATGTGTCTCGAGATGTGAAACAATTAGAACTACAAATATTAGGTTAATATGCCAGAATTGGCGGATCGGTTGGACTACTGATCGTTTGTATGTCTGATCACGTCCGTGGCCGGAGCCTCGGTTGCGATTTCTAGGATAGTTGCTGTCATAGTAGTGGTTACTATCATCTTGTCTGTCGGTTCCATGACGGTCATTCTCATAACCGTGACTCATGTAACTATTTAGCTGAGTGGCCGGCTGGTACTGGTTTGCACTCATATGGCTGAAATGACAGCCGAACGACGTGTGACATGTAACTATGAATTTGGGACAATGATTGATGGGAACTGTCTGATGGTGAAGCATCTTCTCGTCCAATTGCTTTGCTCCGACGCCTTTGTCTTCGTCTTTTAGGATCTCCAGGTTGTGAACAGCATCAGCATCAGCATCTCGTAGCGTCTCCCAACATCAGCAGCATCAACCTTCAGTAACATCTCCAAGCTATGAGCGGCATCGACACCCTTGTAGAATATCAGCATGTGAACATACGCCTGAGATGATTTAGAATCGACTAGCGAATACTCGTGAAGGATTGCAAGTGGAATACACATGGATTAAGGTACATGTAATACACATGAAATACGGTACGTGGAGTACACATGGAATGCACCTGAAATGATCGGTATGGGCTCGATCATTTGTCATGATTTAAGGAAAGTAAACTGGTTAAACGGTTAGGAAAACCATCATGATAACCTGGCAGTATTAGCATAGACATCATTCTGGTTGCATAGAGAAACGCTAAAGAGTGGTTACACAAAATTCAACGATGATTTGCCTGACAGCATGATCAATGGAAACCAACCATGACTATCATGAAAGCATGATTCAAGAAATCTAACAATGTCTTGCAGGACAACGTAAATAACAAAAGAGGCGTAAGACGTAATCAACATGAAAATGGAATTATCATGAAGGAACATAAAACGATCTAGCATAAAGGAGTGTATAACATATTCAGCATGAAACCGAAGTTAACCATGACAGTATGAAAACATACTTGACATAAAGACATAGTAACTTATGAGGGGACATGAAATTTTTTTTTTTTTATGCCAATAAATCATGAGAAAAATTTTATGCATGAAAACAGTGCATGAATGCGTAATGTAGTTTATAAAACCTTTATATGTGCGAGGGAACGCCTATGGGTCAGTTCCAAAACAAAAGACATGGCGAGGGGACGCCTATGGGTCGGTCCCAAAGTTAAAAGTTTCGATAAAAGCACATGCGACTAAATAGGGCCAGTCTGTACCAACCATTACTTAATCAAAATTCCTGCAACAGATGACATATGATATAAATGCATGAATGCATGAAACATAAATAATTAAAAGTCATTGTCAAAACTTAACAGAAAAAATTTTATGTGAAAAATATGAACTACTGGGGTTTAGTCCACATAATCACAGTTCACGAGGAACATCATGCATGGACAATGACACATAACTAAGTATGGATGACGGTTGTTCATTCCATATTAGTAAAACCATACTGGTGAAAACATCATGGTTAAAACAACAAGGTGCTGAAAACGTCATGGTTAAAACAACAATGCGCTGAAAACATCAATACGTGGCATAACAAACGTTGGCCTAGGAAGCTCCTGGTGACTACCCACTAGTCACAGGTCAAGTTTTGGAGCCTACAGGTCGAAGCCTTGGCTCTGATACCATAATTGTAACACCCCATTTTGATAAATGGAATGTCACGCGTGATTATGGCGTGTCATCAAAGCATGCAAGGTAATATGTAGTAAAACATACATGACCATAGGGAAAACCGGAAGCAAACATCGGTTCCCAAACATAAGCCCAAAACATAACAAAGTAAATGAACTGAATGAAAGACTAAACAAGCATGAATATATGAAGGAAACAGGAGAAGAAGTCTATGGCAGCTTCCGTCCTATGCATGTCCTCCAAATGCTCGAGTCTTGGGTACCTGCCGTTTTGGGACATGGAAAGGAAAGTAACGGCTGAGCAAAACGCTCAGTGCACGGATATACAATATAGCATGAAATAGGATAAGCCTGTAACATATAACAGCGGAAGACTAAGTTCTGAGTAGACTGGTTAAGTATTAAGAAAACTGGTTTTATAGTTTGAAAAGCCTTATGTTTATCTTATGAAAACTGTTTTAACATATATATACCATAGCCCATATAGGTCATGAAAAGGTCACGTGCATGAATACTTGGAGGGGTGACCTCATCATGCTGATTAGAGGGGATGCCTCTAATTAATATACTGGTTTGGGTAGGAGGGATCAACTCCTTGTGAAGGATGCAAGGCACACACCACATTCACCATGAAATACTGAATAAAACATGTAACTAGGATGCACCCATACGCCCCACATGATATAATAATACGGCCAAAACTGAAAGGGACGCCACGAGCAATCACTCCGCCGTGGGGAAGTCATAACATTGGTGCCTCCAATTTTATGGTTATGGTACCTCCATAACTAGGTGAAACTGGTCATGCTTGTATATGGCTATAGATTATGCTAATTAAACATAAGCAGTTCAAAATAATAAAACAAATACTGGGGAAAACAGTTGGCTGCATACGGGAAATCCTAATAAGGAAAGAATGTCCATACTGAAAGGACAGGAATCCGTACCTCAAGTCTGGTGAATGAACGGAAGAGAGAATCCTACTTCTGGATCACTAACACTACATGAATACACACGTGTATAAGTATCGAATCACTGAATTACGTACTGGATTTCATGTCTTGTCTTGACTTATTTTATATGTTTTAAGTCATGTTTTACTGTTTTAAGCTTTAATCTATGTTTATCTTATATTCTGATTAATCTGATTAAGTATCACTGGTATTGCATGTATTATTATGCTTACTGAGCAATATTAAGTAACTTGCCAAAAATAGAAAGTTTCCAAAAATAGAAAGTTTCCAAAAATAGAATTACTGCTTAAAATAGATAAGTTTCTAAAAATAGAAAGTTTCCATAAAGAGATTAGCTGCTTTAATTAAGCTAATAAATAAGCTTAAGTGTTTCCTGTTTAATATTCTAAGTCATGAGATTATAAGGTATAGTTTATTAATTATTCATGTGAATTATATAAACTATAGGTTAAAAGTATTTAATTAAATGTAACATGATTTAATTAAAATAGGTGTATAATATACTTAGGTTGAAAACATGTATTAATATTAATATTAATATAACCTAAGTCATGATAATTAATTAATTATAAGGCAAATAATTAATTAATTACTATAGTGTAAATTAAATAAATCAAAATACTTAGGTTAAATCATGTATTATTAATTATTAATAATAACCTAAGTCCATGTTTTAATTAAACTAATTATATAGCATGTTAAATTAATTTAATTAACTTGAAATAAATAATCTTGTAATTATAAGTCGTGCCTTATTAATTTAATTATCTTGTAAAATTAATAAGTCATGTAAAGTAAAATAATCCCGTAAAATAATAACACGTACTCTTGTATTCTTTTATTAAAACGCATCGAAAACCGAACCCGTGTCTTATTAATTTAAAAGGTGAAACTCGTGTTATGTTTTTAAAATAAGTCTAGCCAAACAACCCCTTAATCTGCCCTTAAACCCGTAGCCAAACAACCCTTAATTTCTGATTATAAAACTCACTGCCAAACGCTCCCTTACTGCCAGTTTTCCCACTGGCAGTTACATGTTTCCCCTGCCCGTTTAAAATTCCCACCGGCAGGCTAATCATGCCAGCCGTGGGTTCCCACTGGTAGGCCGGAAATTACCACTGGCCGCAGCCAGTGGTTTTCCCCTGCTTGCTCCCTGGGTTTCCCCTGCTTGCTCGCGGGGTTACCCCTGCCAGAACAAAACCAAGCCGGCACCCCTTTAGGGTTGCGGCTGGTGCAAATAAGATATCACCGAGACCTTAAAGGTCTCGGTTTGTGCGCCACACGAACCCAGCAACAACCAAACGAAAACCCCCCTATTTATTTTACATGTTTTAGATTGTTTACTATAGATTCGTGATTAATTAGCCAAAAGAAAAACGTGGTAATATTACCTTGTTTCTGCTTCTTAGGTTTTTGGATAACAACGAATTCCTGTTTTTTTTTTTGGTAAATCAAAGCACGACATGTTTTCTGTTTCTTGGTGATGAACCGTCGGCAGGGAGGAGCAAGAGAAGAAGGTGGCGGCTTGTTTTAGTTTTTTTTAGGGTTTTGATGTATTTGTCTAAATAAGAAAATGTACCCCCGCCCCTTTCTTTTTCTTTTAAGCCGTCCAACCAAATGGGCTTAAGGCCCTTGTGGGTCTTGTTATCCTTTCTAGTCTAAAGCCCAATTAAAACACTTGTACTTTTATTTTAATTCGCGACTCGTTTAAAATGGTACGCGTAAACGAGTATCAAATGTCGTGACTTTCTTAGTTAATTATATGCGTGACAAAAGTAAATATTACGTACGTAATTACTTGTCGTGTAATTTAATATACGTAGTAATAATAATAATTGTTTAAATGTTCGTGATTACGTGTTACGTAGTTTACGTAATTTAATTAGTTTTCGATCGTGACTCAATATATTATTTATTCATGTTCGTAATAATTATATATATACGTAATTAATATTAGTTCGTGTTTTAATATGGTGATCATGATTTAATTATGTTCACGTGAAATATCTATTAACTGTTTATCATGAGTTGTACGTAATCGATACTTATCATGTTATACACGTATGTACTTACTTGATTAATAGCACATGAATGTGACCGATACTGAATAAGGTAAGTTTTTAATCTAGGACGTACGATCTTAAGGGCACTATTCATGGTAAAAGCATGCGGGTTTTACACTCGTGTTCTTCCAACCTTTGTTCCGTGGTTGTTTGTGATTGTGATTTATTAGGTTCATCGTCATCATTGAAGCCTCTCGTGTTCGTTTTACGGATCACTCGAGCTTCGATCGTTGCCTTTGGAGATTCCGATATCTGATGATATCCTTTTATGTTCTAACGTTTATCTTATTAGCATAATTCATAAACGGCTTTTAGGTTATTCGTTTTACCCTTTCCATGCTCGAGATTAAGCATTCGACTTCGTCTCTAGTATGGGGGTGTTTACACCCCTAGACTCGAAACATTGAGGACAATGTTTAGTTTTAGTATGGGGGGTGAGTAGATACTTCACCTTTCTTACGTCAACACGCAATCCAATATTCATCTTTTTGCTATCATTTTGTTGCAAAATAAGGCTAAAAATGGCCAAATTTTAAAACTTTTCTAGTTTTTCATAAGTGTTTAAGACACGAATGTAGGTTTTCCGATGGTGAGAACGAGAGTAATTTTGACTCGACCGTGCGTGTTGAGCAGTTAGCTTCAATTCCTTAACTTTTTAGGCTAAGTCTCTTAAATGAGGACGAGAAATGATAGAGTTATTTATAAGTCTCGTAATCGTCACGATCTTATGTGTAGTAATTATTAGCTTATTCTCCCAACGCTTTTGCATAATAAATTGTTAATAAATATTGATTTGGCGGTTTAGTCACTATTGTTGGTTTCTAATTTGTTTTGATAGCCTCCATGTAATTAAATTGGGAAAACATTAAGGTATCGCCAGCGTCACGGTTTTGAAGTATTGGCACCCGAATAATCGAAAGCTTCACCTAATAATAAGATTTCAAGTGCTCACCTAAATTAAGCAAATATTTTGAAGCTCACAAGGCCGAAAAATCTATGCCCAAATTGAAAGTGAATCAAGCCTTAATCTTCGAAGCTTTAAAGATCCAAAATTCGCTTTAGCGTGAGGATATACGTCTTTGGCTAATAAAACCACCGATGAGGCGGATAATAAAAGGCAAGGCAAGACCGAAGTCATAATAAAAGCTTCATGGCGAAGTTGAATAAAAGATAGAGGTAAACCAAAGATAATAAGGCCCTTCCGTTAGGGGGCGTATAAAAGTCTTGGTAATAAGTCTCATGTTCAAAACCGTTATAAAACCGTGTTTATCGATCCTTCTTGTTGACTTAATTTTTTGACATCGTTGTCTATTGGGATGAATTATTAATTTAATGATTTTGGCTACACCGTTAAGTTTCTATTTTTAGACTTAATCTCTATTCACGCATAAGTCAATGATTTATCCTCGTGATCATTAAGACATAATAAAATATAAGAGATACCAAGTAGGAATAAGGGAGTTTAGGTGTGTAATTAACACTCATGAGATGTGATCGTGTTGCTAACTTATAATAACAATGATCTCGTTATACGCTTAGCATGGAATTGGGTGAAAATCGAGGACGACGAAATTATTTCTAACGAAGCATTCACGTGTTCTTGTTCTATGATCCTAAAAGTCACGTTCTCGTGATGAAAACAATACATTATGTCTAAAACGCGTGTAGTAGTTTATATAAATTTATGTCTTTAATAAATGTCATCATAAAATGAATTTTGGAAGTGCTATGATACTTAATTCTAGCATTGCGTGGGGACACGGCAATGGTTTAGTATGGGGGAGTGATGAGACTGTATTTATACATAGTCTCATCGTCCAAATCGGGCTTAAAACGCTTAAAACATCATCAAAATACCCAAAAATATGCCTGTGTTTGTTCATTGTGTATTTCAGGTACGGATATCATGAATTCACCAAAAGATTACAAGAATCAAGCAAAAACGAACACGGGAAACGAAGCCGCACAAGAAACCGGGCCCAAGTTTGGAATTTCCAAAAATACCCTTGAAGAATTGAAGATTGTCAAGATTGATCCCTCATCTTTTGAAGACTTATCATTTTATACCCTTGTAAAACCTTAAAATTACAAATGGGTCCCTAAAATATCAAGAATGTACAAGAAAAGCCCTTGGAAATGGTCAAAATTGCATAAATGGTCCTTGTTAAAAGTTTGGAAATGTCATGTGCCATATTTGACAAGTACATGAAACTTGTTATAAAGGGAAAACCATATTTGGCTGATTAAAGAAGGAAATGAAAAGAAGAAAGAACATGGAGGGGTATTTGTGGCCAGACAGCATTCTTATTTCCACCACTACCATCAAGACACGTCACCCCCACCCACTATACAATCCCTGCCAGTCCACTTTCAGAAAAAGACCAGTCCATAACCTATTTCGACCCTATCACAACTCCTTTTTGAACCCTTGTTTTTATTTAAACATGTTTAATTATTAAAGTGGGGGAAACACAATTTCAAACTTAATCATCCCCTAAACTGCATCAAACACACCCTTTCATCCTTTCTTAATCCTATAAACCCTAACCTAATTACCTATTCAAACCAAGGGGGTTTTACCCCAATACATCCAGAATGGTGATTAAAGGTGCCCAAAGCAAAACCCACCAACAAACTGCTCACCCCGTGACCACAAGTGGGTCCCCACATGTCCCCTGTTCACGTCTCTTTCCACAACCCCCCAAAAGAGACCAGATTAAAGGCCCAGAATCATTCCTTAGCCTCCAATTCAGCAACAACGGCCAGGATCAAGTCAAAAACAACTGGCAACAACTTCATCTTCATATGGCAAGTCAAAAAGAGCATATTCTGAAATTATTCCAAGGGCACGTTTGGTATTTTCTACATATTAGGGTTTACATTGTTAGATTAGACTCTTCTTTCTTGTAATATAAATTGAGGCATCAGGTTGTGATGACCCTTTTGTTCCAGTTTATGTATTTTTTTAATGAATTAATGAAAATGAAAAGTTTCTAAATTACATATTACTGAGTTCCACTTTAAACGTTTTTCTAGTGTAATTTAGTGTAAAAGATTCACTGTTATGGGAGTTGCTTAAGGTTTTCATTAGCATTCACGTTTCAAAGTATTTCAAAAATTCAGTTTTTTTTAAACCCATTCATCAGCTTGAATAGCAATCCCACTTGAAGTGAAAGTGGATTGTGGGATTGCTTTCAGCTTGGAGTTAAGTTTCTTTTGGGTTATATTGTTATTGATTTCAAAAATTTCAGTTTAAAGATTTTATCAAAAAAATATTTTGTCTCTTTCTTTCCTAATCGTCACTGTTTGAACAGCTTATACAAAAAGCTTATTCAAGCTTTTGGCATAACTGGTTCAAGCGTGAATTAGCTTCTTGTTGCTTGTGCTTGTGCAGGGTTCCAAGAACATCAAGTCCTTTACCTCATTTAATTGCATTTCTCCATTTGTGAAGACATTGATATCCCTAGGTCTGTTGTAGACCTACCAACAGGGATCCTCTACACGTTTTATTAGTTCATAAGGGCCAAAAACAACCCAAAATAGAAGGCATCAGCCAAGGTTTGTGGCTTGAACCCTATTTCAAGTTTTTTTAGTCTTGTTATGTGACTTTTGGGATCTTTGGTGTTACCTGTTTTTATGTTAATGTTTCTGTTTGTTTATGCTTCTTGTGTAGTTTTATGCATGTTTAGATAGCTCTAGGTCAGTTTAATCAAGTTCTGGATGCACTTGTTTTGTTAATCTTTAATTACTGATTATAAAGGGGTGTTTGGGTCTGCTTATTAAGTCAAGTAGTTGTCATTTATTTGGTTTAAAAACGGCTTAAACACACTCAAGGGGTTGTTATTAGGTAGTGGTAGTGGTTGGTTTTCATTTTGGGTAGGGTTTAAAAGGATTTTGTTTGTTAAAATTTGGCATTAATCAAGTCAAAATCAGTAAACCATTTTCTGCCTTGTTTCAATATGTTTTGTGGTTTGATTTTCTGTAAATTAATAGATATAGGAGGTATCTAGGGTTAGGACTAGGGTTTTTGTGTGTTGAATGAGATTTGAGTAAGTTCTGGCCATCCAAAACTCACCCAAATACCATTTGCATCAGCAAACAAACACCCACAGACCTATAGTGTATTACAGTAAATGTTTTGCCCCCTTTGTGTGTGATTTTGTGAGTGACTTGGTCTTTTTCTTGTATTATTGACTCCCCACAACCCAACTGGTTGTGGGGGTGCCTTATTGTCCAAAAATAAGCCAAGCATAAGCTTTCCTAAGCTCAACAGTCACCAACACGTTTTTTTATAACTAGCAGTGGGAACTCATTTTCCACTGCCAGTGTTAAAATTCCCACTACTTTACTACAAGACAGAAAGTGGGCAAAGGTCACTATCAGTTCTTTCTTTTTTTGTCTTTAGTGGTGTTAATTAGGAATTAGGGGTTCAAACTTTTTCCATTATTTTTCTTTTTTAATTCTTGATTTTTCAGTATAATTTATTTTTAGGTTACTGTTCATTTGCTATTTTTTACATAATTTAGCTATTTTAATTTACTTTTTATTATTCTGTTTTTGTCATTAGTGTAAAAAAGTAACATTTTTCAGTTTTAAAATTTTTCTTATATTTAGAAAATTAATTTAAGATTTTTAGTTTAAAAAATATTCACTGTTCACTTTTTAACTAATTTTTATAATTAATTTAGTATAATTAGGGTTTAATTATTAAACTGTTTTGTCTTTTAGTGCAAAATTTTTACATTTTTCAAACTTTTTCAATTTTCTACTGTTCATTAGGGTAATTTAGGATTTTTAAAATTGTTAAATTAATTTTGGCATTATTTTATTATTTTCTATGATTATTTTAGTTTAAAAATAGTTTTTAGTCATTTAAAAATAGAAAAATAGTTTTGGAAATTTAGAAAAAATACTTTTTAGTCTTTAAATAATATAAGTAACTTATTAGTTCAATAAAATTATATTTTGGGCATTTTGTTAATTATATTTAATTTTTGGGCTTTAATTAGCATTAAAAATTGAATATTTAATTAATAAAAGGTTTTAAAATATATTTGTTGGATTTTTATTCTTATTTATATTATTTTAGACTTAGTTTAAACTTTTAATTAATTTTTAGGTTTAATTTTTAATTTTGTCACGTTTTACGTATTTACGTTCGCGTTTTACGTCAACGTCGTAGTTTTAATCGTAGTCGTAGCTCGTCATTAATTTTTCTCTTCTCAACCAAAAACGTCACTAATCCAAACATTGTTATTTTATATATTGGCACATTAATACACACACCTCCTTCGAGAACGAACTTGGAATTTATTCGTCTTCACGGTTTTCCTAAATCGTGTCGATTAATACTTACCACATTTATACTCGTCTTTCCTAAGACTTGTATATCTATAAAAACTACTACATCATTCCGCAAAGGAGATGTTTATGTTAAGTTGTTTGAACATCCTCAAAAAGTTTGAGACTTGTATATCATCCTTGTTTTTCAATTTGTCCTTTCTCATTATTAAAGGATAAGGAAGGTTTGGTTTAGGTGTAGGTGGAGTAGGTGTTGTAGTGGAAGATTTCTCTTTGTTAGCTTCTTTATTAGGAGTTGTGGAAGGTAAAGGAGAAGTGGGCGTAGGTTGAGAAGGTGTTGGTGGTGAGGTAGTAAATCTTGGAGGTGGTGAAGAAGATGTAGAAGGCTTATCACAAGTTGGAACCAAAGTAGGCTTAACAATAGAAGGTGTAGGAGGTGAAGGATCATTAGTCGTTTTTCCGCTTCTTGTTGTAATAGCATTGACATTGGCCCTCGGGTTTGTTTGTGTGTTAGAAGGTAAAGCCCCTTGTGGTCTTTGATTAAATGCCATCAAAAGCCTCTTAGTTTGCTCCTCCATTGTAAGTTTCATTTGCTCTTGCATTCTTTTTTCACTTTCACGAATTCTCCTTTCAACATACTCATGATTATCATATGGCACATATCCTTGATTTTGAACTTGAGGGTATCCTTGATTTGGGAAGGGTGGGGGTAGTGGGTTAAATCCTTGATTAGGTGGATGAAAGTTATTTCATTGATTTTGAAAGGTGTTGGGTGCTTTGTAGTTGTTCCCTTGGTATTGTGGTCTTGGCCCTTGGTTTCTTTGTAACAATTGAGGGCGATTGGGTTGAGTAATGGTGGGTGGATAGGGTGGGAATCCCGGTGGAGCAAGGTAGTTTTGAGACTTGTAAGAAAGATTGTTTGGATTGATGTTGGGTTTGAAATGTTCTCGATGTTCTTCTTGGTAAGCATAACACTCCCCTTGATAACCTTGAACATTGTCACATTGTTGATAGGAATGGGGACATCCACAAGTCTCACATAAAAGAGTAATAGCATGCACATCATTGGTAGAATTGGTCAAGGAAAGGCCCTTAATGGTTTGGATTAGTTCTTGATTTGCCTTAAGATTCATCTCTTGATTCCTATCCATTCTTTGGAGTATCTCTTGGTGACTCTTGAGGAATTGGTTATCACAAGGTATTTGAGAACTATTTTGCACAACATGAACCCTTTCTTCAAATTGTGTGTTAGTTTGCACCATTGATTTGGTCTCAATAATGTCCTAAGCTTCTTGAATGGATTTAGCAAGAATATTTCCACCCGCGGAAGAATTGAGTGAATCTTGGTGGTGTGGTCTTAATCCATCCATAGAAAGTATTGATTTGGTGAACCTCATTGAATCCATGATTTGGGCATCTTCTCAATAACTCCTTGAACTCCTCCCAAGCATCACTAAATGTTTGACTAGGTTTTTGTTGAAAGCCTATAATTAAGTTTCTCAAAGCCGTGGTCTTAGATGGGGGAAAGAACTTGTTCAAAAACTTCTTAGTGAAATCATCCCATGTAGTAATGCTCTCGGGTGATTGTGTATCTAACCAATGCTTAGCATTTCCCTCTAGTGAAAATTTTACCAATATCAACTTAATGGGATCATGGGGAACTCCATTGTACTTAATGGTGTTGCAAAGAGAAAGAAACTTCTTAAGGTGATCATGTGGATTATCATTCTTATTCCCAAAAAATGGTGTGTTTGAAACCAAGTTACTCATAGATGTCTTTAGTTCAAAGGTTTTTACGGGAATATCAGGTATCTTGATAGCATCGGCATATCCTTGCACATTGGATTGCAAGTGCTCCATCAAAGGTCGAGTGTCAACGCCAGCCATGGCTTCTTGTTGTGCGTGGATCAAAGCACGATTCTCGAGATCGGCTTGATGGACGGTGGTGTTTTTACTCTTTCTCTTTTTCTTCCTTTTGGGAGGAAGGGGTTGTACACCAAATGGTATTTGTGCACGCCCGCGGGTGAGGATGCAACTCAATACAAGGAGTGAGAGAGAAGCTCTCGTTCGACTTTGAAGAATAAGGGATTATCCTCTTCGAGATCCAATATGAAATATCCACAAGAAAGTATAATATATGTAATTACTACTTGGGTGCAAGATCCCCAATCAAGCCTTCCTTCTTAGAATACGCACTAGTGAACGGGGGGTTAGGTGGCGCGAAGCACTTAAGTACCTATTAACCCTTAGATGGCATTTTATAGCACATCGCCTTTCTATTCACTTTGTAGTTTGTATTCTTCCAATTATTGCCTATTGGAAGTATTTATCTATTCTTGCTTAATTAAATTTGATCGATACACGTGTCAAGGACCGGAACGCTCCCTAACACGGTGTATTGAAAAATCAATACTTCTGGAGATATGTGTATTGGTTGTTCTTATACGTATACGTATCTACATATAATAATATAGAGAAAATATTTTTGTATTTATTGGGTTTTTAAAGAAAATACTATATGTTTGTAAAAACCGAGGAAATCCGATAATATATATTTTTGGGTGCAATCTCTTAGGAAAAAGATTGCTTTTTTATTTTTTTTTTATTTTTTTGGTCAATTATTTAGGAAAAGAATTGTTTTTGTTATTTTTTAGTTTTTATATTTTTATATTTTTTATTTTTTTTATGTTTTTGATTTATGATACGTAAAAATAACGTTCACGGGGTGAACGGATCCCAAAAGCCAATGAAAACCGTCAATCAATGGTCTCTCGTAAAGTCAAAGAACCGACAGCGGCGCCATTTGAAATTGAGTATATTGAAGTTCGTTTTCTCTCGATTCTTGACCAATTGAAAGTCCTAAAAATCTCAAGTTTATAATTGTTCTTGGTTGATAGGGTATTTGGATATTCTATGTCTATTTCAAACAACAAGTAAAAATGGTGAAAAATATTAAGCTATGTATCCATAAAACACTTAGCAATTACCAAATTTTATTCACAAAAGTTCAAATTGTAAAAACATGAAAGTAAAGTGCTCAAAATGTAAAGTAATTAAAAGTACAAAGATTGAAATGTAAAGTTCAGAAAATAAAAGGACCTAAATTGTAAATTCTAACAAACTTGTAACTAATTTTAACAAACAAACAAACAGCTTAACTGAAATTGACAAGTAACTGAAAGTTAAGGGATTAAACTCTAGCAAACCCTAATTAATTGCAAGTTTAGCTACAAATGCAAACAGTTAAAAACCTAAGGGACTATAGTGAAACTAATGGAACTTATTTATCAAAAACGGGCACAATGCATTAATAAGCTCGTATAAGCTCAATTCTGGACCAAATAAGCTCAAACTGGGTTTAAAATGCTTAAAATCGAAAATCAACTAGGCTTGTATGAGGAAATTGCTTAAAACCAAGTAGAACTTAAGATAGCTTATTCCAATAAGCCAACATTAAGCTAACTGAAAATACAGACTTGCACATTCAGATTTTTATGTTCAAACTTATCAATCAGCTTAATAAGAGTATGGAATGTCTTTTCTTTTTGAAAATGGTCCACTGAATAAGCTAGAAAATGAAATTAAGCTGAAAAGAGCTTATTTGACAAAGTTTGACCAAAATTATGAAAAAGCTGAAAAGCTCCAAATCTACTCAAGACATGTTTCTAAACAGGTTTATGAAGAAAAATGAGCAGATTTATGAAGTAGAAATGGCTATATAAGAAAACAGTCAACCTCTCTTTACAGAAACTTACATTTGATCAAGTGCTTATCAAAAAGCTGATTCCTAGCTGAAAATAGAATACTGTAGAATTTCCTTGCACAGTCTTGAACTTTGGATGTTTAACCATAACTGGAACTGGTTTCAAGCTATTTGATTAAGAATTGAAAAAATGGCATGGATTTGAAAATAGCAAGTTTTCTGATGAAAAAGTTATTAGAACTTGACCCAAACCTTTTTCTTAACCAATTGCCTTTTTGACCTGAATTTTGACTTCAAAACCAAACAAAGTTATTTCTACTAGTTCGCTGAATATGAATGAGCAAAACTTAACAGGTTTAACAACTTCTATTACAATAACTATGCAGATCCAAACACTAATTAACAAGTCTATGAAAAACTTTAACAAAGAGATTTTGATTCAAAGAGTGAAACAGGCTAAGTCTGATATCTAGACATGTTCAAGAAGTAAATTGAGATGTAATTGACACAAATTCATACTTATTAACAAGCTTGAACAAAAAATGCACTCAAAAGCACTTGACTGAGGAATATAAAGCTGGAATCAAGTAAAACTTAGACTAAAGCTACAAGACTTCTTACAAGCTATCAAATGCACACGATTACACTAAAACAAGTACAAACACATGATCATAGCAGCCCAAATTGTTTACACTAGGAATTGAGCATGCAAACTTCACTTGAGTGAAACTTAAAACAGGATTAACAAACTTTTTAGCTAGAAGCCTCCACTGATGGAGTAGTGTGGCGCTAAGCCAACTAGAATCTACAAGAACACCATAAGAACACCACCATTAACCACATTATCACCTCCAAAAGCCATCTATGTTCAAATTAAACCATCTGCTACAATCTGCTACCCAGGAATTGGATAAGACTGATTAAGCTGAATAGATCATAACAGGCTTCCACAATGTATCAACAACACTTCATTGATCACTCAAGATTAATGAAATCACAAGTAGTAACATAATTGAAGGAATGAGTAAGTGAAATGAAGATCAGAGAAGAGGAAATGGATATTTTTGGGATTTTATTGATTTATGAAGGAAAATCTGTTACAACTGCTTAACTAATTCTATAACTAACTCTCAAGAGTGTGTCAAACTCTTGAGAGAAGTTTCCTAACTGAATGAGAAACATAAATGAGAGGAAAATAGTGTGTTTTTTCACACTTAGCTACTACTGAAAAATGAAGGTACAATGTCCTATTTATAGAGGTTGAAGATGATGAGCTGGGGTAGCATGACGTGTCTCAACCAATGGTAAGATGCCAGGTGTCAAAATCTGGTGTATTATAGATTCCACTCCAAGAACAAGAAAGGGGTTTTCTTCTCCTGTGATCTTCAGTTTAATTAACTTGTGTGGTTGAATTCCTCTCTTCATTCTGAGCATTTTACATGTATAAAGTTTGTCATGAAACGCATTGTATCCAAATCCACGTCCTGGGCTCGTTGATAGTTGGAGACGACACGTGTCATGTTTTCATTCGTTCTTGGTCCTTCACGCGGATCATTATCCTTAGTAGATAAAATGAATATTGCATGGCCTTTCTTGATTGGTGGAGAAGTATTTAGTGCGCCGCACTGTTCTTGGATTTATGTATTTAATGCGAATATGAGGTGGCAGTCCAGCTGGTGATCCATGTTCTCTTTTTCTTTTATTTTCATTGGTCAAAAGGCAAGTGACACGGATCAAGGCCAAATTTGGCGCATTTTGACACTTTCAGTCCCTTATCTTTGGCAGATTATCAAAATGAGCTCCATTCTTCATTCCAATGGCAATTTTAGTCCTTTGACTTGCATTCTTGTTCATTTGACTCCCTTAACTTAGTTGACTTGAAGTTTTACCAAGTTTGACTTTGATCTTGACTTTTCTAAAGTTTGCATTTAAGTCCCTCAACTTTTGAGTATTATCAAGATAGGTCCTTCTTCTTCAAATGACTTGTCATCTTTGATCCTTCTCTTGTCTTTTCATCAAAAATGAGCTTGATTTCCTCTTGTTTGCTTGAAAATGTATCCTTTTTACCTATTTAAGCACAAACACAAAACATACCAAATAATACTGCTTTATAGCACAAAAGTTAGGTATTTTCCATGTGTTTTAGGGTGATTTGTTGGTTAATTGATATGAGATTTTGCTCATATCACCCCTTCTGTATCTTAGCATGAAGACATCATCACATTGCTGAAAACATAATCCTCATAAGGAGACATGAACTTAGTCAGCATGAAAACAACATTCAGGTGAGAGTATAACTTGACTGATACAAATAACATAGAAGAATAATCAACTGAGGTTTAACATCAACTGATGTGGATAGTTATGGTTTAATCCACAGTATTCATAGTAGGACGCATGTGACTAAGTATGGGCGATTATGTTTTGATCCATACTTGTTAAATTTTTTTAAGAACTGTCATATATAGGAATGTACAATCTGGGGCTAAATATGGTTGGCTGTAGTCCAATTCATATTTGTCAAGATTTTATGAAATGTCATGATATGACAAAGGTGAACAACTATGGATCGGTTCTCAAGACAACATTCGACTGACAAGCATGAAAATTTGATCTGAAAATTGGTGAACATATATGGGCTGGTTCACCAAGTAATATTCGACTGAAAACGTGAATCTGACATGAGTAAAGATGAACGCCTTGGTCAGTTCATCTATGCAAAAATCTGAACGGCAAGGGTGAACGCCTATGGTCAGTTCACCAAAACAAAAATTTGCTAAAAAGCACATGCGACTAAGTATGGCCAGTCCTGTACCAACCTTTTACTTAGTTAAAGTTTAGAAAACTGACTGATAAAATACATGAGTAACATGAAAGATAACATCGCCAAAATACAGGAAATTCTTGGTGACTACCCACTAGTCACAGGTCAAGTTTTAGAGCCTATAGGTCGAACCTTGCGCTCTGATACCATAATTGTAACACCCCACTCGGATAAGTGGACTGTTACGTGTATTTATGGCGTGTCAACAAAGCATAAGGTAAATGTCCTAAAACATTAACTGACCATAACGGAAATACCGGAATCAAACATCGGTAATCCAACATAAGCTCAAAACATGAAAAGTAAAATACTGAAAGAAAGGACTGAACAATGTCCAACAGGCAATACAAAAATGAAGTGCATAAAGTAAGAAGTCTGGATTGCTTCCATCCAATGCACATGCTCTCAGAATCTTAAGAGTGTATTGGGGTACCTGTCGTTAGAACATGAAAGTACTATGGCTGAGCATAACGCTCAGTGAACGGATATAATGCATGATAAGAATATACTGAACTTGAAATACTTAATAATTATTGAAGCTGAAAGACTGATATGTGGAGTATGATGTAACTGTAGAAAATCTGATAAGTATGATTTATAAATAATTAAAGCTGAACTAATTAAAACATTTATAAAAGTAAGTAATAAAAGGTATAATTTAAAATCTTCATTTTTAATGTTTATACCATATCCCGAGCCTACCGAGATGCCCCTTCTCGGTGGCACTAAAACAATTAAACAATATATATAAAATCTGCCTATATGAATTAACGTCAGAAAAACTATCACTAAAAATTGTGTGCCTAAAAGCTGATACTTAAAAACCGTGAATAACAATTCTACGACAGAAATTTGTGCCACTAAACCGTCGCTAATCTTATATAAAAATCATCATTTTTCTGTCCAAAACATACCCGCTGATTATTCATTCGTTCCTCCTGATTTTATGCTAAGTTCCCACTGATTTCATTGTTTAACAGTTCCCACTGTTAAAGCAGTGGTTCCCACTGCTAGTGTAGTGGTTCCCACTGCTATTGTTTCTGTCCCACTGTTCGCAGTCCCAAACACCCCATTTCCTGCTAATTAATCCCAAACACCCCCTGTTCATGTTTGATTCGGGTCTGGGCAAACAAAAACGCCACTGAGCTATTTATAACCATTGAACAGTTAACCAAACGACCCCTTTTCGCCACTGTTTATGTTTTTGGGTCGCGACTGAACACACACGACATCACCGAGAGTCATAGTCTCTCGGATGGGCCAAGAAAAACCAAGCCACCCCTGTTTTGGGTCACGGCTGGTCAGCAACCACCCACGCCGAGACCTTGGGGTCTCGGGTAGTTATCAAAATCCGACCCCTTTACTATTATATCTTCATTCCGATTTTATGATTCATCAACAATTTTAGATTCGTAATAAAAACTGAAAATATGAACGAATGATTACCTTATAACGAATCAAGAAGATGGATATTCTACACGCATCAAATGAATGATCAAAACTTGGGATCTTTTTTTTCTGCCGGCGGTCACAAACCCTAGTAGTATAGGCGTTTCTTTTTTTTACAACTGACTGAATGAGAATGTAGTAGTGATAGTTCCCTGTGGTTTTTGTTTTCCAACTGGCCAGGCCAAAAGCCCACTTCTTCTTTTCTTTTGTTCTAAAATCGGCCCCCTATTATATATATATATATATATATTATTTCAACTTCGACATTTAAATTTATTTACGTACGTTCGTTTTTAATTCTCGCGTTTTATTTTTCTGAACCAGTAGTATTCTTTTCTGTATGCTAATAAATACATTCGTAATATTTTTGAACTTAGTAATTATTTTTTTAAATTAAAACTGCGTATTTAATATCCTAGATTCTAAATACGGGTTTTACAGGCTCAGTTTAGGGAGTTAGTGATGGGACAGTTCTTTCCCAAGGCTGAGCAAGACAAGCTGAAGAGGGAGTACCACGGAATCAGACAGAGAGCTGGGGAGAACAACAACGAGTTCATGCAACGTTTTCTCCGTTTGGCTGGTTTTCTTGGCGCAGCAGCAGGTACTGCCGAAGAGCAAGCATACCACTTCCAGTGGGCTCTTCGTACATCGGTCTCCAACAACTTGGTGTGTGCTACTTTCAACACGGTGGCACAAGTTGCTGATGCAGCACGTAAGCTGGAGATGCTGCAAGAAAGAGAAGAGTTCGGGGAAGCAGAGAGACCCGAGAAGAGGTAAATATTCGTTATTCAGTGGTGACCATTCCGAATTCTTTCAGTATTATCCAATATTATATCTATCTTTAAACTGTATCTTTCAGGCAGAAGACTGGGGACCGGTCTCAGCCGGCTACTCAGCAACAACCTACTCAGCCCAAGGGAAACGGTTAGACTCAAGACCGTTCTGCTACGGATAGGCGTGGCAGTAACGATAATTACCGTAACAACACTGGAAACTCCAACAACAGCAGGTCCTTACACTTACTCATTTCCTTATGTTACATGTCATAAGTCATAATTCTGGCACGTTAGCAATTTTCTACCAGGAATCATAGTAACTCCAGGAGCAGAACCAAAGAGGTTCACACCCTAACCGTCCAGCTATCACTGGTATTACATCTTACGACTTTATCCGCATTGTCCTTTTGTACCTATAAACCATGTCTCATGTATACTATTCTTAACAGGCTCCCAGTCAGCAAGGGCACCTTCTTGAGGGTATACTCATCCTCTTTGCACTACCTGCAACCATAGGCACCTAGGGCCATGTCGCCACGATAGCGATGCATGCTACAAGTGTGGCCTTACTGGTCATCGCATGAAGGAATGCCGCAAGGGCGAGATAGAAGGCACATCTGGACATGCTGATTCCAAGTCACCTCCTACTAGTGGACGCGTTTAAACGACCTCTCGCGACCATGCCAACAAGTCTACAGGTACCATCACTGGAATATTGTATATGTACGGTCAAGCTACATGTGTTTTATTTGACACGGGTGCTACTCATTCGGTCATTTCTATTGCTTATGCTAAGAATGTTAGGATATCCCTTATGCCATTAGAGGATGTACTAAACATTTCCACGCCTTTAAGAGACTCTGTACGCATAACCCATGTGTAAAAGAGCCTTCCCCTAGAGTTTGACGACAAGATTCGTCCAGTTGACGCACTTCCTCTGGATATGTGCGATTTTGACATGATATTAGGCATGGATTGGCTATCCAAACATCACGCCACCATAGACTGCCATACATATCGGGTCATCTTCGGTGATGTAAATGCACCAGAGTACATTCACAACGGGTTCGTACCCGAAAGGTCTGTACAAATAATCTCGAATTTGCAAGCACGTGCATTACTTTCACATGGTTGCGAGGGCTATCTAGCTACTGTTCATGACATGGATGCTAATTCTACATCAATTCAGAGTCAGCCAATAGTGTCATAATTCCCTGACGTGTTTCCAGAAGAACTTCCGGGCTTACCACCTGCACGTGAAATAGAGTTTAACATCGAGCTCATCCCTGGAGCTGAGCCGATTTCCAAGGCTCCTTATCGCATGGCTCCCATCGAGCTGAAGGAGTTGAAGGACCAATTGCAAGAACTTCTGGAACGAGGCTTCATTCGACCTAGTGCATCTCCATGGGGCGCAACTGTCTTATTCGTGAAGAAGAAGGACAACAGTATGCGTCTTTGCATAGATTATCGTGAGCTCAACAAGATCACCATCAGAAATAGATATCCTTTACCAGGCATTGAAGATCTGTTTGACCAACTCCAAGGGGCCAAACATTTCTCCAAGATTAATCTGAGGTCGGGCTATCATCAGTTACAGGTGAAAGAGCAGGACATCACCAAGACTGCTTTCCGACACGCTATGGGCACTATGAATTTGTAGTCATGCCATTTGGCCTTACCAATGCTCCAGCTATTTTCATGGATTTGATGAACAAAATCTTCCATGAGTTCCTGGACAAGTTCGTCATTGTCTTCATTGACGACATCCTGATATTCTCTAAGTCCAAGGAGGAACACGAAGACCATCTTCGTACAGTGTTACGGATTCTTCGCCAGAAGCAGCTGTATGCTAAATTCTCCAAATGTGAGTTCCGGCTAGACAAGGTGGCGTTCTTAGGTCACATTGTATCAGCAGAAGGAATCACCATGATCCAGCAAAGGTTGAGGCTATTACCAAGTGGCCAAGACCGACATCCGCGACTGAAGTTCGCATCTTTCTAGGCTTAGAAGGATACTACCGTAGGTTCGTATAGAACTTTTCCCGTTTAACACTGCCATTGACCAAACTGATGCGGAAAGGGGAGAAATTCGTCTGGACGGAAGAAAGAAAGAAGAGCTTTGAAGACCTGAAGCAGAAGCTAGTATCTGCACCTATTCTTACTCTCCCATCTGGTACAGGTGGATTTCAAATCTATAGTGACGCCTCAGGGAAGGGACTTGGTTGTGTTCTCATGCAACATGGGAAAGTGATTGCTTATGCATCACGGCAGCTCAAGCCTTATGAAGCAAACTATCCTACACATGACTTGGAACTAGTAGTAGTCGTGTTTACACTAAAGATATGGAGGCATTACTTGTATGGCGAATCATGTGATATCTTCACAGATCACAAGAGCCTGAAATATATCTTCACTCAGCGTGAATTAAATATGAGGCAGAGAAGATGGTTAGAGCTGTTGAAGGATTATGACATTAATCTGTAGTATCATCCCGGAGAAGCAAATGTAGTGGCAGATGCTTTTAGTAGGAAGTCAGGTATAATCAACGGCATTGAGATAAAGGAGGAAGTTATATGGGATTTGGAGCGATTGCATATCGAGATCATGGTACGTGGACATCATGGTTATTGGGCTAATCTTAGAGTAGAACCCGAATTACTCTAGGATCAAGGAAGCTCAAACGGATGATGGTGAAATTTGGGCGATAATTCAGAACTTGGAGAAGTAGACAGAATTTCGTGTAGACGAAGACGGTATCTTATGGCAGGACACGAGACATTGTGTTCCTGACGATCAAGAACTCCGAGAAGCTTTGTTAGCTGAAGCTCATAGCTCCCCGTTCTCCATTCATCCTGGTTCAACCAAGATGTACCACGACATCAAGCAATACTTTTGGTGGAGCGGTATGAAACAGGATGTTGCCACTTACGTTTCCAAATGTCTTACCTGCCAGCAGGTTAAGATCGAGCATCAGCGATCTAGCGGTCTTCTACAACCGTTAGATATTCCAGAGTGGAAGTGGGACAAGATCACCATGGATATTGTTACCGGTCTTCCGTAGACAAAGAAGAGGCACGATGCAATTTGGGTTATCGTTGATCGACTTACTAAATCAGCATATTTCTTACCGATCCGCAAGGATGATCTGGTCAGTAAACTCGCCGATACTTACAAGAAGGAGATCACGAGACTTCATGGTGCTCCATCCAGTATCGTCTCGGACAGAGATCCTCGTTTCACTTCGTGATTCTAGAAGAGTCTGCAGAAAGCTTGGGGTATAAAACTTAAGCTTAGCACGGCTTTTCATCCTCAAACAGACGGACAATCGGAGCGAACGATTCATACATTAGAAGACATGTTGAGGTCATGTGCGTTGGAATGGACAGGAGATTGGGACGATTACATCTGTTTGGTAGAGTTTGCATACAACAACAGTTGGCATGCTAGCATTAAGTGTGCTCCATTCGAGATGTTGTATGGCAGAAAGTGTCGCGCCCCAATCTACTGGGATCAGGTTGGTGAGCGAACACTTGAAAGACTAGAAATGACAGAGTTGACCAACGAGAAGGTCGCTGTAGCTAAGCAGAAATTGCAAGAAGCACGTTCACGTCAGAGGAGTTATGCCGACAAGCATCGTAGTGACTTACATTTTAACGTAGGAGATCATGTTTTCCTTAAGGTATCACCGACACGTGGCGTTAAGCATTTTGGAATCAAAGGGAAGCTCAGTCCTCGATTTATCGGACCGTTTGATGTCATTGAATGAGTCGGTGAAGTATCTTATCCTTTAGCGTTACCTTCGCAGATTTCTCACGTTCATGACGTTTTCCATGTGTTCCTTACTTAGAGGGTACAAGTATCATCCCCTTCACATGGTTCAGTATCCACTGGAATAGATCATGAAGATCTTACCTTCAAAGAGGAACCCGAACGAGTTCTTGACAGGCAAGAACGAGTTATGAGGAAGAAGACAATTCTATTCGTCAAAATCCTTTGGAGGGACCATACCAAGCGGGAAGGCACTTGGGAGACCGAGGAGTCTATCCGGACTTCTTACCCTCATTTCAAGTTTTGAATTCGGGTATGTTCCTCCTTTTTAGTTACTTTGTCTATAATTCGGGGACGAATTATTCTTTTTAGGGGGGAAGAGTTGTAAAACCCGCATGCTTTTACCATGAATAGTACCCTTAGTAAACATACGTACACTAAAAACTTTCCTTTTATAGCATGAACACGTGTCACGATTAGGAATTTCAGAAATTATGTACGTATTGTTATTACGACAAGTATTAAGTACGTGTTAGTACACGATAATTATTATCAATAATTATTAAAATCACGAACATGAAATCATGAACGTAGAATCACGAACATATAATTATGCAGTTACGTGTATTATTATTACGATTACGTACAAGTATCTATAATAACACGAATATTTAATAATAACGTAACGAAAATACAAACATACGAACACGTAAAATATAACACGGGAAAAACCTCAGGTTTTTCCCTTGTGGGCCTTGCATGCCGCGGCACCAAGAAGAAAGGATGGGTCCAAAAGCCCACTTTTGGTTTAATTAAGGGAAACTAAAACCATAGAGTTTTCATAAACATATTTTTTACAGAAAAGTTGAAAACCCTAGCCCTTGGTGACTTCATAGCCGCGACATCAACACAAGGACAAGGAGGAATTCGTTTTTTATTTTTGATCTTGGTATTTGGTTCGTGTTCGTGTTATTTTCAATCACACGTTGGGGTAAAACAGTAAACCTTGATCTTTAAATCTTTTATTTAATTATATTTTGTGTTAGATCTTAAAGAACAATTAAATAAAACATGTTATGAAATTAAATAAACATGGGAAAGGGTTCGTTTGGCTTGGTTTTGTGGTTTGGCAGCCAACCGAGAGTCGAATGACTCTCGGTGTCCCTTTTAGCCACAACCGAGACCCCCTAAGGGGCTCAGTGTGGGTCCCGACGCAATAGCAGGCCCCATCGGCTTAAGCCGGTGGCTGCTTGGGTCGAACAGTGGGATTGGCGAAGGCAGCAGGGGGAGACCACCGGCTTGCGCCGGTGGGATCTTTGTGCTGGCAGCGGGTAGCCACGACGCAGCAGCGACAGCAGCCGTCGATGTTGGCAGCGCAACCACCAGCCACCACCGCAGCCGCGGCTGTGGGTGATGGTTGGTGTCAGATGTTTGGTTCGGACCGGTTCACGGGTTCACGGGCCGGTTCATGACATGTTTTAATAAAAATAATACATGGGTTCGGTTTATTATTTTTACAAGTTTAATAGTTTTACAAGTATATTTATTTTACAAGTTAATTAAATTAATTTAACATGACATATTATTAATTTAATTAAAACATGGACTTAGGTTTATTATTATTTAATAATACATAATTTTAACCTAAGTATTTATTTATGTAATTTAGACTATAGTAATTAATTAATTATTAAAACATGACATATAATTAATTAATTTTTATGACTTAGGTTATATTAATATAAAGATTAATACATGTTTTAACCTAAGTATTATATACACTTTAATTTAATTAAATCATGATTATATTTAATTAAATCGTATAACATATAGTTTATTTAATTAACGTGTTATAGTTAATAAACTATACTATTAATCACATGAATTAGTATATTTAATCAGTAAACTTAAGCCTATCTTATTAGCTTATTAATCCAGCTTATTTCTAATTATGGAAACTTTCTTTTTCAGGAAACTTACTATTCTTGGAAACTTTCTATTTTTAGAAACTTATCTATTTTAAGCAGCTAATCTATTTTTGGAAACTTTCTATTTTTGGAAACTTTCTATTTTTGGAAACTTTCTATATTTGCAAACTTTCTATTTTTGGAAACTTTCTATTTTGGAAACTTTCTATTTTAGGAAACCTGCTATTTTTAGAAAGTTACTTATTATTACACAACAAGTATAATAATACAAGGAATATAAGTAATACTTAATCAGAATATACAGAGTACATGATAAACACATCATAACGTTAAAATCAGTAAAACAAGACCTGAACATATAAAACAAGCTAAGACATGATATAAAACCAGTTACGTAATTAGTAATCAGAATACTTATACACGTATACTATTTGTGTAGCATCAGTGAGATCGAAGTAGGACTCTCTTCCGTTCGTCTTCTTCGTTCACTGCACACAAGGTACGGATTCTCCGTCCTTTCAGTATGGACATTCTTTCCCTATTAGGATTCCCCGTATGCGGCCAACTGTTTTCCCAGTATATGTTTTATATGTTTGATTTGCTTATGTTTAATTTAAATGCCTAAGCCATATACATGCATGACTAGTTCCACCTAGTTATGGAGGTACCGTAACCATAACACTAGAGGCACCAATGTTATGACGTCACCACGGCGGAGTGATAGCTCGTGGTGTCCCTTTTTGATTTTGGCCATATTATTATGTTATCATGTGGGGCGTATTGGTGCATCCTAGGTTACATGTTTTAGCAGATTATTCAGGTGAATGTGGTGTGTGCCTTACATCCTTTGTAACACCCCAAAATTTATACAACTCAACACAGCGGAAGACTCGTTGGTATTACGGGATAGCACATTACTCACATCATAGACAACGCGTAAAAATCGCGTCGTTTAATAAAAAAGCATTTCCATTCATAAATATCAAAGTTACATAGGTCCCAAGTCATTGTATTTAATATAGGTTTTACAAAGAATTTGAATGGAAATTGTTATTTAAGTGCGGGCCATGAATTCTTGTTGTCTTCCCGAGAATTACCTTCAAGTACCTGAGATAAAACATGTTAAAAGAAAAGGTCAGCGATAACACCGAGTGAATTCATAGAGTTTAATAAAATCCGTCAATATATTATCGGTATAAAATTATTACCGAAAATCATTTTGTACAAATCGTTGTAATAGGCCATAAAATATCCAAAGTCATTTTATACAAATCCTTATCAAAAATCATAATATAGGCTTTCGCCTTCAAAATCATTATACGAACCAATGTCGCAAAAATATCATACAATACGTTTTTATAACGTCGTGTCGAGTTAAATAGAAACCATTATACGAATATGGTTATGTAAAACCACAATACAAACATAATATCAATAATATGACCCCGTATTGCTAGTCAGGCAATATATTGTAATTCGGTGCGTATAGCAGTATTTCGTTACTTGGATTATTATAAGCCGCATGACATTGTTACCTTACTACAGCAAAAAAACGGGTAGCTAGCCCGAAACTCATTTGCCCATCTAAATTAGCGTGTCGTCACAATAATCACGCTTGTGTAAATCTTCTCATACATAAATTCGCTTACCAATCAATGTGGCACGACGGGGATCAACCGTCAAGGCCCAAACTGGGGTGATCGTCCCCAAATAGTACTATTATATGCATAAGCGTCTACCAAATCCCGGTAGTTCACAATTCATGCTAATGGGACTTTTAGTGACATAACCTAACTTTATTAATCCATTTTATTTCATCTATCGGGTCATTTAATCATTCATCGGGTCATACAATCATTCGGGTCCAAATCAATAAACAGACAATCGGGACGACTAGTGTCCTATTTTATAAAAATTAACATGTTATCTCCCTCGCGGGTTTATAAAAACATTTCATAAAAACATTTAAAAGAATGCGAGGCTATGAACTCACATTGATGTGGGAAAGCGGGTTATCGGCAATTCGGATGTACGGTACATGCTTCAATCACGGAAACCTAGACAAATAATACTCGTCTTAGACTTTTGTCCAATGACTTTATCAAAATAATAATTATGTATACATATGATGATTTTATATATATGATGATGATCAAGTGGATTTATATATTTTTACTCATTTTAGTGTTTATGTGTTGGTAACTTCTTACTAGTTTTACCTATTTACATATTTTAAGTCCAATAAGCTTATTATAAGTTATTTAACTTGTATTAATCCATTTTATACTTGTATTATCAGTATTTATACTTTACATGTTGGGCCCAAATGGGTTAAGCCCAATAAGTAATTTTTATAAGTGTTTAACTTATTTAGTTAAATTATTAGTCCAAATATGCTAACTTAGCTCGTTAATGTCCGTATGTCATATAGTTCGGGTTTTATCGGTTTTTACCTCTATTAGGTACTTATATATCAGTATATGACTTTTAAAAATGTTACATTAGACGGGTTTGATCGTCTAAGTTTTAATTGGCGAAAAACGTTAATTTTACTGTAATAGCCGAAAAAGTCGTAAAAATCATGTTTATAGTTTTTATAACTTATAAATCTTATTCAACTACCATTTTTATAAAGTGTACATTTATTTAACTTTATACATATTTATATAAATGAAATTTATAAGTTAGTGGGTTTTAATTCACATTTTATACTATATTAGTTTGAGTGCTTATATAATACTATTAAACATTAATTCTTCAAAATCTGATTTTTAATTTCATCTTCACCATTTTTATCATATCTTGAGTTTTATAAGGAGATAGAAGCTCATTTTTGTATGGCATAAACTTCATATTATGTACTACAATTAAGTTAGTTATAGCTACTGCTCATTCCATGTCTAACTATCCTTAACAGTCCCTACAAAATAGACTATTCAGATTGGTACACTCATCTTGTTTTGATCATATCTCACTCATTTTGATGATTCCATAGCATGGCCAACTCTCACATGTGTATGACATCTAACACTTACTGTAAATATTTTCCACCATGCAATTTTATCACTTTAATACTTGGTTACTTACTGTTTTTATACAGCCATCATATTTAGCAAGATTTTAACCATTTTACATGTGGTTTTCCATCTTTTTACTCATGTTTATCAAATCTATCAACACCAAATCCCCACATAATATTTTTAATCATCATTCATCATCATACACATATACATAAATAAAGAAAATACAAGATTACATAATCAAAATAACAAGAGGATAGGAAGAACAATCTCTATACCACCATTAGTGATGAAAAGATGAGGTTTTTTATGAACAAGACTTTGTTCTTGTTATCAAATCTTCAATTTGGAAAATGAACTTCTTGGGTCCTTCAAATGGATGATTATATTCTTGAAAATCAGCCCATAACTCCATGGAATCTCCTTTTTGGATGTTAAGATCACCTCCAATCTTCAAGGCTTCAAAGGTTCTTCATCTTATGCATGAATAACATAAGATTTTATGGTTGAATCAAGATCAAATGGGGTGTTTTGGTTGAATAGTGGACGAATTTTAGAGAGAGAGAAGAGTGTTTATGGTGGTTTGCATGAGTTGAATGTGAGAAATGGTTTGTTTCAAGTGGTTTTGTGGTGTATAGCTTACAAGTTAAGCTTTAAGCAACAAGTGTGCAAGCTTCCTTGTGAAGTTTTGACACCTAATGGTGTGGTAGCTTACATGTTGCCATCCCATATTAGTGGGGTGGGTCAAAACTTGTTTTGTCTCATCCCACTAATTTACGGGTATTCCTCGATTCTAGTTTCCTCGATTTGCGTACCCTCGGGTCATTTTACGAAAAACGTTTTTATAAATTATGAATCAACGGCACAAAACGAATCTAATAAAAATTGTCTCATCAAAAACGGAGTTCGAAAACGTAAATACGTAATCCTAAGGTTTTCGGTTTAGTCGTAAAGGACGTTAAATTATAATCGTAAGTCCTAATCTCTTCTCGTAAATTTGTGAGTTTATGAACCAACTCAAAATTAAAATCCAACAATAATATTCACGGATAAATTTATTTCCTGAAATGTCGGACTGTCACCAAAGACGGTGTATGTAAACGTAAGCACGTAACGTAAAATCCTTCGGTTTAGACGTAGTCGATGCTACTTCAAGATGTAAATCCAAATTTCTTCCCAAAAATAAGTGAGTTCATAATATAACATTAAAATAATGTTTTTAAATAATATTTGAGAATAAAATATAAACCATAAATTGACGGATTGTCACAGCATTTACCCCTAAACAGGATCTTTGTCCTCAAAGATCATCTTATCTTACTACTCGCTTCTTATAGAGTTAAAGCCATGTGGGTATTTCCTCCACATTCGGTCTTTTCTCACAAGTGTAATTCATTACAATACGCGAGTTTCATCAAACATAACTACGGAAATAAGATCAGGCTTAATGTTGACTTACTTTCTCTATCCATGATGTTCACGGGTTTTTGATGAATGCAACTTTTCGCCGATCTAAACTTTATCAAGAAGAATTCAGAATTTCACTTGATAGATATTTATCAAGTTCGATTTACGAAACATAATTCACACAGCCCTTGAAGTCATAGGGTAGATCCAGCTTATATGCCTTTCAAACCAACTTTTACATCATCTCAATGGTCCCATACAACGGGGACTTAATTCCCATGATCTTTCAGATCTTCAATTCATCTTTCTATGGTGAAAATTTTTGGCATAACTTCGCTACCCATCTGGCACTTCAAGATCTACATTTCATATTTACATAACCTCCTGCCCACTACCGGCAGTCAATAATCAGATCCTAATTTCAACAATCATTTCAGGTCTCACAGGTCGAGTATTTTGTAAGGTTAGGTTCGCCATCATAGGAAACCTTAAACCTAAAAGACATGTCCAACTCACAATGGGTGTATGTCGGGTGTCTTCATCCCAACTTCTGCTTACAGATGCTGTAATATATATCCTCACAAGATTCGATCTCGATCCTAATACGATAATTATCAACGATAATCTCTCGAAAGGAAAATGATTATATGGTTCATTACCAAAGGTCAATCATATAAAACAACACTTCTAGTATTTTGTATCGTTACTTTACCTCGTCCCTTCGATTGGGGTGGTAAAGAGTACTCTCATCAAGGTTCATTCCCAATGACCTCTGAGCAAATCTCTAGAAATTCGATGCGAAGCGAGGATCTTGATAGAGATGATTGATATGGCACACTATGTTTACACAACTCTTTTAAATACAAAGAGTCAATTTCTTCATCGAGAATCTATCATTAACAGGAATGATATTAGCAGACTTGGTCAGTCTGTCGACGATGACCTAAATCGAATCAAATTCAGATGATGACCTTTGTAATAGTTAGACGTTTACTAATGTATGAGACGATGTCTGCCTTCATAATTTGCCATTAGTACAACTTCTTCAAATAAAAATACATTTAGTCAGAAATGACAGGAATAGAATACTTATACTTACAAGATTCCAACATGACTACATCTCAAAATCTCCATATTTAGGCAACCACAAGTGGCCTTTTATCCATTTAACATCATCGGCTTCTTAATTCTAATGGTTCACATTAGCCGCGATCCCCTTTTTATTCTCTATATTATCCTTTTTACAAACATCGTTTATTTTTATATTGTTCGGAAATTTATTTTGCACAGTCGTTATTAAGAAATACATCCTAATTGGTTCTTTATCCTTTCTATATAATGTGTCAGGATCTACATTCACTTTTCCTGATGAAATAATTATCAGGACCGTATTTATTCAAAAATTCTTTCTTCATATTTTCTAGGTTTTAGTTTCGTCTCAACTATCATTTGTATCAGTTTTGCTCAATTCGACGTTTAAAGCGTCGATAAGTATTACAAGTAATTAAATAGTTAAATATTTAATTTTTATGAAACGTAAACGTAAAAATTTAAGTTTCTTAGTTCGACCAATTATATATAAAATGTTCAAAATAAATTTGAATTTAATTAACAAGATTTTTGTTGATTTATTGAAAAGAATTAATAAGATCCGTAAATGTTCAAAAAAATCTTTGGTTATACTTTGGTCAAAATTTTCTTAGTTGAAAAGCAAAAAGTCTCGTTTCAAATTTTAAGTCATGGTTTAAATGGTTTCCTCAATACCTCTTAGGTTGTCTTGAGGTATACATAAACATTTACCCCTAAACAGGAGTTTAGTTAAATAATTTGTGTATAAGGGAATAATCCCTTAAAAATCCTTTGTTAAAACTTCCATTTTCTATTAATCACACGGTCAAATAATGTAAAGGATTAAGTCTTTCATCACATGTTAAATATTCAAGGTATAAATTTTCACTACTCGGCCGACTTAGGTCATTCTACAAATAATTATTAACTCATTCTTATTCTTATAAATAAACAAATGGTCCTTAATGATCACAAGCATGAATTTATAAAATTACAGCATACACACGTGATTCACCAAATTTATGAATGCTACATGTGTATTAGTCAATCCAAACGACATCACGTGAAACTCATAAGGTTAATTACAAGTTCCGGATGTAGTGATTGGAATAGATAATCTTTTTCGTGGATGCGAAATTGATGATAACCATGCCGAGGATCAAAATTTTCAAATATACGCTAGAACCTTGTAAATGATCGAACAATCTATCATCTTGGGTAGTGGATATAGATTTTAATCATCAATTTACCTAGTTCACGGTAATCAATAAATAAAAGGAATAATAACACCATAGCTGTCCATGATGACGAGCTCGGTAGAATAAAAGCTTTCTCCGACAACTCTCTCAGTTGTACGGTAATTATTTTAAATTCAGATGGTGCTGACGTACAGTGCACATGCCACAGGTGCAGCACCGGGAATATAATCAATACCAATTTCAACTTGCCTTAATGGCGAGAGTCTAGGTAATTCACCAATAAATACCTCCTAAAGTTTCAGATAACGGAAACATCTTTTAATAAATTCATATTAGGTTCTTTCTAGATTATTGTATCTATGACCAATTCGCAACCTTTCACGGTATAATTTCAAGTCTAAATGCAGGATATGGTCATCCATCAAGAATTATTTAGATCACTTTTGATAATCAACATCATATCATTTAGAGGAATTCTACTCGAGTTCCCATCAATTAAGACAATGTCGTCAAGTCATAATCAATTAATCCACTCTACTGGCACTATCAACTTTTTAGTTTTATTGCCGTCGATAAGATGTGAACTTCACAAAAGACTAATAATAACTCATAATCCTTCACAATTCAAGGATATCTGGAGACATAACTAACCTTAAAAGAGTAAGGTCAACGCATAATCTACGCGAGAGAATTTCAAATCAGATACAGATGAAAACATTAACGAATATGAATATATCCCATGTTTTCATAATTTGAGTACGCATTCGAAAGCTCCTCGGATCGTTACCCAGGTCATTCAAATGAAATCAAATCAAAAGAAATGATAGGAAAGTCGATACATCCAGTCGGGTATCAACACTCGGTAATCAGATACTTTTCCTAAGAATCTCACTATGGGAGAATTGGACAAGAAAGAATTGTCAATTGTCAAATAAGACAATTTCCACAGATGAGTAAATTCGACTCAGAAGAATAGATGCTACAGGCACATATGTAGGTGTCCCTAACACTATGTCCCTATTTTTCACTTCTTGTAGATCTCATAAAATTTAATCTTTCACAATCTTCAAAGAAAATGTAGTGTTTATTCATTAATTGTATGGTGACTACTAATCAGCCTTGCATGGTCCATTCCAAATTGTATGTAGGCGCGCAACTATATACAATTTCAATATTAACGATGCAATACTCAGTTCGTCAAAATTTTATCATCATGTTTATAATGAAAACATTTTCATGCTTAATTCTTAAATAAGAATCAAAATAAATATACAGAGATGTTCTTTCTTATGGAAACAATTAAGTTTTCCAAGGTATTTCATAAACAACTTCATTTCGATAACGATTATTTATAAATCTCACTTTAAATAATCCTTATGGTGATGAAAATTCAATTTTTCTCAAGGAATATTGTTTTATCTTATAAAAACAATGAGTGGTCTGCAAAAGAGTGATGAAAAGTTGTTCACCAAGAACTAACTACAATACGATAGGAAATGAGCTTAGCCAATTAATCATGAGGTGCATGACCTCGATGGCACTCAAAAAGAATAATCCACAATGTAACTCAATTCGAGATGAGTACTTGTTCAATGGTTGCATCACTAATGCGATCATTAGAAAGAAGCAAGAAAAGGGTAGATAACATTGATACATGTAGGATTTAGTAATCAAAGGTAGTCTTTTCATTAATCACAAACAAGTAAAATTTTTACCGTAACACATTATGTGTCACTATGTCATACAATTCCAAGAACTCATCCTACCAACTGATGTCTCAGTTAAGTTAGGGATTATTTTTAAAAGATACCACAATGAATACTAATCTACAAGAGTCATTAGGTGTCCCACCTGTCCCGGAAGATCCATCGGTCCCAATTCAGAAGAAGATTTCTTCAATTTATTTATTGGACACTAGGCATCCTCGTTATTGGACAATGGTTTAGGAACAACCCTTAACACAAACTAACAATCATTTAAAACCTTATAATTTAATTACAGGACTTAACAGATTCCTCTTAACAATCTCATATTCCATACGAGTTAAATTTTACTTCATTCAAGTTTCAACCAACTTATACTCAATGCGATATCCTACCTCATTCTCCAATACTTTCAACCTTATTCATAAACCTTAAAAGGGCAATAAAAGCTCAATATGAACAACACTTAAATTCCAATCCTATAGCTCTTACAACAATAGTTATCAAATGAGTCACTAGTATGAGATGACTCATACATTCAATTAGACTTCTCGGAAAGGTACTAGTGGCATGATGATTTTGGGTAATGGTCCCAATGACAGCCTCAAGTGCAACATTCACCCTTTTGATTTTAATTTAAGAATTGGATGACAACGAATCAGATGACATCTTTCTAGGTGGTAACGTTTTGTCAAACTCCACTCTATAAGGAAATATCGTCATGACATCGATATCAGTTTTAATCTCGCCAAGTCTTCTTTAATATCACAATCAACTAATATCTACATTTCTACGAATATCAATCATTTGTTGAAATCATAAATATCCACAACTTGGTTTAGATCTAGGATAGCTAGAATTCCTACGAGAATAGCTTCGATTGATTTACTAGGTGATTTAGGGTTCCTTGTGACAATCTACGTCGTATAAATACCTCGAATAAATATTAAAATAATCATCAAACAATCATGTAATCAAATTACATTATATGTATATATATAATCCAAGTTATATATATATATTAAAATAACACTTCTCAGTCTGGCCTTGTCGGTAACTCGGGAATTCTTCGGCACCGTTATAGTCAAAAGATTTTTAGACATTTTTAGAAAAATGTTTATAGTTAAAAGATTTTGAAATGTTTTATTCAAAACCTTAGTTTTAAAAATCTTTCGTTCTCTATAACGAGAGATCTGATACCAAACTGTAACACCCCAAAATTTATACAACTCAACACAGCGGAAGACTCGTTGGTGTTACGGAATAGCACATTACTCACATCATAGACAACGCTTAAAAATCAGGGTTTAATAATAAAGCATTTCCATTCATAAATATCAAAGTTACATAGGTCCCAAGTCAGTGTATTTCATACAGGTTTTACAAAGAATTTGAATGGAAATTGTTATTTAAGTGCGGGCCATGAATTCTTGTTGTCTTCCCGAGAATTACCTTCAAGTACATGAGATAAAACATGTTAAAAGAAAAGGTCAGCGATAACGCCGAGTGAATTCATAGAGTTTAATAAAATCCGTCAATATATTATCGGTATAAAATTATTACCGAAAATCATTTTGTACAAATCGTTGTAATAGGCCATAAAATAGCCAAAGTCATTTTATACAAATCCTTATCAAAAATCATAATATACGCTTTCGCCTTCAAAATCATTATACGAACCAATGTCCCAAAAATATCATACAATACGTTTTTATAACGTCGTGTAGAGTTAAATAAAAACCATTATACGAATATGGTTATGTAAAACCACAATACAAACATAATATCAATAATATGACCCCGTATTGCTAGTCAGGCAATATATTGTAATTCGGTGCGTATAGCAGTATTTCGTTACTTAGATTATTATAAGCCGCATGACATTGTTACCTTACTACAACAAAAAAACGGGTAGCTAGCCCGAAACTCATTTGCCCATCTAAATTAGCGTGTCGTCACAATAATCACGCTTGTGTAAATCTTCTCATACATAAATTCACTTACCAATCAATGTGGCACGACGAGGATCAACCGTCAAGGCGCGAACTGGGGTGATCGTCCCCAAATAGTACTATTATATGCATAAGCGTCTACCAAATCCCGGTATTTCACAATTCATGCTAATGGGACTTTTATTGACATAACCTAACTTTAATGATCCATTTTATTTCATCTAGCGGGTCATGTAATCATTCATCGGGTCATACAATCATTCGGGTCCAAATCAATAAACAGACAATCGGGACAACTAGTGTCCTATTTTATAAAAATTAACATGTTATCTCCCTCGCGGGTTTATAAAACATTTCATAAAAACATTTAAAAGAATGCGAGGCTATGAACTCACATTGATGTGGGAAAGCGGGTTATCGACAATTCGGATGTACGGTACGTGCTTCAATCACGAAAACCTAGACAAATAATACTCGTCTTAGACTTTTGTCCAATGACTTTATCAAAATAATAATTATGTATACATATGATGATTTTATATATATGATGATGATCAAGTGGGTTTTTATATTTTTACTCATTTTAGTGTTTATGTGTTGGTAACTTCTTACTAGTTTTACCTATTTACATATTTTAAGTCCAATAAGCTTTTTATAGGTTCTTTAAGTTGTATTAATCCATTTTATACTTGTATTATCAGTATTTATACTTTACATGTTGGGCCCAAATGGGTTAAGCCCAATAAGTAATTTTTATAAGTGTTTAACTTATTTAGTTAAATTATTAGTCTAAATATGCTAACTTAGCTCGTTAATGTCCGTATGTCATATAGTTCGGGTTTTATCAGTTTTTACCTGTATTAGGTACTTATATATCAGTATATGACTTTTAAAAACTTTACATTAGACGGGTTTGATCGTCTAAGTTTTAATTGGCGAAAAACGTTAATTTTACGGTAATAGCCGAAAAAGTCGTAAAAATCATGTTTATAGTTTTTATAACTTATAAATCTTATTCAACTACCATTTTTATAAAGTGTCCATTTATTTAACCTTATAAATATTTATATAAATGAAATTTATAAGTTAGTGGGTTTTAATTCACATTTTATACTATATTAGTTTAAGTGCTTATATAAAATTATTAAACATTAATTCTTCAAAATCTGATTTTTAGTTTAATCTTCACCATTTTTATCATATCTTGAGTTCTATAAGGAGATAGAAGCTCATTTTTGTATGGCATAAACTTCATATTATGTGCTACAATTAAGTTAGCTATAGCTACTTCTCATTCCATGTCTAACTATCCTTAACAGTCCCTACAAAACAGACTATTCAGATTGATACACTCATCTTGTTTTGATCATATCTCACTAATTTTGATGATTCCATTGCATGGCCAACTCTCACATGTGTATGACATCTAACACTTACTGTAAATGGATTCCACCATGCAATTTTATCACTTTAAGACTTGGTTACTTACTGTTTTTATACAGCCATCATATTTAGCAAGATTTTAACCATTTTACATGTGGTTTTCCATCTTTTTACTCATGTTTATCAAATCTATCAACACCAAATCCCCACATAATATTTTTAATCATCATTCATCATCATATACATATACATAATTAAAGAAAATACAAGATTACATAATCAAAATAACAAGAGGATAGGAAGAACAATCTCTATACCACCATTAGTGATGAAAAGATGAGGTTTTTGATGAACAAGACTTGGTTCTTGTTATCAAATCTTCAATTTGGCAAATGAACATCTTGGGTCCTTCAAATGGATGATTATCTTCTTGAAAATCAGCCCATAAATCCATGGAAACTCCTTTTTGGATGTTAAGATCACCTCCAATCTTCAAGGCTTCAAAGGTTCTTCATCTTATACATGAATAACATAAGATTTTATGGTTGAATCAAGATCAAATGGGGTGTTTTGGTTGAATAGTGGACGAATTTTAGAGAGAGAGGAGAGTGTTTATGGTGGTTTGCATGAGTTGAATGTGAGAAATGGTTTGTTTCAAGTGGTTTTGTGGTGTATAGCTTACAAGTTAAGCTTTAAGCAACAAGTGTGCAAGCTTCCTTGTGAAGTTTTGACACCAAATGGTGTGGTAGCTTACATGTTGCCATCCCATATTAGTGGGGTGGGGCAAAACTTGTTTTGTCTCATCCCACTAATTTACGGGTATTCCTCGATTCTAGTTTCCTCGATTTGCGTGCCCTCGGGTCGTTTTACGAAAAACATTTTTATAAATTATGAGTCAACGGCACAAAACGAATCTAATAAAAATTGTCTCATCAAAAACGGAGTTCGAAAACGTAAATACGTAATCCTAAGGTTTCCGGTTTAGTCGTAAAGGACGTTAAATTATAATCGTAAGTCCTAATCTCTTCTCGTAAATTTGTGAGTTTATGAACCAACTCAAAATTAAAATCCCAAAATAATATTCACGGATAAATTTATTTCCTGAAATGTCGGACTGTATCCAAAGACGGTGTATGTAAACGTAAGCACGTAACATAGAATCCTCCGGTTTAGACGTAGTCGATGCTACTTCAAGATGTAAATCCAAATTTCTTCCCAAAAATAAGTGAGTTCATAATATAACATTAAAATAATGTTTTTAAATAATATTTGAGAATAAAATATAAATCATAAATTGACGGATTGTCACATCCTTCACAAGGAGTTGATCCCTCATACCTAAACTTATATTAATTAGAGGCAACCCCTCTAATTGCATGATGAGGTCACCCCTCCAAGTATTCATACACGTTGATATTTCATGACCTATATTGGCTTAATGGTTAACATGTTAAACAGTTTTTATAAGATAAACATAAGGCTTTTCAATCTATAAAACCAGATTTACTAAGTTATACCAGGTTTTCCAGGACTTAATCAATTCTGCTGCTATATGTTGTATATGCTTATGTTATTCATTCTATGCTTGTATATCCGTGCACTGAGCGTTATGCTCAGCCGTTTTCCTTTCATGTTCCCAAAACGGCATATACTCAAGGGCGCTCGTATACTCTAAGCGTACGCACATATGGATTGGATGCTTTCTAGCCTTCATTACTTTATGCATTTCATCAATCATTTCGCTACTTATTTCTATGGACATTGTTTAGTCCTTTTCCTTTACAGTACTTATGTTTGTGTGTTATGAGCTTATACTTTGGGGTACCGATGTTTGTTTCCGGTATTTCCATTATGATCATGTAATGTTTAGACATTTTTCCTTGTATGCTTTGATGACACGCCATAATCACGCGTGACATTCCATTTACCAAAATGGGGTGTTACAGGCGTTGTCAATTTCTGTGGAGAAACCCAATGTGGCCTCGGTTCAGGATGTAGCATATACAATTTCCCAAGGGCCGCCAGTGGCAGCAACTCATATTCCTCCATCTTTCAAGAGACGCTTCTCAAGACCAGTTCCAACCCAAAATGTAGAAACAGTGGAACAAGTCGTCGATCGCTCAGCTAAAGTAGTGTGTTTACCAAATGGCCCGTCCCCAGTTAAAGTGTCTGCAAAGTTACCCGAAACGCCAATCAAAAACTTTGATTTGGAAAAAAAGAAAGATGTTTCTTCCATTGATGGAACTCCTGCAAAGCATATTTTGAGTCCGCTTAGTGCTACACATTCACAAGCATCACAACCACTAGTTAGGGGGTTTATGACGCCTGGTGAAAAATCAATGATGTCTACGAAATTAACCAGACGCTCTAGTGGTACCAGAAGACCAATAACATTTGACACTCCTGTGAAGAGCAAAACGCGTCATGTGCAAAGGGTGTTTGTTGATGACGAAGATTGTTATGATATTCTCGACGAGGATCTTCTTTCATCCGTAAGCCCATCAATCCCATTACATAATTTACTATATCTTCCTTAGGAAAACAGTAGATTCTAGTATTATCATCAAAATTACCGTAGTTTGGAAATTATTATATCTCAACTTACCATGGTCCCTTGCAGATTAAAGAAAAAGAACAGATAGCGATAGATGAAAAGGATCCAACACTTTCACAGGCGAAGTGGAGCAAACAAATGGTTGCAGGGCTGCCTAAACTCTTTGACACTATTCTGTTTTTCTACCAATCAATCAAGCCATCGCCATGAAATGTACAGTTTATTGACCCAGTTTTCTCCATTTTCCAGCGTTAAGAAAATATCAAGCCTAGAGTCAATAGGCACAAGATTATCAAAAGCAAACTAAGGGAAATGCTATCTGCTAACAGTTTGCGTAAATACATGCTTCACTGATCTTCCATTGAGTTGATGCTTACTGTAGTGAAACTTACTTGACTCCAATTCTTTTACTTGAGCTAGCGTTGGAAGACAGCAACATCCTTAGGTTGATTTTCTCGGGTCACATGCCCAGTTCATCTCACATACCCTGTTTTGTACTTGCAATTTAACCCTCCTTCGCATGTTGGTCGTATTAGTGTAGGTTATTAATATTTATTATGAATGGCGTTTCTAGTCATTAGTTGTTTGTATATGGTTTCTATGTACCAACCTCTTTTTATAATGCGAAAACAGTTTCTAATTCTTGTGATTGGTCAGAACCAGTAATCACGTTACTGGTAATAAAAGCTTTTCAATATATTTTAATTTATTGGTATTTTTGTGAATTTCTGTTTGAGAAATGGAACTTCTATTGAGAATTTCGTTTTTAAATAAAATCGTTGTTGCTAGGCGACGGCGGTGATGGTGGTGGTGTTGTGGGAAAATTAAAGTGGGGAAGTAGATGAAGTGGGGGAAGATGATGAAGTGGGATAAGGGACAAATTTGTATAAAATAAAGTTTAGGGGTAAGAGGGGATCGGAAATGACGAAAATACCCTCATGTGCGTGGCACATGAGTGGAGATAACAGAAAACGTTAGGAAAATTAAAAAAATCGACCAAGAGGCAAAAATGCAGGCGAAATGAAAGTTCATGAGCAAAAATGCTTGTAGTTCTCACTCAAAAGCATATTTGCATTTTTTAGAAAGTACAAGGACGTTTTTTTGCAGTTTACCCTAAAAAATTTGATAGTAGATAAAGAGCGAAAAAATAATTATTATTTTAAATTTATACATATATTGAATAAATTGTTTAAATCAATATGTATTATTTTAAAATACAAATATAAAATAAAATTTTGATTTAATAATGTGGCTGATAAATTATTAAAAAACTAAAAGCACATTTTGTAAGGCCATGTATGGATAACTCAACAAAACCATAAAATTGATAATAACTGAAATTTAAAACTATGGCACACTCGTGAGTCCAAAGTAGGGATACCAAACAATTTATTATAAACATTTTTCAGCCTAAAACCCTCTATACCTACATATCAAACGCATCCTTAAAATGTTACGTACGACTTTTCAATTTGTATCTCTTCATTTCATCTATAGTAACTCAGTCATCAAAAAACGGATGAAAACGGGCTAAGTCGAGCTCGAGTCACACAAGGCTTAAGCTCAGCTCATTTATATTTAAGAAAGCTCGAGCTCGAGATCAGCTTGATACGAGCTTTGTTATTCGAGCTCAAACTCGGCTCGTCATGTATTAGATAAGCTCGAGCTCGAACTCGTTCAAGCTCGACTTATCTTTGTGTCTTACATAAGATAACGTTTGGCTTCAATTCTTTCATCTATTTTGAGCTCATTAACGAGCTCGTTAGTCATTTTAGATTTTAGCAACGGATACATAAATTTGAATAAATTGACAAGTTGAGCGGTTTGGTGAAATAATAAATGGGCTAATTCTTGAAATGCTTTGAGATTAATATTTATGTGGGTTTTTTTTCATCCACTAAAACTAAATTTTTCTAAATATTTATGCAACTTATTCAACTTATACAACTCAATAAAAAATAATAAAAATATATTTTATTTCTTAGAACATGTGTAAGAAAAAAAGTATATTTATGTAAGTAAAAAGTACACATGTGTAAATGTCATTTATTATGTGATATATTTATACTTTGTATGCGACTTGTATAAGAAAATTAATTTTATTCAAAAAGAAACTTTTTTCTTTATTTATTTTGTATCTTTTTTATGCGACTTGTAATTTATTTAACTTTATTAAATATTAAATATTCTTTTAAAAACATAATTAAATAAAAAATTCATAAAAACAAAAAAAATCAAACATTTAGTTTTTTTAAATATTTAGTTTTTATAAAGATTATTTAAAAAAATAATTTGTTTTTATAAAAAAATATTTTAATAAAAAAGTTATTTAACTTTTTTATAAAAATATTTGAAATATAAGTTATATAAAAAAAGATACGAAATAAACAAAATAAAAAGTGTTTTTTTATAAAATTACTTTCTAGTACAAGTCACATAAAAAGTACAAATAAGATGCGTAATAGAAACACTTACACATATGTATTTTTTACTTACACATTCTACTTTTTAATTACATTTGTCATATGAAATAAAATATATTTTTAATTACACATGTCATATGAAATAAAGTCCTTTTTTAATTAAAACAATATATTAAAGTAACATTAAAATTTAATTGACAAAAATAAATAACATATAAAATTTTGTTTAATCAATTAAGTCAAGTACTAATAGTGTAAAAAACATAGTTAAAGGCCACTAATGTATATATGTATAATAAAGTGTTTTTTAACTAAAAGAAAAATATATTATTAACCTGGTGTCTTTTTTTCCTCACACCAAGCCCAAAAAATTATTCTAAGAAAAAATAAATAAAAATCTTGAAAATGCCATAAAAATACACGGAAACGCCAGGAGGGTACGACTTTCGCGTCGTCACGTTGCATATTCGCGACCATTTATACTAGGGAGTACAACACGAGACGCGAAAACGCCATGCGTGGTGCGGTTGCTCGCGCCGTCGTGTGACGTTTTCGCGAAAACACGAGTCGTACCCGATGCTCTAAGTAATGTCAATTTCATACGATCATCCAGATAAAAACAATTGTAAAAGGGAAATTTAGGGTTGGCTAATTTGACCAGCTTACAAAATGAAGGTATACACAATCCAACTCACATTTTCACCATTCAATTTAATAAATTGTTTCTGCCATAATAAAGGTGTGTCAGACAAATGTACAAAGATGAGTCTCACCTTTTGATTCTCAAGGATGTCATTAATGGTGGAAAAATTGCCCACATAACATCAGTTTCCAAGAACCTAAGGAACTTAACAACTGTCATTCTTGTGTACTGACGTAATACAACGAGCTAACCGTGATTCTAGCACGTGAAAACCGAGCTACAACGCTTGTATATAATCTACCCAACAACCCTAGAGAGGGGCTAGGACTAGATTTTAAGTAAAACGACCAACCAAGAAAACCAACCAAAACCTCTTGTGTGTGTATTCTTGCGATCGACCAAAATAGAAAGAGAGGGGAAAGATTTTTTGTGTGTTGAATTATGAGGAGAATGATTTTTTTATATAGGCATAAGATTGTATCCAAAAATAAATAAAAGGAAGTTTTTCCACCTTCATTTTTTCCCATAACCGATAGACCAAACACCCCATAAGGGGTGTTCTGGAATCTTCCAAACTTCTTTCTTTATTTTTACTTACTATATATTTATTTAACACTCGTTAATACTTAACTATAAATTAATTAACAACCGTTAAAGTTATGTCTCGGTTTAATTTAATAAATACATAAATATATATTTATTAAATAAATTAATAAATATAATAAATATATTTATTAATTAAATATACTTTTTACGTATTATGTGCAATCCCGTAATCTCGAGTTCGATCCTATCACACGACTATTGAATATAACTCCAGAAACTTACAAATGAATGAAAACAACAAGGAGTGTTTATGCTAGAATTTGGCGAAAAAGGTAGTTAGAGTGTGTTGGGAGAGAAACACACGTGTACCTCACGTGTAAGCTGGGCTCACACGTGCTCCTCACGCGCTACCCAATACACTCCTAACAAAAATCATAAAAAGATGTTTCACTAAAAACTATGCACAAATACTTTGCAAAATTGGCTACGTCCCTTCAAATATGTGCGGAATTAGCGGGCTACTAAGGGGTGTTTGGATGTGCGGTTAGGAGGAGATTATCTCCAAATCTCAGTTCTAAAATGGAGATAACTTAAAAAAAACTGTTTGGGTAATAAATGGAGATAAGTGATTATTTGCGTTTAGAAGCTCTAAAATGGAGTTTTGAGAAAGTTAGTGGTGAGCTACTTATTTCATTTTTAAAATGGAGTTTTGGAAAAGTAAGCTTTCAAAATGAAGTTTATTATCAAATAATCAAATTTGTCAAACACTCAATAAAGTGATTATTTGATTATTGCGATTTCAAACTAGAATATCAAATCCAAACACTATTTTTTAAAATGAAGTCTTCAAAATGATTATTTTTTAATATGGAGTTTTCAAAATGAATAATTTGTTTTCAATAAGCACATTCAAACATCCACTAAGTAAAGTTTGAAGAATGTGTTTCATATATTGTCCATGAGATTCAACATTGTGACCTTTTTCTTAGAAAAAGATAACAGTAGTACATATCATACGGCTTATTTATATTGATGTGTGCCGATCCATGTGGTTTCCAATGTCCAACACCTGTGTTTTATTATCTAAAAAGTTGTGTTTGCAGTCTTTAACTCGAAAACTAGTAACAATGTGTGAATCCATTAAACTAGAAAACTAATAACAATGTGATTATGTGAATACTGAATCCAGAATATAGGAGTATCAAATTATGAAGGTTCAATTATATATGTGTGGACACTTAACAGTTTTAGTTACGTAAAATGTTCTATATTCTCAATTCCCAACATTTCTCTAGAGCTTTTCGAAGAACATTCTGACAACGTAAAATAGTGTCCAATACTTATTTTATAGTACGTGTAATAATTTGTATACTAAGTGGTTGTACAACATTATTCCCGATATGGCTCATGTGATTATATGACCTTATTAGATAAGTTGTTGCAAATGAGCTAAAACAATGTCACTCGCAAAAATGGTCTGCTTATTTTCTGGTTTTTAAACTCTACATGATGTAAGTTTATGGACTTTAATTTTAATAGTCGTGTATTAGAATCGAACTCGAGATTACGAGATTTCACACAATACATAAAGAGTTAATTTATTAATAAATGTATTTTATGTATTTATTTAAAACGAGCTTTAAACATTTAACGGTCGTTAAGTTTTAATACTTAAGGGCTAATGATTAATGTCGATAAAAATAAAAGAAGGATCCGGAAATACCCTAGAAAGGGGTGTATTCTTATCGGTGGGAGCAAGGGGGCAAAAGGAAAGATTGTTTCTTTCCAAATTTGTGCTTGCTTAACTTGAAGGCTAAGTTTGGTTCCCTTATAAATACCCATGAGATTATTGATATCCCTCATAACTTTTACCCTCTCTTTTCTCTTTTCCTCTTGCGATCGGCCGAGCCCCTCTTTAGGGTTTTTCGGTTTGATTTTTCCACTTAAACGTATTGATCGTTTTATACATACTAGTATTACGGTTAACTCGTTATTATACGTGTGTACAAGAACGCAATATAACCTTATTATAGATTATATTTTGGATGGATTAACAAAACAGTAAGGGGTTAATCATTGGTCCTCATAAATCCTAAATTGGAGATTTGTTCTTGTTTGTTGGAATTGCATTGCAAAAGGTACGTAATCCTAATCGATTAATTATGAATGTGTTATTATATGATCTTGTTTAAATCGCTTCCACTATTACGTGCTTTGATCTTTACTTGTGTTTTTATAATTGTTATGAACAACATAAACTATTAGTGGCATCAAGAGCCGTTTTAACATGTTATAATTATCGATATCTAAAGATCTTTAACTAATAATTGTGTTGAGTTAAAACTACATGTTTTTTGGTTTTCATAATTTTTTAAGGGTTTTGTTTTTGGCCGTTTTTTGGGTCGCTTTATATAAAAAAACTGAAACCCTAAAATAACATGTTTTGATATTTGATTAATTGCATGATTAATTATTATGTCATGCAAATAAGGTTACGATCCGTTAAGATTTCATTAAACTGTTAAGTGATTCGGGTGAATCCATGATGAATATGCATGTTTTTCATAGATTATGTGATTTATATGTGGTAATTGTTACGTATATGTGATACTTGTTTATTTGATTCGATAAATCTAGAATTAGGGAAGACTTTTATATAAATATAAAAACTTAGATTTGTTAATTAAATAAAATCGTATGCATATGGCTATTTGATTTATTTATTGCACATATAATTTGTTATTATGTGTTTATGATTTAGTTTTTTTGTTTGCCTATTTGTTTATTTAAATTACATGAATTGTTGTAAACAATGGTAATATAAAAAAAATTAATATGGACTAAATCATACAAAATTAAGAATTGTTTTGAGATCTAAATTACATTAAATTGCGTTGATTGGTAATTTTGCATTAATAATTAGAAAGGTCCATCCAATTTGACAAACTGTGTGGTGGGTATAACGCGTCGTTGGTTGAATCCGACTGAGGAAGGAGGTTATGCCATTTGTCTCTGACCAAATTCCCGGCTTGCTTGTGCGTCAAATTGAAATTACCTACGATTATTTATGTGCATAATCACTTTAAGGTTGATTTGCCGCAAATTCACATCCGAAACACAATAAATAAGGTTATTGCTTTGTGCTTTAGCCGAGTTATAGAAAAAGTACGTTGTGAATGTTGTTGCGGGTAATTCTTTAATTGGTTTAACCAATGCCTCAACGACAATTTATGTACGTTTAATCTTGCCAAAAATCTTCACTAAATGTTTTATTAAACTTATATTCCATACATATATTTTGATTTTTCACATCAAAAACTAATACCCGAAAATTTAAGTCAAATGCCATCTAACTGACGAACACTTGAAGTTACAATGTCGCCATGTGAGACCATGGACGAGATTGTGTGGAAAGAAAAATTTCGTGATTGAATGAGACTTCGCATGAATAGTTTTACGTTCTTTAGATTAGACGACTTAATTAAGTTATTTAGTGAGGTCTTGAAACTTAAGGCATTAAGAGGAGTGAAACATGTTTACAATGCAACTAGTTTGGCAATGTAAGTCCCTAAAGAAATAAAGAAATTGAAAATTGTTTGTCAATTAGTTGTTCGACAAGTTACCATGTTAAATACATTCATTACTAGCAGATCAACTGATGTAATGGATTTATGTTAACATGGATTCTAGTTTTCAAGAAAATACTATGGTTAATTTTATTTACCAGGGTAATTTTATTTTCTTGAAAGTATTATCGAAAGTACTAATACTGTGGAATCCTAAGATTCACGGATCTTTAGGCTATTAGGATATGCATCATGTTCATATGTAGATTACATAGCGGAACTAGAACATAATACATAAACAAGGTGTGTATGAAACGAACAAGATGAATTTTTCCAACGTTACTTGCATTAAAACATTTAAAAAAAATAACCTAGGCATGTATACATTGAATCCAATGCCTAGAAAACACACTTTCACTGTAGGTTACATTGTGAATGATGAAGTGATAACAAACCTACGTCTGGTTCCTTTTATAACATAAGAAAACCTAGACTACAAATGATAACTATGAATAACAAGAAAATCTTCTATTTTTACTAAATGTATGGTGAATTCTTAACACCTAAGAATTCCTCCACCAACTTGTAGAATTATACTTTGGCAAATGTAGTCCTTATCTTTTTGTTTTGACACATCAACTCACTTTTGACCCAACAATCTTCCTCTAGTTGATGATGTTAAAACACTCCCCCTTAAGCGTGAATCCTTTGTATGTGGTTCATAATCTCTAAGAAACTTCCCCTTAAGTATAACACATCTTCCCCTTTTTGACACATCAATAGGGGACCGTGAAAAAGTATGCAATCTTGAAGACTCTCCATATGTAGGCTCCATGTAATGATCTTGAAGAAAAATAAATACAATAATCTTGATGTAGAAGTAGAATAACCCAAATTAGTGTTATATGTCTTGTACTATCCATGTGACTCTAAAACTCACGGCTAAATGAGTAGACTATAAATCTCACGGCTATAATGAGTAGTCTCTTGACAAAAAGAATCCTCACGCTGACAAAGTGAGGCACATACAATAGCAAATACGAGCATAAGGCGCCATTACACATATCTCGTACCTTTGCTACCTTTTTATCAAGTCCTTTGTCACAAATTAAAGCACGAACAAGTTATCTTATAAGTCAGTGGTTGGAAGTTCACGACTTTAAGATATGATAAACACCAATCCGCGAAAATCTACTTCGAACATCAAATTTATCATAAAAATTCTTCTTTTTAATCATACACCTCGCTATGAAATATATCCGAGCCATTAATATCATAATGATATTCCGAAGAAAAAAAAACGATCCCATGTACCTGTATGTGTAACCTCCTCGTTTTGTGTGCCAAAACTCAATCAAAATACCAAACAGCAACAAATCCTTCTTTATCCGAGATACGTCTTTGTCCAATATCCTTTCAGCGTGCACTTGTGAGCGGATAGAATATATATATCAAACAAAACTGTACTGTCAACGACTATAATATATGTGTCAGCGGAAAAAGCTAGCCGCTGACACTATCAGTGACTACGACTTTTTGACAGTGGCTAGAAAATATGTTAGTGGCTAGAATCTTACCCCATTGTACCACTTTTCCTTTGCTGCCTTCTTTCGCCTTTCTATCAAACATCTCTATCTCCTCTGGGACCACACGTCTCTTTCATTATATCAAAACAAGACAACAATATAACTTTGGATATTAATAATACAAACCGTTGTATAGTGATCGAATAGTACCAGGGACCACCAAGTGAACCGCCATTGAAACCTTAATTTATCACATGTTGCGTTCGTAGGTAATACTCTTGATGTTAGGCCCCACACTAATTTTCCTTGGCATCATGCGAACATAGACTGTGAATTGTAAAGAGCAGTCATAATCATAAACGGTACATACCACATGTCTTGATTATCACCACATCAATCTTGGTCAAAACCGTACTACCTAGGGCCTGCTCTCACACCTTTTTCTTGTACTTCCACAGCTACAAAAGACACCAACGTCCCTTTCTTGTATCCTTATAAAGAAGCGAGCAACAACCATTAATCGATAACAGTGCTTTCTTCGTCCTAACAAGACAAACTCGATCTTGTCCCATGAATCTATGTCTTTTCCTTTACAATCGTTGGCCCACACATAAAAATAAGCTTTAGAGCAAAACATACCACATATGTAGACATCTTGTGAACTGTACTTTATGTTTTGCACACTAAAAACTATTTCTTTTTGGCCTCATCATGAACATCATACATACGTATGATCCTTGTACAAAAACAGTAAAAGAGACTCACGTGATTCCTTTGTGTAGTAATATTCATGTACCAACGTCTGCTTCTACCATTAAAACATAATCAACAGCCATGTTCATCGTGAACCCTAGCACAAATAGTATATAGCTAACGAAAATTAAGTTGCTGTTGTTCGTTCACTAGCTGTAAACACCAAACTGTTCTTGTTTACCATAAGCAGATTTAGGATTCACGATGAAACCCTAAAATCATTCATTCTCTGCAGCCAACTTCGACAATCAATAACTCTTTTATAAGTGATCAAATCGACGATCTCTCTGGTGAGATCCTAGATACAAGTGCCGAGAACCTACAACGCGAATTTCACGACGATCCAACAGTTAACGAAGGAGATATCACTGTTTGAATATGGTTGTGCAAAGAGATACGAACTTAAAAACATTTACGGATTTTTATTCTTCGTTCTTCGACTCGAACACCTTGTTACATCCTAGTATCAAGAGCCACCTGCTCTGATACCAATTGTGGAATCCTAAGATTCACGAATCTTTAGGCTATTAGGATATGCATTATAAAACCCGCATGCTTTTACCATGAACAATACACTTATAATCGTACGTACAAGATTAAAACTTTTCTTATATAGCATGAACACGTATCACGAACATTAATTACAAGAATTATGTACGTATTATTACATGATAAGTATTAAATACGTGATAGTACACGATACTTATTAACAGTAATAATTATAATCACGAACATGAAATCATGAACGTCAGAATCACGGACATATAAGTATGTATTTACGTATATTATTATACGATTAATGTTGATCCCTTTGGTTGGATCTATATTCTGTTAAGAATTAGTATAGTAGTTTGTAATCAAACTAAAACACTTTGAGCACTCTTACTAACACTAAATAAGTTATGCGGAATCTAACTTATAAAGCACAGAAGAACAGAATTACTTTTAACTATTCGATTCTCTTATTAATCGACTTGAATGAGGTACATGAAAGACATTATACCTATGTTCCTTTTATAGAGTAAGGAACCCTAGAAACCTTAGAATATTTTATAAAGATAACTATATCACTGAAGATATATAATCAATATTCTAACTATTTAGGTATATCACATAAGATATACTCTAACTATAACTATGACATATCTTATACAAAGATATATTCGTCCTAATCATCATAGCAGTACTTACTTTATAAGTAGCAGTACTTACTATGTACCGCGTTAATACTAACGGTACTTACATAACACTGACAGTACATGAAATACACTAACGGTACTTGACACTTAACAAATAATTCCCAACAATCCTCCCCTAAACAAGAAATGATAACTTGTTGTCTTCTTGTTTTTCTTGTACTGGATGTATTAAAATACATGTCTTCAGTCTTTCCTTCATCCTTGGATTGAACTTGGTAATTTGTATTTGTATCCAACTGAATGTATCCAAACACTTCAAATGTAGATCTTCTTCTGATAAGATAATCTTCAAACATCATGAGTATCATCTTTGTCTTCAAACTATGATCTTCTTGTGTCTTCTAAACATTCACTAATCTTTGCAGCATCAGTTATTATCTTCTTGAGTTTAGTCTTTGAACTCTTAATCATGAACCTTTGTCTTGACTTGATGAGACAAAACCTTCTAAGTATTTTTCTTAGAATACTTCTTTTCTTGCAATCTTCATACCTGAAATAAAACAGTTAACAACAAACACCAATCTGTATTGGCTTCATGATTTTTAGCAAATCACCAGCTATCAATGGATTTGATAAATTCTTTACCAGTTAGCCATACACTCTGGAATAGCCAATACTTTATTCTTAAAGAATAAGGTGTAATGAAAACCTTACAATTTTTGGTAAATTGTCAACCATCAACGGATTTGATGAAGTCTTTACCTAGTACCGTTTGTCTAGGACTAGCCAACTCTTTGTCTCGAAACAAGGTGAGTTAGAACCATATAGTTTTTAGCAAACTATCAGCTTTCAACGGATTTGATAAGTCTTTACCAAAAATCGTTTACTTATGGACTAGCCAGTTCTTATGTGTGTTAGACATGGTGAACTGAGAACCATTTGTGAAGTGTGACTGAAAATCAAACACTTAAGGCTCTTTCTCAGCTTCTTCTTCATCTTTCAAATCCTTGATTTGTTGTTTAACCATTCTGATCAACTCCAAAGCATCAGCAGATTCTTCTATAACTTCTAATTGTTGTTCTAACATCCTTTCCAACAATTTTCTTTTGAAAGGGTAAGTTCTCTCTTGCAGCATATAGTATGTAACATCATCTATATCCAAAATATGCAATCCACATGACCTGTAATATCTCTAGTAACTAGGAACCTGATTCTCTAATTCCTTCAACATTTCTTGATCATAATTGTGTGGCTCATACATAAAGAGAAATTCCTAGTATAATAGTGATACTTCAGTTTTACCTGCACTGGCTTCTTGAACTAACCTTGAAAGATCTTGAATATCTTGTCTGTCAAGAATGTGAAGAATATCCTCCAAAAGTCTGAATACCCTTGTTGTGCCATCAGTTCTCTGAATTCCATGAGCTTCAAGTCCTTGATCCATAGAGTAAATCCATTTAGCAATAGATGCTCTCTTTCCAAAAATCTCTATATCAATACATTGATCTTCAAATTTCACAATCTTCAAGCACTTCTTTAAGCTCTCATCATCATCACTATCCTCTGCTGTTGATTTAGCTCTCTTGGCTTTCTTCTTTGTCTTTGTTGACCTTTTCCTTTTAACACCCTTGGAAATTACCTCAAGTTCTATTGAACCCTCTTCCAAGCTTGTATGTACCGTCTCCTCAGTATGTACTGTTGACTGTGTATGTACTGCTTGTACATTTTCAGTCTGAGCAATATCTTGAGTTTCAACTCCTGTATTCATTCTTTGAGAAGTCTCTTCCTCCCTTGAACTTACCTTCTCCTTTCTATTCTTCCTCACATAAGTGGTCTTGATAAGTGGATATATATTTGTAGGTTCAGCAGTACTTGGCTCAATTCTAGGAGTACTACCAAATTGCCTTTGTTGTTGCAGATGTCTCTTAAACTCTTCAACAGCTTTTCTATCTGCTTCAGATCCAATCTCAACAAAATTCAATTCAGTTCTCTTATTTTGATCATACAAAGTCTTGATTTCTTCAAAATTCTTCTTGAACAGCTGACTATGAGTAAATCCCTTAACTTTCTTAAGAAAATTCATCATCTGATTTCTAATCTGCATAGTAGTTGGAGGCTTAATCTTTTCTTTTCTCTTTTCAGCAAAGAATCTTTGTTGCTCTCTTACCAGATCATCAATCAATTTTGATTTCTCTTCTTCATCATATGCATCTCTCTCTTCAGCTATCAATGAGTCTGCAAGAAGCTCACTTGCATGTAATTCAGCTTGAATCCTGTCATACTCTTGTATGTTCCATTCTTGCTGTATTCTTTTAGCTTCTAGCAAATTCTACTTTGCTGCAAGTTCTTCCTGTAATTCATTTTCATGAATTTGTTCTTGCATTCTGTAAGCAAATTCCTCATCATGGTCTATTTGATTAAATATGTACATGACTTTGTTTATATCATCATCTGAATCACTTTCATCTCCAGACTCTGATAATAATTGCTTCTTCCCCTTATCCTTTGGATCAATCTTAGGTAGCTTCTTCTTTAGCTTGGTAGATCTTTCCTCATTAGCTTGCTGTTGAATAACTATACCTTTAGTAGGGTGTGAAGCTTGAACTTTCTTACCTTGAATTTGATTCTTTTTGGCAAGAACTTCTTGTTGTGTCTTTTTCTCTGCCTCTGCTTGTTTAGTCTTCTCAACTAAATTCTTCTTTCTTAAATCAAGCAGCAATTGGGCTAAAGTCTCATCTTCTCCAAAAGGAGTTTGACTTTCTAGTGAAGGATGATCACCAGCGGTACTTACAATCGGCTTAGTTGGCTTAGCAGTACTTGAGTCTTCAACAATGTCAGCAGTACTTGCAGCCGGCTTAGTTGGCTTAGCAGTACTTGGATCTTCAACAATGTTGATTTCACCAGTATTAGACACACTTGTTTCTTTAATCACTTGTGTATCCCCAGATACTCTTTCTTCCATAGAAGCCATCATTTCAACTTGCACCTCTTCAGTCTTGTCTGATTCATTTCTCATTCTTGATCTAGACAATACTTGCAAAGTCTGTTTCCTTTGAAACCATACTTGTCTTTGTGGTGATGGATTTGAATATATACAGGAAACTGAATATTAATTTCCTCTAACTTCTCATAGAAAGCACTCCAATTTGTTTGAATTGGTGATTGAGGTGGTGGTGCTGGCTGAGTTACCAAAATTTCTTCAACTTGTGGCTCCTCATAAGTAGGCTGTGGTTCTTCATGCCGAATCTCCATATTTGAAGGTCCATCCACACCAGTCTCTAAACCAGTTCCATCTTCATAAGTCCCCATGACATCTTCATTCAATTCAAAATTGATGTCATTTCCAGAGATCCTTGTCTGACAGAAGAAGGTTGTTTTCCTTCATAATTCCTCCCCTGTTTGGTTGCATTCAGTTGACGTTTCTTGTGGTTCCTGAATCTTTGCTTCTTGATTGCTGACTTCTAAATAGATCTATGTTGCCTCATCCAAGGTGACACTTTGTTCCTTAATTTGATTAGGCTAGCTTCCAATTCAACAATTTTCTTGTCTTGAACAAGCTTTTCTTTCTGCAACACCTGCACCTGTTGGGACAAACTTGTACACAAAGCAGTTAAATTTGCAACATCCACTACCTCTGGTGCTTGTGCTTGTGGTGAACCACTAACAGCAATAGAAGCAGCAGGTGTGTGGATCATCTCATCAGTGTTTGGTGGAACACCAACATTGTGAGAAGAAGATTGTGAATCTTCTAGGGAATGGGTACTCTGGTGAGAAGGAGTTTGCTGAGAAGCACTAGCATTGCTAGGTTCCTCACCTTCTTGATTGGCAGGTTGGGCTAACATATGAGCAAACAATGGTGTTACTGTTCCTGTAAAGGCATTGCCTTGTTTGGTCAAGAAAGAGAAAGTTCTCTTTGTGAATGTAGGAACATCCCATGTATCAGTTAACTCTGGTAGGTTAGGTATTTGGTCACTAACTAAAGTGTGAATGAATCTAGGATACATTAAAAACTTCTTAGTCCCTTCAAAATTCCTAGTCATGCCTTCAAAAATTAAAAATTAAAAACCCTGTTATTGCTAGACAAACACCAGCTGATGCCAATGCCACATGAATTTTATCAAAAGATGTACTTTTAGAACTTAAACAGTGAATAATAGCATGAAAAAGCAATTTCCATTGAGGTGAAAATAAAACTTTAAAGAAAGTAAGACATTCCCTACCAGATCCGAGCCAAATGTAGATCTATATAAGAGTAAAAGTAGCATCTTAAATGTGTATTCTATATAAGTAGCATCTTAAAGTAGGATCTATATAAGAGTAATGCTACCACCTCCATAGCCCATGGCTGCAAGGCCATCATGAATCTCTGTATTATTAAGCATACTAAGTCCATTTTCATCATTTAATCTCAAACTTGCTCGTAGCAGTACCTCAGTTACATATATGTTTCTATGATTCACCCTAGCCTTAATGCAAGGTTGATCAAACTGAGTACCTAATACAGCAGTATCCCAAAATTGTTTGGAAATAGAGACAACTGGACTTACAGTAAGTGCAAAGCGAACATGACTTTGAGATAGGAAACTAAGCATCTCATGGGAACCAAGAGAGTCATCATTCGTAGCAAGATTCGCAACCAAATTATGCTTAGAGATTACTTGTAAAGCAGCTATTAGTATTTTTGATGATCGAAAAATTAGAGAGAAGTTTATAGAATCAAGAGATAAAAATAAAAGATTAGGTGAATCAATTGTGTAATTGGAGTAAGTATTTAAGTAAATAACAAACCCAAGCGCGAAGAAACCGCCAAATTTACAAAAGAGACCCTTAACGGTACAACGGACATGTAGCGGTACATGGAACATAAGCGGTACTTGAATCTGTGCTAGCGGTACTTGGAGTGACAATGGTACCTCACAATATTGACCAGTTCATGCTTTCCACTAACAATGTAACCTCTTTTATCGTTTTCTATTAACCTGCAATTACATCAAAAACACAAAACGTAGACTATACAATAAAAATTATAAAAATCTGTACAACTATTACCTCCCCTCAACATATGCAACATGTTATTGGTTGAGCATACCAATGTGTGTCACCAAGAATTCGAATCTCTTTGCATCAAATGCCTTGGTCAACAAATCTGCTACATTGTTGTCTGTATGAATCTTCAAGACTTGAATAAGCTTTTTGTCATAAGCATCTCTTATAAAGTGATGTCTTATTTCAATATGCTTGGTCTTGGAGTGAAATACTGGATTCTTGACAATGCATATAGTACTTTCATTATAAATGTAAATCTTGGTGTTCATGAAGTTAAACCCATAGTCCAACAACTGATTTTGAATCCAAAGTACTTGTCTAGAGCAATGAGCAGCAGCTACATATTCAGCTTCAGTTGTAGAAGTAGCAACAATGGTTTGCTTCTTACACTGCCATGATATGAGTCTTCTGCCTAGGAATTGACAACCTCCTGTTGTGGATTTCCTATCATGATTAGCTCCAGCATAATCACTATCTGAGTAAGCTTCCAATTCAAAGGTGGAATCTCTAGGATACCATAATCCTAAATTGGGTTGACTTTTAAGATATTTAAAAATCTTCCTCACAGTATGTAGATGTGACACCTTTGGATGAACTTGGAACCTTGAACAGGCACACAGCAAACATTATATCTGGCCTTGAAATAGTAAGATACATCAATGAACCAATCAATGACCTGTATAGATGAATTTCAACATCTTCTCCATGTTCATCTTTTGATAAAGACTTCTTGGCTTCAAAAGGTGTGCTTGTACTCCTTGTATCCATACATGAAAATTTCTTCAAGATTTCAGCAACATGTTTATCTGGGCTGATAAATATTCCATCTTTCCTTTGTTTGAATTGTAGTCCCAAAAAGAAAGTTAGTTCTCCCATAAAACTCATTTGAAATCTTCCTTTGATCAAAGCTTCAAACTCTTCACATCATGTCTTCTTGGTAGAACCAAAAATGATGTCATCAACATAAACTTGAACTAGAATGATTTCCTTAGCATTCTTCTTGATGAACAGAGTTTTGTCAATGGTTCCTCTCCTATATCCATGTTCTAGCAGAAAATTGGATAAGGTTGCATACCAGGCTCTTGGAGCTTGATGCAGACCATAAAGTGCTTTGATAACCTTGTAGACTCTATTGGGGAATTTAGGATCTACAAAACCTGGAGGTTGTGAGACATATACCTCCTCTGAAATAGTACCATATAGAAAGGCACTTTTCACATCCATTTGATAGACTATAAAGCCCATATATGATGCAAAGGCCAAAAATAACCTAATGGCTTCTATCCTTGCCACTGGTTCAAAAACCTCATCATAGTCTATCCCTTCTTCCTGTCTGTAGCCTTGAGCAAAAAGTCTTGCCTTGTTCCTCACAACAACCCCTCTTTCATCCTTTTTGTTCCTGAAGACCCATCTAGTACCAATTACTCTTTTACCTAAGGGAAGATCCACAAGAATCCAAACTTTTTGTAGCTCAAATTGTGTTAATTCTTCTTGTATGGCATCTACCCAACTTTCTTCATCAAGAGCCTGAGAGATGTTTTTGGGCTCTTCTTGAGATAAGAAACAGGCAAACAAACAATGCTGAGTATCTTTATGATTTGTTCTCTGCTGTTGTTTGACATAACTCACAAGTGCATGAGTTTCAATATTGGTTTGCAATTGTCTTCTGGTTTGTACAGCAGATTTGGGATCTCCAATAATTTGTGTAGTAGGATGGTTGTTTTTGACTTTATGAGTGGGAATAGAACTGACTGGAATTTCTGTTTCCAAATTATTGAAATCAGTTACTACACCCTGCTCATCATAGGAAGCTTTGGAGAAGATTCCTTCAGCTGGACTAGCATATAAGTCTTCATCGTCCAAGGCTTTTAAAATCTCTTCTAGTGAGTCAACAGATTTGGCAGATTTTGACTTAGCAGTACTTGTAGATGAAGTACCGTTAGGTGTAGTATGTACTGCTGAGTGTTGTGACTCAAAAGATTCTTCTCTTGAATGCTTATTAGCAGATGTATCATTCTTTTCTTGATCTTGAAGCCTTTGAAGCTCTTGGGAGGCTTGATCATCATTTGATGGCATGGTTTGCTTCTTGGGAGTTGTAGACATGGGAGTAACAGTAGGCATGTTGGGCACATAGACATGAACATCATCATCTGATGAAGAAACATCTTCTTGAGTACCTGCATTAGTTGCACTTGACTCCTCACCTGCATTGTTAGTTTGACAACCCTTTTGCAAAGAATAGTAATCCATGAAGTTAGTTAGATAATCTAAATCAAACATCCAAGCATAACCTATTCCTGAGACATTGGGTTTATTTTCTAAGAAATTGACATGAACATTTTCTTCAACCTTCTTAGTTTCCAAATTATAAACCCTATATGCTTTACTTTGCACTGAATATCCTACAAGATATCCTGGATCAGACTTTCCATCAAACTTTCCTAAATAACCAAGAGTATTTAGTATAGACACATGACACCCAAAAGGTCTTAAATGACTTATGTTAGGCTTTACATCAGTCAAAAGTTCATAAGGTGTTTTGTTTTGAGGTTTGGTCACTAGGACTCTATTTAACACATAACATGCAGTATTGATTGCTTCTGCCCAAAAGGTATTTGGCAAAAGTGAATCAGCCAGCATAGTTCTAGCAACCTCAATCAGTGTCCTATTCTTCCTTTCAGCTACTCCATTTTGTTGTGGAGTTCTAGGATTGCTAAATTGTCTCTTAATTCCTTTAGACCTATAGAATTCATCAAATTCAGCATTCTTAAATTCTGTCCCATTATCATTCCTAATGATTAAAACCTGTTTAGTGAACTGCTTTTCAACTAAAATGATAAAATCCTTAAGTAATTCACTTGTTTCACTTTTAAGAGCTAAAAAGAAAACCCAACTAAATCTACTATAATCATCAGTTATGACTAGACAAAAGGTCTTATGACTAATGCTTCTGATAGAAACTGGACCAAACAAATCCATATGCAAAAGCTGCAAAGGTTTTGTCACAGTGTTAAAGATCTTGGTCTTACAAGAGGCTCTATGTTGTTTACCTTTTTGACAAGCAGCACATGTGAAATCATTTTGAAAATATTTGTTAGGTAGACCTCTAACCAAACTCCTATTCACCAATCTATTAAGATTCTTGAAATTCACATGACCTAACCTTCTATGCCACAAATTTGACTCATCTAAAGAAGCCTTAGCTAGCAAACATGTAATACCACCCGTTGGAGTAATAGTATGAAGATTAAAGGTGTATATATTTTCTTACCTGGGTACTTTAAGCAGTATTTGAGATTCCTTAGGCATCTCAAAGTCTTTAGACAACACCAAGCAGTCTTTGTCTGTGAATAACACCTTGTTCTTCTTATCACACATTTTTGATACAGAAAAGAGATTGAACTCATTCAATTCTTTTACAAAGAACACATCTTCAAATTCCAGCTTTCCTATGTTGATTTTCCCTTTGCCAGTGATTCTACCTTTGCTACCTCCAAAGGCTACTGGACCTCCTCTGAATTCTTCGAATTCAGCAAGAAAATCTTTGTTTCCTGTCACGTGTCTTGAGCATCCACTATCTACTATTCCTTTATCTTTTAATTCATCAATTAGATGCCCCTGCACACAAATAAAACTCATTAGTTTTTAACAGGGACCCAAGCCACATTTGGCTCGGATCTTGTGGGATCTACACATTTAAGAGTTTGTACTGAAGCATTCCCAATAATGCTACTTTTACTCTTATACTTCATGGTTTCATTGATGTAGTCAAACTCATAGGGTGACTCTATGTGCTCAGACTTCTTTGACTTAAGTACTGCTTTAGCGGTACTTGCTTTAACACATGATTTATCTCTTTTAGGAACCCACATTTGCACTGGTTTGTTTTTATCCTTACTTTTAGGTGTTTTAACTTTTTCAAAAACTTTCTTAGAAGTCTTGGAGAACTTTGGTTTTACAGACTTTAAACCAACAGTACTTAAGTTTGGTCTAGCAGTACTTGCAGGTCTAGACTTGCCGGTACTTGCTTTACCAAACTTTAAAGGTACTAGACCTTGTTTCATAAGTACTGCCCTAGGAACAAAACTTTTGGTAGAATTATTTTTAACCTGTTTAACTACCCTTGTGTGATCAAACTTAGGTTTGTCATTTTTAAGTTTCTGATTCCTATAAACCTGTGCATTTTTCCCATTACTGTTTTTCATGACCCTTTGTGTAGCCTTTTGTTTCACAATTTTATCTTCATGTAGTGTACAATTATTGATAAAATGACTTAGACTACCACAAACAAAACATAATTTTCTTCTTAAATAAGACCCAAAAGGTTGTTTTGACTTTAATTTTTCAAAACCTAGCCCACCCCTTTTGGCTTTATTATGTTTTACATTATTTTCCAATATCTTGCTAGGAGTTTTTACCTACTTGGGAGTAGAACTAGTCTTAGATTCCTCAGAAACAAAGTTGTTCATTAAAGGTGGATAAACAATATTTTTGGTCACAGTAGTCTTTTCTTAGGACAAAGTACTAGAGTTTAAGGTATTATTAACTTTTGGTTCTTCTAACTCTATACTTGTATCATTACAAGGGGCATGAAAATTCCTGATAGTGGTGGAGGAACTGCCTTCATTCCTTCAGCATATCTATCATTTTCAGGTGTATTATCTACCTCACTAGAACTATCAAAAATCCCTTTTGATAAGTCCTTGTCAGTTAAGGTTATCCCAGGTTGGTCCTCAATATATCCTAGGCCTGTTTTATCATAATACCCCATTTGTGAATTAATCAATTTTCCCAATCCTTTAGAGGAGTTTTGCCAATGACTAATCACTTCCCTTTCATTACAAAGACTGGATTTTAAAGCTTCATTTTCTGTTGATATTTTTGTCAGTTGTCTTTCAAAAGCTTTTATTTCCACATCTTTTTCCCTCATTTGAAGAGTCAAAATCCTTATTTTCTCTTCATAGTTTTGTTGAGCCTTTTTGTACAAAACTATATTTTCTTCTAATTTAACAACACCCTGTTTAAAAGTAGTTAATTCTACAGTGCATGTGTTAACCTTTTGATACTGTTCCTCTAGTTCTACTTTTAGGCTATTAAATTTAAGAACACAGTCTTTAGAACAACGATGTACCTCAGTATCTCCATGTGAGAGAGCCATTAAACCAAGCTCTTCTTCTTCTTCTTCTTCAATCCAGTTCACACTCCATCTACAGTAACCAATGCTTTGGTTCCTTTAGGACTCCTGGTGTTTCTTTTTGGAAAGCTTTCAGTTATTCTTGGACTGGTTCTATAGTTGTGCTTGGACTTCTGATTGCTATCCTCAGCTTTATCTCTAGAGCATTCTCTTGTAAAGTGTCCATTCCTTCCACAGTTATAGCATTCAACTTTGGTCTTGTCATATCCTAATGGCTCATTAGGATCAACAGTCATTTTTCTTCCAGTCTTCTTGAAGAACCTATTAGATCTTACTGACACCATAGCAGCTTGCCATTTAAGATCCATCTCTTCAACATCAGCATCATCCATTTGGAACAAGTCATTGAGTGTTAATCTTGGCCTGTTGTCTTGTCCAGCGAAGAATGAGAAGACATCATTGTTACTAAACAATGGTGAAGACCTTCCATGTGGATTTTGATAGACTATTGCACTGCTTTCAATACTTTGTGGGTAAGTACTGCTTGTAAGTCCTCCAGCGGTATTTGTGAAGTATGTACCGCTGCTAGATCCACTAGCGGTATTATGAAAGTAAGTACCGCTGTTCCCATCTGATACAAAAGCCAAGTTAGACTTTGAAGTAGTTGCTGTCTTTACTTCAGTGCCTTTCACATCCATCTCATATGCTCTAAGATTGTTGTAGAGATGATCAAAAGGAATTGTTTCTAAATCATCTCTTGTGATGAAGTGCATAGCCATTGCTTTCCACTCTGGTGGAACACTTATTAAGAATTTTAAATTAGCTTCTTCATTAGGAATTACTTGTCCATAAACTGCTAACTGAATAAGCAACTTACTGAACCTTCCATATCCACCATGTATCCCCTCTATACTGGTAACTAAGAAGTTATCAAATTCTTGTTTAAGAACAATCTTCTTAATCTTCTTAGATTTGTCATTGCCCCCAAATCTAAGTTTTATAGCATCCTACATAGCTTTAGCATCCTTATAATGATGAAAGCTTGGTAGAATATCTTCAGAAAGAGCCATAGCCAAAGCAGTTCTGGCTTTTCTCTCTCTGATCTCTGCTTGTACCTCCTCAACAGTCACAACAGGTAGAACATAGCATGTATTGTCTGACAACAAGTGTAGCTTCTTTGGTGTATTCCCATTCTTGATAACTTGCCACACAGTGTGATCTGTGTGATTCAAGTAATGTTCCATCTGTATAGCCCATGTCTCATAATTATCACCTTTGAGAACTGGGAGTTTAACAACAGACAGAGTATGAGAAGGTGTTGGTGTAGAGGTAGCTACAACATTCATGGCTTGAACACCTTGTGCTGGTGTAGGATGCACAACTTGTGGTTGTCCCTGTGGTATAGGATCAGGGTTCTAAACATCATTCAAGTGAGCATCATCACCTTCTGGTTGAGACATTGAGTTTTGGGATGTGTGGAGTGTTTGGGGCTGTGTTCTTCTTTTCAGAGTTTCTCAACAAGCTCTGATACCACTTGTTGATCCCTTTGGTTGGATCTATATTCTGTTAAGAATTAGTAGAGTAGTTTGTAATCAAACTAAAACACTTTGAGCACTCTTACTAACACTAAATAAGTTATGCAGAATCTAACTTATAAAGCACAGAAGAGCATAATTACTTTTAACTATTTGATTCTCTTATTAATCGACTTGAATGAGGTACATGAAAGATACTGTACCTATGTTCCTTTTATAGAGTAAGGAACCCTAGAAACCTTAGAATATTCTATAAAGATAACTATATCACAGACGATATATTATCAATATTCTAACTATTTAGGTATATCACATAAGATATACTCTAACTATGACTATGACATATCTTATACAAAGATATATTCGTCCTAATCATCATAGCAGTACTTAATTTATAAGTAGCAGTACTTAATATGTACCGCGTTAATACTAACGGTACTTACATAACACTGACAATACTTGAAATACACTAACGGTACTTGACACTTAACAAATAATTCCCAACAATTAATATCGTTACGTACAAGTATTTATAATAATACGAATATTTAATAATAACATAACGTAAACACGAACACATGAACACGTAATAAATTAGAACACGGAAAAGCTTCGGGTTTCCCTTAGTGGGCCCCATTAGCCGCGGCACAATAAGAGAGAATGGCCCAACCCAAGTTTAATTTTTACTAAATAATAAATATGGTAAACATTCATTCACAGAAGAATTTTAAGAAATCTCAAAACCCTAATCTTTTTCCTTGCTCTCTCTTGGCCGACGGCTACATCACCAAAGGAGGTGATTGGATTGATTTTTAGCTAAGAAATCATAAGAGTGTGTTCGTGTGATCATTGTGCATTCATTCCACGTGTTTTGGTAATCCGAAAACCTTTCTTTATTAAACTTTTTATGTTTTATGAAAATGTAATCATGGGAATAATTAAACAAGATTAATAACATGTTAAAAACCATGGTAGGTAAATTAATTGAGGGTGTTTCGGGTTTGGTTGTTCGGCCGCCACACAAACCGAGAGCTACAAGGCTCTCGGCGTTGTTGGTTCGCACCGCAACCGAGACCCATGTCTCGGTGGTGGTGGGTTTCGGTCAACAGCAGGGAACAAGACACCCCGACATGCGTCGGGGGTGCCTTGTGGTCTTTGTTGGTCTCGACAGCAACACAGCCCCACCACCGGCTTATGCCGGTGGCTATTTTAGGCAAGCAGGGGGAAACCACCGCAGGCAGTAGGGACCACCGGCGCACTGTCGGTGGGAGCCTAGTGGTGTCAGCGGCTGGCCGAGGGAGGACAAGACCACCGGCAGCAGCCGGTGGCAGTTTGCCGAGGGCAGGGGCAACCGGCTTAGGCCGGTTTGCCACTATTTTCGGGTGGGTTTGGTTCGACCGATTTACGGGTTCACAGGCCGGTTCACGACATGTTTTAATAAAAATAATACATGGGTTCGGTTTATTATTTTTACAAGTTTAATAGTTTTACAAGTATATTTATTTTACAAGTTAATTAAATTAATTTAACATGGCATATTATTAATTTAATTAAAACATGGACTTAGGTTTAGAATTATTATTTAATAATACATGATTTTTAACCTAAGTATTTAATTATGTAATTTAGATTATAGTAATTAATTAATTATTAAAACATGACATATAATTAATTAATTTTCATGACGTAGGTTATATTAATATAAATATTAATACATGTTTTAACCTAAGTATTATATACACTTTAATTTAATTAAATCATGATTATTATTAATTAAATCGTATACCATATAGTTTATTTGATTAACATGTTATAATTAATAAACTATACTATTAATCACATGACTTAGTATATTTAATCAGCAAAACTTAAGCTTAACTTATTAGCTTATTAATTCAGCTTATTTCTAATTATGGACACTTCCTATTTCAGGAAACTTATTATTCTTAGAAACTTTCTATTTTTAGAAACTTATCTATTTTAAACAGTTAATCTGTTTTTGGAAACTTTCTATTTTTGGAAACTTTCTATTTTTTGAAACTTTCTATTTTAGGAAACCTGCTATAATTATTAGAAAGTTACTTATTATTACACAACAAGTATAATAATATAAGGATATCAGTTAATACTTAATCAGAAGACTTAAAACACATGATAAACACAGCATAACGTTAAAATCAATAAAACAAGACATGAACATATAAAATAAATTAAGACATGATATAAAACCAGTAACATACAAAATACTTATACCCGTATATTATTTATGTAGCATTAGTGAGACCGAAGTAGGACTCTCTTCTGTTCGTCTTCTTCGTTCACTGGACTTAAGGTACGGATTTCCCGTCCCTTCAGTATGGATATTCTTTCCTTATTAGGATTCCCCGTTTGCAGCCAACTATTTTCCCAGTATTTGTTTTATATGTTTGATTATTTATGTTAGTTAAGAGCCTAAGCCATATACATGCATGATCAGTGTCACCTAGTTATGGAGGTACCATAACCATAACACTGGATGCTCCAGTTTTATGACTTCCCTACGGTGAAGTGATTGCTCGTGGCATCCCTTTTTAGTTTTTGCCATTATATTATATTATCATGTGGGGCGTATGTGTGCATCCTAGTTACATGTTTATCAGTATTATCAGAGTGATTGCGATGTGTGCCTTGCATCCTTCACTAGGAGCTGATCCCTCCTACCCAGACTATTTAATTAGAGGCAACCCCTCTAGTTGCATGACGAGGTCTCCCCTCCAAGTATTTGTGCACAGTGGAACCTCATGACCTATATAGGCTATTGGATAATTAATACAGTTTTCATGTAAAACATAAGTCTTTTCAAACTATAAAACCAGTTTTATGAACATGTTCCAGGTTTTCCAGGACTTATACATTTCCGCTACTATTAGTCTTATTTATGTTTCAGCCATTCATATTATGTCATATATCTATGCACTAAGCGTTATGCTCAGCCGTTACTTTCCTTTCCATGTCCCAAAACAGCAGGTACCCAAGGACAGACTTGAGCATATGGAGGACGCGCATAGGATGGAAGCTGCCTTAGACTTCTTCTCCTTTGCCTTATTATAATTATGCTTATTTGGACACTTGTTTAGTCCTTCTCATTTCTTATGCTTTATTTATGTTTTGGGCTTATGTTGGGAACTGATGTTTGATTCTGGTTTTCCCTATGGTCATGTATGTTTTAGTACATATTTCCTTGCATGCTTTGATGACACGCCATAATTACGCGTAACGGTCCACTTATCAAAGTGGGGTGTTACTATTATGGTATCAGAGCCAAGGCTTCGACCTGTAGGCTCTAAAACTCGACCTGTGACTACCGGGTAGTCACCAGAAGCTTCCTAAGTCAACGTTTGTTATCCCACGTATCGATGTTTTCAACACTTTGTTGTTTTAATCATGATGTTTTCATCGGTATTGTTTTACTAATGTGGATGAACAACCGTTATCCATACTTAGTTATGTGTCATTGTTTCATGTATGATGTTCCTTGTGAACTGTGGCTAATATGGACTGAACCCCAGTAGTTCATAATTGGTCACATAATTTTTTTTTTCTTCTGATAAGTTTTGACAACTGAGTTTCACTCATTTATTCCATGTATCATTGTCGCAGGTTTATGACTAATTAACGATTGGTACAGGACTGGCCCTATTTAGTCGCATGTGATTTTATCAAAACTTTTAACTTTGGGACCGACCCATAGGCGTCCCCTCGCCATGTCTTTTGTTTTGGGTAAACTGACCATAGGCGTTTACCCTCGCGCATATAAAGGTTTTTATAAAGTGCATCATGCATTCACGCACTGTTTTCATGCATAAAATTTTTCTCATGATTTATTGGCATAATTTTTTTTTCATGTCCCCTCATAAGTTACTATGTCTTTATGTCAAGTATGTTTTCATACTATCATGGTTAACATCATTTTCATGCTGATTATGTTACATACTCCTTCATGTTAAGTTGTTTCATGTTTCTTCATGATGATTTCGTCTTCATGTTGATTATGTCTTACGTCTCTTTTGTTGTTTATGCTTTCATGTAAGACATTGTTGGATTTTATTTAATCCTGCTTTCATGATAGTCATGGTTGATTTTCATTAATCATGCTTTCAGGAAAGTCATCGTTGAATTTCGTTTAACCACACTGTTAGCGTTTCTCTATGCAACCAGAATGATGTCTATACTGGCACTGCCAGGTTGTCATGATGGTTTTCTAACCGTTTAGCCGATTATTTTTCCTTTCAAATCATGTCAATGATCGACCCCATATCAATCATTTCATGTGCATTCCATGGGTACTCCATGTACCGTATGCCATGTATATTATACATACCGTAATCCATGTGCATTTTACTTGCAATACTTCACGAGTATTCGCTTGTCGATTCTAAATCATCTCAGGTGTACTCCACTTGCTGATACTCTACAAGATTGTTGATGCCGCTCATAACTTGGAGATGTTACGAAAGTTGATGTTGATGATTATTTTAGAGACGCTACGAGATGCTGATGCTGTTCACAACCTGGAGATCTTACAAGACGAAGACAAAGGCGTTAGATCAAAGCGATCGGGCAAGACGATGCTTCACCACCAGGCGATTTCCATCAATCATTGTCCAAAATTATTAGTTACATGTCACACGTCATTCAGTTGTCGTTTCAGTCCGAGTGGGAACCGGTACCAGCTGGCCACTCAGCTGAATAGTTACATGAATCACAGTCATGAGAATGACCGTCATGGAACTGACAGACAAGACGATAGTAACCACTACTGTGACAACAACTATCCTAGCAATCGCAAAAGAAGCTCTGGCCACGGACGTGATCACGAAATACAAGGGCCAGCAGTCCAACCAATCCGCTAATTCTGTCATAATAACCTAAGAGTTTCAATTTTATTCGTTTTACACCTAGGGACACATGTCGAGACACCAGTCAAGACACATGTCTCACGTACATTTGCTGAAGACACACGTCAAGACATCAGTCAAGACATATGTCATAAGCACTTTTTCTCATGACACGAGTCAAGACACATGACTCACGTCTTTTCTGGAACATTCCTAAGAAATTCAGAGTACCCTCCATAGGGTATATCCATTTTGTGGTGCCATGTATTAATCAGGCCACAAGAATTTTAGTACCGTCACCGGCGTATCAGTGAAAACTGTCACGTTTGCTCGATGACACTTTCATTTCTTGCACCTATATTTCATATATTCATGATCATAAAGCACGCCATTCGTATCACCCATGTATAAGAAGGTTTTCCTTCAGCCTAATGATAAGATCCAAGCTGCTAACGCATTACCTCGGACATATGCGAGTTGGATTTAATCCTAATTTTGGACTACGAACAGCACACCATGCTACGATTCATGCTTATGTACAGTAATGTTCAGGCTCCTGAATACATTCAGCATGGTTTTCCATCAGGAAAATATGTACAAAATATCTATGCTTTACAAGCACGTGCCTTGTTAGCCATGGCTGCTAAAATTTTCTAGCTGTCAGCTAAGACACGACCACTGAAGTTCCTTTTATGCATAACCAGCCAATTATTCCAGAATCTTCCCATACATTCCAGAAGAACCTTCAAGGAGAAGGACGATAACATGAGATTATGTGTCGACTACCGTCGATTTAAACAAATCACCATTCATAACCGTTATTCTCCTCCTCGTAATGACAACATGTCCAATCGACTTTAGGATGTTAAGCGCTTTTCCAAGATCAGATTCATGATTGTACTGCCAACAGTGACGAGTGAAAGAGCAGGACATTTCCATGACTGCTATTCGTACACGACTCAGTCATGCTAGATTCGTGATTTTGTATTAGTCTCATAAATGCTCCAGCAACATTATGGACTTAATAAAATGAGTTTCCATGAACTCATAAACAAATTCATTAGTGTTTTCATCGAGGACAATCTGATTTTCTCCAAATCTAGAGAATAGAAGGAAGACCATATTTGCACTAGGTTGCAAATTTTACGACAGGAGAAATTTCACCCTGAAATTTTCTAATATAAATTCTGGTTGATTACAGTGACACGCTGAATCACATGGATTCTCACGGTTAATCTTACCATGACTTAGCTTATGCGTAAAGGTGAGAACCCTACACTACGTTATGTGTTCCAGAAAATCATACGCTAAGGGAAGTCTAATTTCGGAGACTCATAGTCTCGCAAACTCCTATGTATCAAGTTTCTATGAAAACAAGATACCGTTACGTTTATATCTAAGTACCTGTCGTACCAACAGGATAAGATAGAACACCAACAGACTAGGATGTTTTTCCACCATCAGAAATTGTGAACAGATATGGGACAAGATCTCCATTGATTTTGGTTACCAGATTAACGCAAACTCAGAAGAAGCATGATGCTATTTGGGTTATTGTCAACAGTTTGACCAAGTCTGCAGAATCCTTACATCCGCAAGGATTTCAGAGCCAGCAAATTGATCGGACATGTTTCAGCCAAGGCTCATCCGGTCACTTGGTAATCCCTCAGCTATCAGGCCAAACAAAGGTTCACGTTTTTGCTTCTTATTTACGTTCATGTCCTTGTTCTACTTTTACGACTTGCTTTCACACTCACCTTCATGATACTATTCACGTTCATGATCGTATCATGGCTTACGATTTTACGTTCATTTTTGTTCTGGGAAGTTTTGAAAGAGTTTGAGAGACCAGACTCAAGTTTAGTATAACTCTCTATCCTCAGACAGACGTTTCACGTCACATTCCACGTCTCACCTTATAGCGTTTGGCATTACTGCCACCGTATTCCATGTTCACGATATGTTTCACATGTCATGTTCATTCCACGTTTCTCATATCACGTTAACGATATGTTACACGTATCATTGATCACCATATGTTTTCTCATATTACACTCACCATATCTCCACGTATCACGTTCACAATTGTTGACGTATCACATTCACAATTGTTCACGTACTACGTTTCAGTATGTCTCGCACATCATTGCTAAGACGTTACTATTATCAGTTAGTTGAGGTTATTTTGCATCATAACATTTCAGTTACCCTTGCACGTTAATTCTTATTTCCTCGATCAAATTCAGGGGATCTATCTTATGTTGATAACCATGAACTTTTACGTATTTTCAAGTCAAGGTCAGGAGGACCAAGATTGATCATTGTGTCAAGATTTTGTGGAGGAACCGTTTCGAGAGGGAAGCCACTTAGAAACGGACAAGTCCATCCGGATTTTATCCTCTCATCCTTCCATAATTCAGTAAGACTCTTTCTGTCACGTCACATTCCATGTCCTTTTTTTAGCCATGTCACGTTTCACGTTCCTTTCTAGCATCTCACCTTCATGTCCTTTTATCTTGCATACCCTTCTAGTTTGATTCGGGTATGTTCCCCTTCCAATTACGTTATCTATAATTCGGGGACGAATTATTCTTTTTAGAGGAGAAGAGTTGTAAAACCCGCATGCTTTTACCATGAACAGTACACTTATAATCGTACGTACAAGATTAAAACTTTCCTTATATAGCATGAACACGTGTCGCGAATATTAATTACAAGAATTACGTACGTATTATTACATGATAAGTATTAAATACGTGATAATACACGATAATTATTAACAGTAATAATTATAATCACGAACATGAAATCATGAACGTCAGAATCACGAACATATAAGTATGTATTTACTTATATTATTATACGATTAATATCGTTACGTAAAAGTATTTATAATAACACGAATATTTAATAATAACGTAACGTAAACACGAACACACAAACACGTAATAAATTAGAACACGGAAAAGCTTCAGGTTTCCCTTAGTGGGCCCCATTAGCCGCAGCACAAGAAGAGAGAAAGGCCGAGCCCATGTTTAATTTTTACTAAATAATAAATATGGTAAACATTCATTCACAGAAGAATTTTAAGAAATCTCAAAACCCTAATCTTTTTCCTTGCTCTCTCTTAGCCGGAAGTTACATCACCAAAGGAGGTGATTGGATTGATTTTTAGCTAAGAAATCATAAGAATGTGTTCGTGTGATCATTGTGCATTCATTCCACGTGTTTTGATAATCCGAAAACCTTTCTTTTTAATTCTTTTTAAGTTTTATGAACATGTGATCATGGGAATAATTAAACAAGATTAATAACATGTTAAAAACCATGGTGGGTAAATTAATTGAGGGTGTTTCGGGTTTGGTTATTCGGCAGCCACACAAACCGAGAGCCACAAGGCTCTCGGCGTTGTTGGTTTGCACCCCAACCGAGACCCATGTCTCAGTGGTGGTGGGTTTCGGTCAACAGCGGGGAACAAGATACCCCGACATGCGTCACGGTTTCCTTGTAGTTTTGGTTGGTCTCGGCAGCAGCACAACCCCACCACCGGCTTAAGCTGGTGGCTATTTTAGGCAAGCAGGGGGAAACCACCGCAGGCAACAGGAACCACCGACGCACTGTCGGTGGGAGCCTTGTGGTGTCAGCGGCTGGCCGAGGGAGGACAAGAACACCGGCAGCAGCCGGTGGCAGTATGCCGAGGGCAGGGGAAACCGGCTCAGGCCGATTTGCCACTGTTTTCGGATGGGTTTGGTTTGACCGATTCGCGGGTTCACGGGCCGGTTCACGACATGTTTAATAAAAATAATACATGGGTTCGGTTTATTATTTTTACAAGTTTAATAGTTTTACAAGTATATTTATTTTACAAGTTAATTAAATTAATTTGACATGGCATATTATTAATTTAATTAAAACATAGACTTAGGTTTATTATTATTATTTAATAATACATGATTTTTAACCTAAGTATTTAATTATGTAATTTAGACTATTGTAATTAATTAATTATTAAAACATGACATATAATTAATTAATTTTCATGACTTAAGTTATATTAATATAAATATTAATACATGTTTTAACCTAAGTATTATATACACTTTAATTTAATTAAATCATGATTATATTTAATTAAATCGTATAACATATATTTTATTTGATTAACATGTTATAATTAATAAACTATACTATTAATCACATGACTTAGTATATTTAATCAGTAAAACTTAAGCTTAACTTATTAGCTTATTAATCTAGCTTATTTCTAATTATAGAAACTTTCTATTTCAGGAAACTTTTTATTTTTAGAAACGTTCTATTTTTAGAAACTTATCTATTTTAAGCAGTTAATCTATTTTTGGAAACTTTCTATTTTAGGAAACTTTCTATTTTTGGAAACTTTCTATTTTAGGAAACCTGCTATAATTTTTAGAAAGTTACTTATTATTACACAACAAGTATAATAATACAAGGATATCAGTTAATACTTAATTAGAAGACTTAAAACACATGATAAACACATCATAACGTTAAAATCAGTAAAACAAGACATGAACATATAAAATAAACTAAGACATGATATAAAACCAGTTACGTACCCAATAATCAGAATACTTATACCCGTATATTATTTATGTAGCATTAGTGAGTTCGAAGTAGGACTCTCTTCTGTTCGTCTTCTTCGTTCACTGGACTTAAGGTACGGATTTCTCATCCCCTCAGTATGGACATTCTTTCCTTATTAGGATTCCCCGTTTGCAGCCAACTGTTTTCCCAGTATTTGTTTTATATGTTTGATTACTTATGTTAGTTAAGAGCCTAAGCCATATACATGCATGATCAGTGTCACCTAGTTATAAAGGTACCATAATCATAACATTGGAGGCACCAGTGTTATGACTTCCCCACGGCGAAGTGATTGCTCGTGGCGTCCCTTTTCAGTTTTGGCCATTATATTATATTATCATGTGGGGAGTATGGGTGCATCCTAGTTATATGTTTATCAGTATTATCAGAGTGATTGCGATGTGTGCCTTGCATCCTTCACTAGGAGTTGATCCCTCCTACCCAGACTATTTAATTAGAGCCAACCCTTCTAATCGCATGACGAGGTCTCCCCTCCAAGTATTCGTGCACGGTGAAACCTCATGACCTATATAGGCTATTGGCTAATTAATACAGTTTTCATGTAAAAACATAAGTCTTTTCAAACTATAAAACCAGTTTTATGAACATGTTCTAGGTTTTCCAGGACTTAGACATTTCTGTTTCTATTAGTCTTATTTATGTTTCAGCCATTCATATTATGTCATATATCCGTGCACTGAGCGTTATGCTCAGCCGTTACTTTCCTTTCCATGTCCCAAAACGGTAGGTACCCAAGGACAGACTTGAGCATATGGAGGACATGCATAGGATGGAAGCTGCCTTAAAATTTGATATGAGCAAAAACTCATATCAATTAATCAACAAATCACCCTAAAACACATGGAAAATACCTAACTTTTGTGCTATAAAGCGGAATTATGTGGTATGTTTTGTGTTTGTGTATAAATAGGTAAGAAGGATACATTTTCAAGCAAACAAGAAGAGATCAAGCTTATTTGGATGAAAAAGACAAAGAAGGATCAAAGATGACAAGACTTTAAAGATGAAGGACCTATCTCGACAACATTCCAAAGTTAAAGGACTCAAAATGTAAATTATTCAAAGTCAAGTTCAAAGTCAAACATGGTCAACTCCAAAGTCAACCAAGTCAAAGGGTCAAACTAGACAAGAATGCTAGTGGAAGGATAAAAAATGTCATTGGAATGAAGATTCTAGCTCATTTGGACATTCTGCCAAACTTAAGGGACTTAACTTGCCAAAAATTCACCAAGTATAAACATGATCCATGTGAAGTGGTTTCTAGCCAATGAAAATGCAAGAAAGGAGAGACATGGATCGCCAGCTGTTAAGCCACCTCACCATTTCATTTATTGATCCGTTCTACTACAGTACATCCCACTAACTAAATTTCTAGCCAATCAGAAGCTTACAACCCATATTCATTTTATCCATTTTTGGATAGCAATCCGTGTTCTCATCTTCTGCCCAACCAGAGTCTGCCACGTGGCATTGCCTTCAACAAACGAACCCAGAATCATTCTCAAGCTACAATGCATTTCATGAGGAGATTTATACATGAAAATTGTTCGTTTTCAAGAGAGGAACTCAATGCGAACATTTAATCAAACTGAAACTCAAAGGATTTAAATCCCCCAATTCATGAAGAACACAAGAATCTATAATTGAGAAATTGGTGACACCTGGCAGCCTGTTATTGGATGGGATACGTCATCAACCCCAACTCACTCTCATTTCTTGTCTATAAATAGGGATTAGACCTTTCATTTGTTGTACGTAGCTAAGTGTGAAATTTACACACACTTCCACTTTTCTTCCTTCAATCTGGTTAGTTAGCTGTTAGTATAACAAACTCAAGAGCTTGACAACCTCTTGAGTTAGTTATAGTTAGTTGTAACCAATTACCTACTTCTGTAACAAACTCTTACATTCAAATCAATAAAAATCACTCATTTCCTTCAATCTTCTTATCTTACCCTACATTTCTGTTGAATCATGTTGCTGATATAAGTCTCTTGTGATCACACTTGATCATTAGAGGCTTGTTGAAGATTTGTAGCTATTTCTGTTCATTCCAGTTGCTGAATTGTAGATTTGTAGCAGATATTGGGTAGATATGATCATGATGATGATAGTAGATGGTTTATTGGTTGATTTTAGTGCTAAGGTGGTGGTTTAGCATTGTTTAGGAGGCTCAACGCCTACCTACTCCATCAATGGAGGCTTTATGCTAAAAGGTTTCCATTTTCTAAGTTTTGTTCCACTTAACAGTACATTGCATGCTCAATTCTAGTTAAATACTAAATGTTGTTTTGATCAAGTGTGATTAGTCTGATTTAGCTTGATTCTGTTGACTAGATAGCTTAATGTTAGTTTGATAATCTTTAGCTTGCTTATACTTGTTCTTGTTATCATACTCATCAGTCATTTAGCTTGTTGTTGAATTTTGAGTACTTGTCTCTTTACTAGCTTGTTCTTGGTTCATTTACACCTAATTTTGTTCATCAAGTTTGGTTAGATATAAGTCATAGATCAGATTAATCTTTTGCTCAAATTATCATTACAAAATTCTTAAAAAGATCAGATAGTAGTGTTTGGATTTGCATACATTTTGTAGTTTGAGTGTGATAATCTGTTTAAACTTTGTTCATTTTCCACTCTTTAGTCTCTTTAAACAAGTCTGAGTAGTTTTCAAGTCAAAAAGTTGGTCAAACAGGCAATTGGTTGATAAAAAGTCTGGGCCATTATTGTGATACTAGTTCATCAGAAAAGTAGCATAATTCAATCCTGTGCCATTGTTTCATTTCTTGATAAAAATCATTGAAACCTGTTTCTATTTTTCATTTAACATCTGAAGTTTAGGTGTTAGTAGGGAAATCATACAGTTTTCACAATTAAGCTTAGAATCAGCTTTTTAATAAGCATCCAAGCAACTTCAAGTTTCTGTGATAAAAGCATTCTGATTTCTTGGACTGGCATTTCTACTTCATAAATCTTGTGATTTTCTTCCACATTCTTACTTAGAAACATGCCTCGAACAGTTTTAGAGCTTTTTTCAGAAAATTCACTTTTTGGTCAACAAAAGTCAATAAGCTAGGTTTCAGCTTATTTTCAAATTCCTACTTATCTATTGGATCATTTTTCATAAGAAAAGACATTTCAGACTCACAATAAGCAGTTTAATCAGATTTGACTCTAAAATTGGAATGTGCATGACTGGATTTTATTATAGCTTACTCTTGGCTTATTGGAGTTGGCTTATTTGAATTCTAGAGCATTTTAAGCTTTTTCCTTGGACAAGCCTAAGTGTTTTTCATTTTTAAGCAGTTTAAAACTTGTTAGAGCTGATTTGGTTCATTTTTGAGCTTATACGAGCTTATTTGTTCCTTGTGCCCGTTATTGGTATAATTTCCCTTTTAATTGCATTCTAGTCCCCATAGTTTGTTACTGTTTCCACATTTAGCTAAACTTCCACTTAATTAGGGTTTGTAAAGTTTTAGTCCATAACTTTTCACCAATTGTCAAATTTAGTTAATTAGTTTTAAAAGTTGTTACATTTTGTTAGAAATTTGTTAGAATTTACATAATTGGTCCTTTTACTTTCTGATTTTTACATTTCAAGCATTTAAGTTTCATTTACTTACATTTTTAGCACATTACTTTCCTAGATTTACAATTTTTGTCCTTTTCTGAAAAAAAATTTGGTATGTGCTAAATGTTTTACGGTTACGTAGCTTAATATTTTTCACATTTTTACGTGCTTGCTTAAATAGACATAGAAAATCCAAATAACCCTATCAACCAAAAACGATAATAAACTTGATATTGTTAGGACTTTTAATTGGTTAAGAATCGAGAGAAATGAACTTCAATTTACTCAATTTCAAATGGCGCCGCTGTCGGTTCTTTGACTTTACGAGAGACTATCGATTGACGGTTTTCATTGGCTTTTGGGATCCGTTCACCTCGTGAACATTATTTTTACGTATCATAAATCAAAAACATAAAAAAAAATCAAAAATATAAAAATAATAAAAACTAAAAAATAACAAAAACAATTCTTTTCCTAAAGAATTGACAAAAAAAAATTAAAAAATCAAAAAGCAATCTTTTTCCTAAGAGATTGCAACCAAAAACATATATTATTGGATTTCCTCGGTTTTTAGGTACATATAGTATTTTCTTTAAAAAACCCCAATAAATACAAAAATATTTTCTCTATATTATTATATGTAAATACGTATACGTATTAGAACAACCAATACATATATTCTCCATAAGTATTGCCAAGGCAATACACCGTGTTAGGGGGCGTTCCGGTCCTTGACACGCGTATCGATCAAATTCAATAAAACAAGAATAGATAAATACTTCCAATAGGCAATAATTCGAAGAATACAAACTACAAAGTGAATAGAAAGGCGATGTGCTATAAAATTCCATCTAAGGGTCAATAGGTACTTAAGTGCTTCGCGCCACCTAACCCTCCGTTCACTAGTGCGTATTCTAAGAAGGAAGGCTTCATTGGGGGTCTTGCATCCAAGTAGTAATTACGTATATTATACTTTCTTATGGATATTTCATATTGAAACTCGAAGAGGATAATCCTTTCTTCTTCAAAGTCAAACGAGAGCTTCTCTCTCATTCCTCGCATTGAGTTGCATGCTCACTCGCGGGCGTGCACAAATACCGATTGGTGTACAACCCCTTCCTCCGAAAAGGAAGAAAAAGAGAAAGAGTAGGAACACCACCGTCCATCAAGCTGATCCCGAGAACCGTGCTTTGATCCACACACAACAAGAAGCCATGGCCGGAGTTGATACTCGACCTTTGATGCAGCACTTGCAATCCAATGTGCAAGGATATGCCGATGCTATCAAGATACCCGATATTCCCGCAAATACATTTGAGCTAAAAACATCCATGATTAACTTGGTTTCAAACACACCATTTTTTAGGAATAAGAATGATAATCCACATGATCACCTTAAGAAATTTCTTTCTCTTTGCAACACCATTAAGTACAATAGAGTTCCCCATGATGCCATTAAGTTGATATTGGTACAATTTTCACTAGAGGGTCCGGCTAAGCATTGGTTAGATACACAACCACCCGAGAGTATTACCACATGGGATGGTTTCACTAAGAAGTTTTTGAACAAGTTCTTTCCCCCATCTAAGACCACGGCTTTGAGGAACTTAATTATAGGCTTTCAACAAAAACCTAGTCAAACTTTTAGTGATGCTTGTGAGGAGTATAGGGATTTATTGAGGAGATGCCCTAACCATGGATTAGATGAAGTTCACCAAATCAATACTTTCTACAATGGCCTTAGACCTCATCACCAAGACTCACTCAATGCTTCCGTGGGAGGAAATATTCTTCTTAAATCCATTCAAGACGTTTGGGACATAATTGAGACTATAGCAATGGTTCAAACTAACACACAATTCGATGAGAGAGTACATGTCATTCAAGAAGGAGGTTCCAAACCATTTGAGACTCAACTCATTTCATCCATCCAAGAATTGACTCAAGCTCAAAAGGAAAGTCAAACAATTATGCAAAACACACAAAAGATGTAACAAACCATGATGAATGACTTTATGAAACTTTCTTTGGGCAATAATTCCACCAATGATGTGCATGCTATTACTCTTTCATGTGAGACTTGTGTAGGTCCCCATTCATATCAACAATGTGATAAGATGCAAGGATATCAAGGGGAGTGTTATGCTTACCAAGAAGAACATCGAGAACATTTCAAGCCCAATATTAATCCAAACAACCTTTCTTACAAGTCTCAAAATTACCTTACTCCACCGGGATTCCCACCCCACCCATCCACGATTACTCAACCCAATCCACCTCAATTGTTACAAAGAAACCAAGGACCAAGACCACAATACCAATGGAACAACTACAAGTCACCTAACAATTTTCAAAATCAAGGAAATAACTTTTATCCACCAAATCAAGGATTTAATCCACCACCCCCACCCTTCCCAAATCAAGGATACCCTCAAGTTCAAAATCAAGGATATGGGCTACATGATACTCATGAGTATGTTAAGAGGAGAATTCGTGAAAGTGAAAAAAGAATGAATGAGCAAATGAAACTTACAATGGAGGAGCAAACTAAGAGGCTTTTGATAGTATTTAATCAAAGACAACAAGGGGCTTTACCATCTAACACACAAACAAACCCGAGAGCAAATGTCAATGCTATTACAACAAGAAGTGGAAAAACAACAAATGATCCTTCACCTCCTACACCTTCTATTGTTAAACCCACTTTGGTTCCCACTTGTGATAAGCCTTCTACATCTACTTCACCACCTCCAAACTCTACTACTTCATCAACCACACCTTCTCAACCTATTCCCACTTCTCCTTTACCTTCCACAACTCCTAATGAAGAAGCTAACTGATGAGATGGCATTTATACATGATCTCATCGTTCTTTTCGGGCTTTAAATGCATAAAAATGCCATAAAATACCATATATATGCTTGTGTTTGTTTACTTGTGTGTTTTAGGTATGGATATCGTGAAAAAGACAAAAGATCACAAGATACAAGGAAAAACGGACACGAGAAACGAAGCCGTACAAAGAACCGGGCCCTAATCATGGAATTTTCATCAAATACCCTTGAAGACTTGAAGACAAAACAAGATTGATCCTCAATGAATGAAGAAATGACACTTAAAACCCTTGTATATTAATAACTACAAGTTTGGTCCCTTAAGTTTGTCAAAATTGCAAAAAGGTCCTTCAAGATTGAAGAAATGGCAAGATTAGTCCCTCAACAATTTCAAATTGCCAATAATGGTCCCTCAACAAGTGAAAGACTCATTGAAGACCTTTGAAGATCAACATTGTCCAAGATTAGTCCTTGAAAAATCACCAAATGTCAAATTACATCCTTGATAACCTTTTATCAAAAGTTGGTGCCAAAATTGTCAAAGTGGGAAAGTTAATTACAAAGGATATCAAGTTTTAGGGCTGGAAACCTTAAATGGCAAAAATAACAAAAGAGGAGGACTGAAGTTGCCAAAATGGAAACATTTAAACAAATAGTGCGCCTAACACTTACTGTTCCCTTAATTTCGGATCAAAGGGAGTACTATTCACCTTCTTACCACCCCAGATTTTACCCTCATATTTACTTGGGTAAAAACCAATTAAACTTGCACACAAGTAATTCACACACTCACAAACCTTTCCCACTCCTAAAAACCTGCATCCCACTCATGTGCACCAAACTCCCAATTCCCCAATCCACCAATCACATCATTCCTTTGTCCCCAAGTTATGTGACGTGGCAAAATGGACGTCCAAGATGCTATGCTTACTCACAAAGCAAAATTTAAAGGCCAAGATCAAATGAGAGGACAAAATGCACTCAAAACCATTCAAGGGCACATTTGGGATTTTCTTATGATTAGGGTTTAGTTTTTTCTATTCTAGATTGTTCTATAGGCTCTATAAAAGGAGACCCAAGCTGTGGTGATCCCTTTGTTCCAGTTTTTAAGCTTGCACATGTAATACCTTTTTAAAGAAATAAAAAGTTTGGTTTTTGAAATATTCAAGTGTAATTCCTTTTTTATTGTTTTTAAAAGTTGAGTGTTGTGTTAAGCTTAATTCTGAGTTCCACACTTTTATTTGGTTAAGCAACTTTGATTTTCAAAGTTGTTTAAGGTTTTGAGATTTTGAGAGATTTTGGTAAAATCTTCTCAAAAGGTTTGGATGTTAAGAGGTTTTGATTAATTGGTGTTATAGTGTTAATAGAAACGTTTTTAAGAAGTTTGATAAGTTTTGGTAAAGTTTTAAAAAGAAAAGAAAAAAAAAAGAATATTGTAAGCTTGAATTGTGTTTTCTTTGTTTTGTGTTCAAACAGGTTGAAGGCTTGTTGATTTAGTTCAGCACCAACCCGGGTTGGTTTGGAGGTGGATTCAACATCCACTAGGACCCTTGGATGTAGGGGTCCTAAGGTAACTCTCTTTTACTCTTTGAAAAGTTCATAAAAGTGCTTGTTACATGATTTTGCTTGATTGATTGATTAAGTGTGTTATAGATAGTCGATTTGTGTTCTCAAGTGTTGTTATGCATGTTTTAAGATATTGGAACAAGTTTAATCAAGTTTTGTAAGGATTTGATGTGTTAAATTGGTTTTCAAAAAGTTTAAAGGGTGTTTGGCAATACGTTTTAGCAGGACATAGTTTTGATTAGTGATAATTAAAAGGTGTTAGAATGCTTGTTTAGGGTTGATTAAGGTTATTAGTAAGTAGTTAATTAGTGTGGAACAAGATTTGAACAAGTTTGTTAGGTTTTTAAGGTAAAAAGGGTGTTAAAAATCTGCATAAGTGTTATCTTGCTTGTTTTTATGATCTTTGGTGCATTTGATTTCTTGAATTTGAGTGCTAAGTGATTTGTGCTTGATTGTCTTGACTTCTTGTGATCAAAGGATCACAAGAGTGCCCTTTTGTCCAAAATATTCATCCAAATAAGCTCAATAAGCCCAAGTCCTCTTGGCTTAAAATCTCAAGCAAAACACAAAAGTCCAAACCTGCTAGTGTCAACTTACAACCAGGCACGTTATACAAGCTGCGCCGCAAGACCTACTAGTTGCGGCGCAACTGAAGGAGCTGCAGATCTTGGTATTCCCGTTTCACTAGTTGCGGCGCAAAAAAAAAAACGTTGCGGCGCAACTGGAGGAGTTACTGACCAAAGGTGCTATCGTTTCACTAGTTGCGGCGCAAGACAAAAGCGTTGCGGCGCAACTAAGTGACAAAAAGGGGGGGGTTTCAGGATTCGAACCCTGGTCACCACGTTCACACCACACCACACTCACCACTGCGCCCTAGGGTCTTTGACTACTAGGGAGTGGTTTTGTTTTTTACTTAACCTATTTTTTCTTTTGTCTTATTTTAAATAAGCCATATCATTTTTCATTTTTCCTAGCTTATTCTTTAAGCTTATTTTACATTTCTTATTTTTCCTAGGTTCTTTGTCATTAATTAGGACTATTTCCATTTTTAGAATAATTTTTAAGCTTTTAGATTTATTTTTTATAATTATTTTAAGTTTAATTAGGTTTTAATCATTTTTAATCATTTTTAGGGTTTTAAAAATAGTTTTAATAGGTTTTAATTTTTAGAAAATTACTTTTTAGTCTTATAATAATATAAGTTGAGTAATTATTCAATAAAATCATATTTTTGACATTTGAATTAATTAAATTTAATTTTAGGGCTTTAATTAGCATTTAAAATTAATTATTTAATTAATAAAAGGTTTTAAAATATCTTTGTTGGATTTTTGTCTTTATTTATATTATTTTAGACTTGTTTTAGTCTTTTTAATCTTTTTCTTGATTTTGTTTTTGGTTTTAATAATTTTTAATTTTTGTGGTTTTTCTACGGTTTTACGTTTTCGTCGTAGTTTAATTTTAACGTATCCGTCTTTTCTTCTTCTCACCCCCATTCTTCTTAATATTAATCTCAAATATATACAAGTTAATTCACAACACCATACCTCCTTGGGAAACGAACTTCTTCTCTCTTTTAAGTGATTGTGGGTCATTAGTGTTGATTTTTCCTAAAATCATCACTCGATACTTACCGCTCATATTTAGTTGCTTGTTCTTCCTAAAGCAAGTTATCTAAATTTTACCACAATCATTTTTGGCGCCGCTGCCGGGGAGGTGTGTCGTGTCTTAATTTGGAAAATTTTGTTTTTGATATTATCCATAAATAGTATTTGTGTTAAGTGGAACTCCCTTAACACGTATTATCGGTTTTCTCGGTTTTTCTTTGTGAATATTATTAATATATTGTATTAAGTATCACAATCAAAATACAATATCTCCAAAAGTGTGAAAACACAACCTTGATTCGGGATTTCATCACTCGATCATTGTATTCGAATCTCAAACAAAAAGAAAAGGCAAAAATAGATAAATACTTTCGTGAAGCTCGATTTTGAAAGATACGAACTATAAGGTGGGTATAAGGCGGGTATTATAAAATATACCCTAAGGAAAAAGGCTCTTAAGTGCTTCGCGCCGCCTCGTTTCCCCGCTTGCTTGTGAGTATTTTGAGATTGAAGGCTAATCGAGGGTTTTGCCGCCCAAAGTAATTATTACGTATACTATATTTGCTTGGTTTTCTTTGTGATTAAACCCTCGTGAACAATTTGGTTTTCACCAAAGTTCTAAAGTCATTCGAAGGCGTTCACTCCACGTGATCATTTTCATTCCTTTGAGGCTTCTTTAATCAAGAGTTTGATTCGAGGAGAGATTTTGTAGATTGTTGTCTACGAAGATACACCAAAATCCAAAAAAAATTAAATATCATCAAAAACACAAAAAAATTGAAAATCCACAAAACGACCAAAAAGAATCTTCTTTGCTCACCTCCCATTCTTCGTGAAGTTTATGATCACTCGTAATCAAGCAAAACGAGCTCGTAAACGTCTTCAAAAGCAAGCAAATCAAGGATCGTTGATTGTCGAAGAACCTCCAATTGTTGAACCTATTATAGAACAAGAAGTCGTAATGGCTAATCGTACTATGATGGAGTTGCTACAAGCACCCACCGAGGGTTTTGGAGAGGCCATTGTTATTCCCGCCATCCTTGCGGAGAATTTCGAGATTAAGACGGGTTTAATGTCGATGCTACAAGCAAACAAATTTCGAGGTCATGAGAAAGACAACCCGCATTACCATATTAGGAATTTCAACCGTCTCACCGCCACTAGCAAATTCAAAGATGTTCCGCATGACGCCATTAAGATGATGTTGTTTCCATATTCGTTGGATGGACCCGCTAAAATTTGGCTCGAGAAAGAACCGCCAAATTCGATTTTGACATGGGCCGATCTCGTTTCTAAGTTTGTGAACAAGTTTTTTCCACCATCGAAAACAACACACTTAAAGAATGAGATTTCACGATTTGTGCAACGTAACAATGAAAGTTTTTCTATGGCATGGGAACGATTTAAGGAGATGTTACATGAATGTCCTCATCATGATTTTTCGGAATTGCATCAAATCGATACTTTTTATAATGGGCTTAATGATCATGAACGAGATTATTTGAATGCCGCCGCGGGTGGTAATTTTTTGTGCAAGACGACAAATGAGGCTTTACAAATCATTGAAAATCGATCTAAGGTTTATAGCCCTCGTAACACACCGAGTGTTGCCAATATGGGTTCGTCATCGTCATCACAATCGTCTCGTAGCATTAACGCCTTACATGATGAAGCTAATGAGGAAAATCGGTTTTTTGATAGATTTGCTAATCTAATGTCCCATTGGAAGGCTCAAGAAGCTTCCAATTCCGCTTCGGTTAAAGCGGTTGCTAAGAGTTGTTTATCGTGTGGAGGAGCTCATGATTTATCCGAGTGCATTACCGCGGATGGTAACACTTCGAGTGCTTATGTAGCAACGGGAACTTACAACCAAAACGGCCAAGGTTCCCGCCAAAATCAAGCTCCACCAAATCAAAATGCTAACAATTATCGAAACAACAACCAAGGTAATTACCAAGGCAACACACGCAATTACAACAAAGGGAATTATCAAAGTGGGAATGGACAAATCTCTAATCAAAACCAAAACCGTGATTTTCAAAACACTACACAAGGTTTTCAAAATGCTCACACGAAAAATTTGCAAGGAGAATTTTTAGATTATGCAAAAGCAAATGATGCTAAATTTGATAACATGCAACGTGAGATGATTAGCTTAAGATCCGAGTTGAAAAACGAGCTTAAAAATGAACTTGCTAATGAACTTAAAACTCATGCTAATAAAATGGAAGGAAATGTCCAACGTCTTCAACAAAACCAACAAAAGATGGAATTAGGACAACATGAGATTAAGCAAGAGTTATTGAAAGCGGATGCTAGGCAATCAAAATTTGAGGACCGAATGGCTAAGATGTTCGAAGCTATCATGTGTAAGCCCTCTTCTTCGGGTGGTCTTCCTAGTGATACCATTGCAAACCCGAAGGGAGAAATGAAGGTTATTACTACACGAAGTGGTAAAACTTTCAAGGAACCAATCTCTCGTCCAAGTACTTCTACGGAGAAGGAAATCGAGAAAGAACCCGAGGTAATGGTCGAAAAGGAGCACATTACAATCCCACGAAGTACCGCTCAAACCACACCTACGGTTACACCAATACCAATTATGGAACCCGAGATTCCAAGGCCGTTGCCTAATGACCAACCCACACCACCTTTACCATACCCTTCGAGACGAAACAAAGAGAAAGCACAAGAACGGAACAATTATCAATTTGAGCTATTTATGAAAATGTTTCGTGATTTGCATTTTAACATAAGTTTTGCCGATGCTTTAATCATGATGCCTCGATTCGCCGCAAACTTCAAAAGTATGCTAAACAACAAAGAAAAGTTACAACAAACGTCTAGTTGTTCATCGGTTTTTCTAAGCCGCATACCACAAAAAGTCGGTGATCCCGGTAAATTTTTGATTCCGTGTGCTATACAAGATATGGAGGAATGCTACGCCTTGGCCGATCTTGGCGCTAGTATTAATTTGATGCCTCTCGAGATTTTCAAATCGCTTTCGCTTCCGGATCTTACTCCTTCGAACATGTCCATCGAGATGGCCGATCATTCTACGATCATGGCATGTGGAGTAGCCGAGGACGTTTTCGTTAAAGTCGGAAAGTTTTACTATCCCGTTGACTTTATCGTTGTAGATATTCCCATCGATCGAAAAGTTCCTCTCATTTTGGGTCGTTCATTTTTGGATACATCAAGAGCACTTATCGATGTTCATGCTCGAAAAATCACCCTTCGTTTCAATGAAGAAGAACTTGTCATCAATGCAACACAAAACTCCAATCTTTCTCATGTATATTCTATTGCAACTTTAAACCATGGTGACTCGACCAATGTCGTTTGCAAAGAATTTTCACCAAGAGTTTTAGGGAATGTCTCCAAAAACAATTTACCATTTCCTCCGCCGGTGGAGGTTATGAGTGCTAAGCCTACAAAGAAGAAACCATCAATACTTGAATCGAAAAATCCTTCGCCTCATCTCGAACATTCATTCTTGAAAAGTATTGATAAGTTGCCGGTTTCTACGGAAGATCTTTCGGATGATGAATATATGGACCCCGATGGGGAAGTTTTCTTCGTCGATAAACGTTTTGAGAACTTGCCACCACCAAAACCTAAACGGTTTCAAAATGTGAGAATTTTTAGTGTGACTAACATCGTCTTAGAAACACCGAATATTTTCGACATAATCAACAAGGGTTTTCATAAGGAGAGTTTAAAAGATAAAAAAGGAAAAGATCTTAAATGTGATTTAATTGATTTTTCTACAAATCTAACTCCGTCATCACCGCGTGATTTGAGTGCTACAAACTCGTCTACTCCTTTTGACGATGTTTTGTGTGGTCCTAGTATGGGGGAAGCCCCTAATGTTCCCTCATCCTTGTCCACCGAGGACGAGATATTCGATCCCGGAATTTCATGTAAAGGGAAATCTCGGTCTTCCACCGATGCAATAAATGGAAACCATATCTATTTGCTTGGTGCGAGTCTACCTCGAGTAGCTCAAACGTTTGTCTTACCAATGGTCCCACCCTTCTACTTCTCATCTATTTTCTTCAAACTCTTTGAGTTTATGGCACATGTTGGAGTGGTGTTAATTTGTTTTCCCAATGGAAACGAGAACGCCATCTTCGACCCCGGTATTTTGCATCATCTAAGGACTTAGTCCTTTATACCGGTTGCTTTTTGGGCCTTGTTTATCATGTAAGCCCCATCAAAAATTGACCACACCATGTTTTCCCTAAATGTTCACATTTTGAGGGGATCGAGTCGAGCTCATGACTCGGTAATCAAAAACGAGGTGCCTCGTGGGGGAGATCCCATGCTTATCTTTATGCTTTATGTTCACTAATAAGGGGACTTGTACCCTTCCAACTCGTTGTCTCGTGGTTGTTTGTGATTGTGTTATCTAGATCATCATCATCGTCTACGATTGAAGACTCTCGTGTTCGTTTACGTGAGCCTCCATCGTTCGTTTGAAGAAGTTTTTCACGAATCCATGACATATCCTTTATTGTTCTAACAATTATCTTTTAGCATAATTAATAAACGGCTTTAGATATATTGTTGATCACCCTTTCCATGCTAGATCCTAAGCATTCGACTCTTCGTCTCTAGTATGGGGGTGCTCCACCTTTAGACTCGAAACATTGAGGACAATGTTTACTTTTAGTATGGGGGGGTGAATAGGTACTTGCTTTGCTACGCCCTCACGTGTTCCATCTTTCAATGTTTTGTTTTATTAATAAGGCTAAAAATGGCCAAATTTTAAAATTTTTCTTTGTTTTCATAAGTGTTTTTAAGACACGAATGTATATTTTCCGATGGGTAGAATAAGAGTTAATTTTTGACTTGATGGGCATTTGGAGCCATTTACATTCCTTAACCCGCTCAATTCAAGTTTTGCTAGACTTTTATATAGGGAACTTTAAAACGCGAAAGTCTTAATTCATTCGGGTTAAGAACAAGAACTTTTCGCAAGTTCCTATAATTGATTCTAGAAAGTCACTTATCAAGGGAACTATAAAACGCATTCTCTAAACTTGAAAAAGTCCAAGAAAGTGCAAGATCCTATAGGTGGCTTGAAAACCCAAAACTTTGATTTGATATAGTCTTAATGAAAGCTAATCCAAATTTGGCTTAATTTTGACTTGCATGGCTAAGTATTCACGAGTCTCTTTAATTAGAGGTCTTTAAATAGTGAAGAACGAGAAATGATAGAGTTAGACAAGTGATCATGCTAAACGTAGAACATGAAAGTGTTCTTTCAAAAACTCATATGTTTTTAATTGTGGCTTTTTCTTCCCATAAGATCAATGCATTAGGAATAAAACATAATTGCAATAAGTAAGGTCGTACGATTTGAAAGGTTACTTAGCCTCTAGCGCAAGATCGTTTAAAAGTTGCTCGGGGTTGAATAGAGTTCATAGCCAAGGCATAACTTATTGAAACGGGACGCGAAGATTGGCGATCATCCAAAAAGGCCCTAACAAGGCATGAGGAGCTCTATTTTTGCTAAAGATCCAAAGATGATGTGAAGTATCATTGTTCCAAAATCAATATGAAGGATCGAGACACACGACGAGAAGCTATTACTCCCCTAAAGAATGGAGAAAGTCTATCCAAAAAGACCCTAACAAGGTATGAGGATGAATATATCCAAGTCCGAAAAGGAGGCGGATCGTTGTATATCAAAATCCAAAGTAAAGATTGAAGAAAAATGATGAAGTCGTGGTCCTATATGAAGAATCTCTCAAAAACGTCAAGTGAAGAAATTCCAAATATATGAAGAGAAGACCATAATTTCAAGAACGTCTTCCCAAGATTTGAAGTATGAAGTACATGCCAAATATCGGTCCGAGAAAGGTCTCAAATCGTGAAACGAGTTATGCCAAGATATGAACTTAAGGAGATACACGAGAAGCCGTTTTAAAAGATTTTGTCCTTCGGCTAACTATTGATCAAATCGTGCTACTTTGCTTTCGGACTAATAACTACTCAAATAAGTCAAATATGAATCACTTGTGATCCATGACAAATAGATAAAAAATGCTAGTAACCCATTTCCTTTTATAATAACTAGGATTGCGGGGAGAAAAAGTATTACACAATTTGGACGTATGAGTAGTGTTAGCATTGTGACTTGTACCAACGATGATCTTGTTTTTGCACTTAGCATGGAATGTATGACAATCAAGGACGACGAAGTTTACTCTAAGGGACATTAACTTGTTTCTATTCTTTGACCCTAAAAGTCACATTTTGGTGATGAAAATCATACATTATGTCTTTACACATTCTCGTAATATGTTGCAAGTCTTTTACTCTTCAATAAAGGTTAATAAAATTGAACTTTGGTGATGCTTAGATACTTTATTCTTAGCATTGCGTGAGGGCACGGCAATGGCTTAGTATGGGGGAGTGATGAGATGGCATTTATACATGATCTCATCGTTCTTTTCGGGCTTTAAATGCATAAAAATGTCATAAAATACCATATATATGCTTGTGTTTGTTTACTTGTGTGTTTTAGGTATGGATATCGTGAAAAAGACAAAAGATCACAAGATACAAGGAAAAACGGACACGAGAAACGAAGCCGTACAAAGAACCGGGCCCTAATCATGGAATTTTCATCAAATACCCTTGAAGACTTGAAGACAAAACAAGATTGATCCTCAATGAATGAAGAAATGACACTTAAAACCCTTGTATATTAATAACTACAAGTTTGGTCCCTTAAGTTTGTCAAAATTGCAAAAAGGTCCTTCAAGATTGAAGAAATGGCAAGATTAGTCCCTCAACAATTTCAAATTGCCAATAATGGTCCCTCAACAAGTGAAAGACTCATTGAAGACCTTTGAAGATCAACATTGTCCAAGATTAGTCCTTGAAAAATCACCAAATGTCAAATTACATCCTTGATAACCTTTTATCAAAAGTTGGTGCCAAAATTGTCAAAGTGGGAAAGTTAATTACAAAGGATATCAAGTTTTAGGGCTGGAAACCTTAAATGGCAAAAATAACAAAAGAGGAGGACTGAAGTTGCCAAAATGGAAACATTTAAACAAATAGTGCGCCTAACACTTACTGTTCCCTTAATTTCGGATCAAAGGGAGTACTATTCACCTTCTTACCACCCCAGATTTTACCCTCATATTTACTTGGGTAAAAACCAATTAAACTTGCACACAAGTAATTCACACACTCACAAACCTTTCCCACTCCTAAAAACCTGCATCCCACTCATGTGCACCAAACCCCCAATTCCCCAATCCACCAATCACATCATTCCTTTGTCCCCAAGTTATGTGACGTGGCAAAATGGACGTCCAAGATGCTATGCTTACTCACAAAGCAAAATTTAAAGGCCAAGATCAAATGAGAGGACAAAATGCACTCAAAACCATTCAAGGGCACATTTGGGATTTTCTTATGATTAGGGTTTAGTTTTTTCTATTCTAGATTGTTCTATAGGCTCTATAAAAGGAGACCCAAGCTGTGGTGATCCCTTTGTTCCAGTTTTTAAGCTTGCACATGTAATACCTTTTTAAAGAAATAAAAAGTTTGGTTTTTGAAATATTCAAGTGTAATTCCTTTTTTATTGTTTTTAAAAGTTGAGTGTTGTGTTAAGCTTAATTCTGAGTTCCACACTTTTATTTGGTTAAGCAACTTTGATTTTCAAAGTTGTTTAAGGTTTTGAGATTTTGAGAGATTTTGGTAAAATCTTCTCAAAAGGTTTGGATGTTAAGAGGTTTTGATTAATTGGTGTTATAGTGTTAATAGAAACGTTTTTAAGAAGTTTGATAAGTTTTGGTAAAGTTTTAAAAAGAAAAGAAAAAAAAAAGAATATTGTAAGCTTGAATTGTGTTTTCTTTGTTTTGTGTTCAAACAGGTTGAAGGCTTGTTGATTTAGTTCAGCACCAACCCGGGTTGGTTTGGAGGTGGATTCAACATCCACTAGGACCCTTGGATGTAGGGGTCCTAAGGTAACTCTCTTTTACTCTTTGAAAAGTTCATAAAAGTGCTTGTTACATGATTTTGCTTGATTGATTGATTAAGTGTGTTATAGATAGTCGATTTGTGTTCTCAAGTGTTGTTATGCATGTTTTAAGATATTGGAACAAGTTTAATCAAGTTTTGTAAGGATTTGATGTGTTAAATTGGTTTTCAAAAAGTTTAAAGGGTGTTTGGCAATACGTTTTAGCAGGACATAGTTTTGATTAGTGATAATTAAAAGGTGTTAGAATGCTTGTTTAGGGTTGATTAAGGTTATTAGTAAGTAGTTAATTAGTGTGGAACAAGATTTGAACAAGTTTGTTAGGTTTTTAAGGTAAAAAGGGTGTTAAAAATCTGCATAAGTGTTATCTTGCTTGTTTTTATGATCTTTGGTGCATTTGATTTCTTGAATTTGAGTGCTAAGTGATTTGTGCTTGATTGTCTTGACTTCTTGTGATCAAAGGATCACAAGAGTGCCCTTTTGTCCAAAATATTCATCCAAATAAGCTCAATAAGCCCAAGTCCTCTTGGCTTAAAATCTCAAGCAAAACACAAAAGTCCAAACCTGCTAGTGTCAACTTACAACCAGGCACGTTATACAAGCTGCGCCGCAAGACCTACTAGTTGCGGCGCAACTGAAGGAGCTGCAGATCTTGGTATTCCCGTTTCACTAGTTGCGGCGCAAAAAAAAAAACGTTGCGGCGCAACTGGAGGAGTTACTGACCAAAGGTGCTATCGTTTCACTAGTTGCGGCGCAAGACAAAAGCGTTGCGGCGCAACTAAGTGACAAAAAGGGGGGGTTTCAGGATTCGAACCCTGGTCACCACGTTCACACCACACCACACTCACCACTGCGCCATAGGGTCTTTGACTACTAGGGAGTGGTTTTGTTTTTTACTTAACCTATTTTTTCTTTTGTCTTATTTTAAATAAGCCATATCATTTTTCATTTTTCCTAGCTTATTCTTTAAGCTTATTTTACATTTCTTATTTTTCCTAGGTTCTTTGTCATTAATTAGGACTATTTCCATTTTTAGAATAATTTTTAAGCTTTTAGATTTATTTTTTATAATTATTTTAAGTTTAATTAGGTTTTAATCATTTTTAATCATTTTTAGGGTTTTAAAAATAGTTTTAATAGGTTTTAATTTTTAGAAAATTACTTTTTAGTCTTATAATAATATAAGTTGAGTAATTATTCAATAAAATCATATTTTTGACATTTGAATTAATTAAATTTAATTTTAGGGCTTTAATTAGCATTTAAAATTAATTATTTAATTAATAAAAGGTTTTAAAATATCTTTGTTGGATTTTTGTCTTTATTTATATTATTTTAGACTTGTTTTAGTCTTTTTAATCTTTTTCTTGATTTTGTTTTTGGTTTTAATAATTTTTAATTTTTGTGGTTTTTCTACGGTTTTACGTTTTCGTCGTAGTTTAATTTTAACGTATCCGTCTTTTCTTCTTCTCACCCCCATTCTTCTTAATATTAATCTCAAATATATACAAGTTAATTCACAACACCATACCTCCTTGGGAAACGAACTTCTTCTCTCTTTTAAGTGATTGTGGGTCATTAGTGTTGATTTTTCCTAAAATCATCACTCGATACTTACCGCTCATATTTAGTTGCTTGTTCTTCCTAAAGCAAGTTATCTAAATTTTACCACAATCACTAACAAAGAAAAATCTTCCACTACAACACCTACAACACCTACACCTAAACCAAATCTTCCTTACCCTTCAAGATTGAAAAGGACAAATTAAAGAACAAGGATGATATATAAGTCTCAAATTTCTTAAGGATGTTCAAGCAACTCAACATAAACATTTCCTTTGCGGAAGCTCTTGCTTACATGCCAAAATTTGCTAAGATGTTCAAGGATCTACTCTCCAACAAGGAAACATTGGTTGATTTGCCCAACACATCCCTTAATGAAAATTGTTCCGCTGTGCTACTCAAAACCTTACCAACAAAACTTGGAGATCCGGGGCGCTTTTTAATACCTTGTAATTTTCCCGGGATGGAAAATTGCATGGCTTTGGTGGATCTAGGGGCAAGAATAAATCTCATGCCTTTATCGGTTTGGAAAAACTCTCTCTTCCCGAGCCCACTCCCACTAGGATGACACTTGAGTTAGCCAACCGTACCATAGCTTACTCGGTAGGTATCGTGAAGGACGTGTTTGTAGGTGTGGATAAGTTTACCTTTACGGCCGACTTTGTAGTGGTTGATTATGACATGGACCCTAGAGTTCCTTTGATTGTTGGTAGGCCGTTTTTGAGAACGGGTCGTACTTTAATAGATGTGGCGGAGGGAGAACTAATTATGAGAGTTGAGGATGAGAAAGTGGTGTTTAAGTTAGGAAAAGTGTGGATGAGAAAGTGATTAAGAAGTCTAAAGCTTGTGAAACCATTAACATAGTTGATGTCCTAGATGAGGTGTGTGATGAGCATTTTCATGACGCTTGCAAGAGTAATAGAGAGGATATGCCCCATGTTGAGACTGTGGCCTCAATTTCTCCCTCCTTAACACCTTTTGGAGAGAGTGATTTCCTCTTGGAGGAATTTGAGTCCAAATTTCTTGGTAATGATGATTCTCCCATCAATTGGGAAGAAGATATTCTCACTATCCAAAATTTGCTCAATGAGGACCCCATTCCTTCACCCATTCCACAAGAAGTTGCCAATGATGATCCATCCATAGTTAAGCCTTCCATAGAGAGTCCACCCTCCACTTGAACTTAAGGATCTTCCATCCCACCTAGAATATGCTTTCTTAGAAGGAAAAGACCAATTACCTGTGATCATTGCTAAAGATTTGAAAGAGGATGAGAAAGAGAAACTCATAAAAGTCCTTAGAAACATAAGCAAGCCATAGCATGGAAAATATCCGACATAAGCGGAATTGATCCACATTTTTTTACACACAAAATCCTTATGGAGGATGATTACAAACCGGCCATTCAAAGCCAAAGAAGGGTTAACCCTAAAATCCATGAGGTCATTAAGAAGGAAGTTATCAAACTCCTTGATGCGGGCATGATTTACCCCATTTCCGACTCTCCATGGGTTAGCCCGGTACATTGTGTTCCTAAGAAGGATGGAATCACCGTAGTACCCAATGAGAACAATGAGCTTATTCCTACGAGACTTGTTACGGGTTGGAGAGTTTGTATTGATTATAGGAAGCTCAATGAGGCTACTAGGAAAGATCACTTCGCATTGCCTTTTATGGACCAAATGCTTGAACGCTTAGCGGGAAATGAGTACTATTGCTTTCTTGATGGATTTTCGGGTTATTTTCAAATACCCATTGACCCTAAGGATCAAGAAAAGACCACATTCACTTGTCCCTACGGTACATTTGTTTATAAGAGAATGCCTTTTGGCTTGTGTAATGCACCGGGGACATTTCAAAAGTGTATGATGGCAATTTTCCATGATATGATTGAGCAAACTATGGAGGTTTTCATGGATGATTTCTTCGTCATTGGAGAGTCATTTACCTCCTGTCTCACCAATTTAGAACGCATGCTTAAGCGGTGTGAGGAAACCCGTCTAGTTCTTAATTGGGAGAAATGTCATTTTATGGTGAAAGAGGGGATTGTCTTGGGACACAAGATATCTAATAAGGGATTAGAAGTGGATCGAGCTAAAATTGATGTGATTTGCTAAGCTTCCCCCACCTACTACGGTTAAAGGTGTAAGTAGTTTCTTAGGTCATGCGGGGTTTTATAGACGCTTCATACAAGATTTATCTAAGATAGCAAGACCGATGACCCACCTTTTGGAAAAAGAGGCTCCTTTCATTTTCAACCAAGAGTGTTTGGATTCTTTTGAGACTCTTAAGGAGAAATTGACTAAGGCTCCCATTTTGGTTTCTCCAAATTGGGAATTACCTTTTGAGCTTATGCGTGACGCTAGTGATTATACGGTGGGGGCCGTGTTAGGACAAAGAGTGAATAAGCATTTTCAACCTATACACTATGCTAGTAAAACCATAACCAGAGCACAACTTCATTATACTACCACGGAAAAAGAGTTGCTTGCTATAGTCTATGCCTTTGAGAAATTTAGACCGTACCTTGTGCTATCCAAAACCATAGTGTATACGGACCATTCCGCTCTCAAATATCTCATGACAAAGCAAGATGCTAAGCCTAGGCTTTTGAGATGGGTTTTATTGCTCCAAGAGTTTAAGATATAGATTCGAGATAAGAAAGGAGCCGAGAATTTAGCGGCGGATCACTTGAGTAGACTTGAGCATCCTTTTCAAGGAGATTTGCCTCATACGGAAATAAATGAATCCTTTCCATTAGAGGAGCTCATGTCTATCTCTTATCAAGAGGATGCCACCCCTTGGTTTGCGGATATTGCAAACTATCTTGTGGGGAATGTGCTTATAGAGGGTCTTACTTCACAACAAAAGAAGAAATTTCTAAAGGAAGTGAAGTATTACTTTTGGGATGATCCTTACCTCTTTAGGCAATGTGCGGACCAAATCATTAGACTAGATGGGCTCGAGGCATTTAAGATTTTAGAAGCTTGTCATAAGGGACCTACGGGTGGACATTTTGGGCCCAACTATACCGCCAAGAAAGTCTTTGATTCGGGTTACTATTTGCCTTCCATTTACAAAGATGACCAAGAGATGGTGAAATTTTGTGATGTATGTCAAAGACAAGGAAAAATTACTCAACGTGATGAGATGCCACAAAACTTCATTCAAGAGTGTGAGATTTTTGATGTGTGGGGAATAGATTTTATGGGACCGTTTCCATCTTCCAAGGGAAATAAGTATATACTCATAGCGGTGGATTATGTGTCAAAATGGGTGGAGGCCAAAGCCTTACCTACTAATGATGCTCGAGTTGTTGTGAAATTTTTGAAGCAATTGTTTGCTAGATTTGGTGTACCTAGGGCCATCATAAGTGATCGTAGTACACACTTTTGTAATGATCAATTCACGAGAGTTATGAAGAAATATGGAGTTAATCATAGACTTTATACCGCGTATCATCCTCAAACCAATGGTCAAACCGAGGTCACAAATCGTGGTTTAAAGAGAATTTTGGAAAGAACGGTGGGAGAGCATCGAGCTTCTTGGTCGGATAAGCTTGACAATGCTTTGTGGGCTTTTAGGATGGCTTTTAAGACACCAATTGGTTGTACTCCATATAGGCTTGTCTATGGAAAAGCATGCCACCTCCCATTCGAGTTAGAACATAAGGCTTCTTGGGCTCTCAAGTGGGCTAACTTTGATTTAAACCAAGCTATCTCACATAGAAAGGATCAACTTAATGAAATGGATGAATTGAGATCCAATGCTTATGAGAACTCATTGCTTTATAAGGAGAAGACGAAGAAATTGCATGATGCTAAGATTAAGAACCATGAGTTTAAAGTTGGAGAGTCGGTTCTCCTCTTTAACTCAAGGTTGAAACTTTTTGCGGGCAAGCTTAAGTTGAGATGGTCCGGTCCATTCACTATTGCTCAAGTATTTCCATATGGAACTATTGAGTTGTCACAACCCGATGGTCCTAATTTTAAAGTGAATGGTCACCGTGTGAAGCACTATTTTGGGGAGGATATTTCCGTGGAAATGGTCCAAGAGATCCCCATTTGCCCCATGAATTAATTCATTGTGGGAAAGTCGAGCTAGAGACTCCTTAAATCAAGCTTGAATAACCAGGTTTGGATGTTTTTGGATCTAGAGTGTTGTAGGTTAGAAATAAGGATAGAGAGTTGATGAGAAGTGTAGGGGAGACCTTATTTTGTCTTCATGTTGTTTGTAGGGTTGCTCACTCATCACGTGCTTGGAGCTTATGGAGGAGCCCCGTGTATCCGGTCCACTTCGTTACTATTGTGATTTTTCATAGACACATTGTGCTTTAAAAAAATGAATTCACTATAGTTGATCTTTCATTAACTTAGGTTAAGCAAATTCTATTCATTGTCATAAGTGTAGGGGAATTTTTATACTTCCATGCTCTTAAACATTGAGGACAATGTTTAGCTTAAATGTAGGGGGTCTTCTATCGAAGTGACCTTACCTAGACTTTGTCATTGACCTTCATGATAACTTGGAGATTAATTTTTCAAACATTTTTCAAATTTTTGATCTACTTTGGCCAACAAAAATATGCATTCATAATTTTTTTTGCATTAAACATTTTTCATTTTGCATAACACATTTGCATTGTATATATTTCTTCTTTTGTTCTTTATCAAAAATATATAAAAAGAAAAAATATATATAATAAGAACATGGTTTAACAAGTTTAGACTTCTTTGACATATTAGGCTCGCCATGGATATTTTGACTCAACCCGAGTTTGCTTATCTTAGCATTCTCTAGCTAGTATCCTTAACCATGTAGTCCTTCATTGGTCTATTAGGCTAAGCATCCACCAGTCTCATTATTTGAGATTTTAAATTTGTGGAGAATGGGAAATGATAGAGTTGAAGCAAGTATAAAAGGGCTAGATAAACTTCATGATAATTACTTGTGGCTAAACCTTTCTTCTTCTTTACCTCTATTTTTTCGCATGTATATATGTTAATAAATAATCAAGAACGATTTTAATTGATTTGTAGTCTCTTATGAATTTTTGACTTATCATTCATGGTTGGTATAAGTACGTTTTAAGATTATAAGTTAGAACGTTTTATGTGTACTAGACTTATGTCATGCTTAATACTTAGTGGGTGTTTTTCCTTTAAATCTTTTCAACTTTCTTTGTGAGGAATAAAGAAAAATATGAGCGGCTTACAAAAAATGAGTGGCTAGAAAAAAAAGAAAAAAATAATAATTATACAAGACTCCCAAGAGGGGCAGTGAAGTGTTAATTATAGTAACTATTAGATTCTAATATTACCCTAACGGGTGGCGGGGATTTAATAGTTGCTCCAATCCAATATTACCTTGACGGGTTGCGGGATTGAAGATCCAAAGTCTCAAAAAGGCGTAGGATGTAAATTATTGCGTGAGTTTTATTTTCCTTTCCTTAGCGAGTGTGTAGCTACTTATTAATGCATGACTTGAGGATTTTACACATAAGGCTAATGACTTATTACTCTTGAAACAGACTTATATTAATTATGAGAGGTTTTTCAAGTAATGGATGAGAGGATTACTTAGGATTAAAACGATGCTTCCTTATTTTTGGATTTTACATTTCTTATATTCCACGCTTCAAATAATGACAAATTTGACTTCAAGCAATTTGCTCAAATAATAACCGGTTCCACATTCAATTATCATGAATAAGTTGATGCACTTTTTACTTGTGAATGCAATGATCCCATTTTTAAACTTGGTATGGGGAAAGTGAAACTTGAGGGTGATAAGTGTCCATGGTACCCAAAGCCCTAATTTAAGTCATTGACTTCTTTATGAGTTTTTCCATCAAAGCCATTTCAAGAAAAATCCAAAAGATATAAATAGAATTGTTTCTTTTGCATTGCATTGTACAAAATCAAAATCATGCATCATATAGAGTAGCATAGTATAATAGCATTCCATATTTGCCAAGGTGGGTTAATTATGAGGAGAATGTAAATTTTTGCTTTAAAATATAGCATTACATGAGGTCATGGCAATGTTCAAGTGTAGGGGATTTGATATGAGCAAAAACTCATATCAATTAATCAACAAATCACCCTAAAACACATGGAAAATACCTAACTTTTGTGCTATAAAGCGGAATTATGTGGTATGTTTTGTGTTTGTGTATAAATAGGTAAGAAGGATACATTTTCAAGCAAACAAGAAGAAATCAAGCTTATTTGGATGAAAAAGACAAAGAAGGATCAAAGATGACAAGACTTTGAAGATGAAGGACCTATCTTGACAACATTCCAAAGTTGAAGGACTCAAAATGTAAATTAGTCAAAGTCAAGATCAAAGTCAAACATGGTCAACTCCAAAGTCAACCAAGTCAAAGGGTCAAACTAGACAAGTATGCAAGTGGAAGGATAAAAAATGTCATTAGAATGAAGATTCTAGCTCATTTGGACATTCTGCCAAACTTAAGGGACTTAACTTTCCAAAAATTCACCAAGTATAAACATGATCCATGTGAAGTGGTTTCTAGCCAATGAGAATGCAAGAAAGGAGAGACATGTATCGCCAGCTGTTAAGCCACCTCACCATTTCATTTATTGAGCCGTTCTACTACAGTACATCCCACTAACTAAATTTCTAGCCAATCAGAAGCTTACAACCCATATTCATTTTCTCCATTTTTGAATAGCAATCCATGTGCTCATCTTCTGCCCAACCAGAGACTGCCACGTGGCATTGTCTTCAACAAACGAACCCAGAATCGTTCTCAAGCTACAATGCATTTCATGAGGAGATTATACATGAAAATTGTTCGTTTTCAAGAGAGGAACTCAATGGGAACATTTAATCAAACTGAAACTCAAAGGATTAAAATCCCCCAATTCATGAAGAACACAAGAATCTGCAATTGAGAAATTGGTGACACTTGGCAGCCTGCTATTGGATGGGATACGTCATCAACCCTAACTCACTCTCATTTCTTGTCTATAAATAGGGATTAGACCTTTCATTTGTTGTACGTAGCTAAGTGTGAAACTTACAAACACTTCAACTTTTCTTCCTTCAATCTAGTTAGTTAGTTGTTAGTATAACAAACTCAAGAGCTTGACAACCTCGTGAGTTAGTTTGTAACACCCCATTTTGATAATGGAAATGTCACATTAAATTATGGCGTGTCATCAAAGCATACAAGGAAAAATGTCTAAACATTACTTGACCATAAAAGGAAAATACCAGAATCAAACATCGGTAGTCCAAATGTAAAGCTCATCACACACAAACATAGTATAATAAAGGAAAGGACTAAACAATGTCCATAGCAAATGTATCATAAGAAAAGAAATGCATAAAGTAAAGAAGGCTAGTCAGCTTCCAGTCCATATGCACGTACTCTTAATGTCTACGAGCGTCCCTGAGTACCTGCCGTTTTGGGAACATAGAAAAGTAAAACGACTGAGCAATACGCTCAATGCACGGAAGTACAATAAAGCATGAATAGGATAAGCATATAACATATAACATCGGAAGAAAACTAAGTCCTGAGTAACCTGGTTAAGTCTTGATAAAACTGGTTTTATAGTTTGAAAAGTCTTATGTTTATCTTGTAAAAACTGTTTATCATATTTTACTTACCATTAGCCAATATAGGTCATGAAAATCCACCGTGCATGAATACTTGGAGGGGTGACCAGGTCATGCAAATTAGAGGGGCTGCCTCTAATTTAATATACTGGTTTTTGGGTAGGAGGGATCAGCTCCTTGTGAAGGATGCAAGGCACACACCACATTCACCATGAAATCCTGACTAAAAACATGTAACTAGGATGCACCCATACGCCCCACATGATAAATATAATTTAAATGGCCAAAAGCTGAAGGGACGCCACGAGCAATCACTCCGCCGTGGTGAAGTCATAACATCAGTGCCTCTAATGTTATGGTTATGGTACCTCCATAACTAGGTGAAACTGGTCATGCATGTATATGTCTATAGGTATTCTTAATTAAACATAAGCAATCAAACACGTAACTTATACTACGGGAAAACATTTGGCTGCATACGGGGAATCCTAATAAGGAAAGAATGTCCATACTGAAAGGACGGGAATCCGTACCTTATGTCCAGTGAAGGAAGAAGATGAACTGGGAGAAATCCTACTTCCGTATCACTAATGCTACATAAATACATACATGAATAAGTATCTGCTTACTAAATACGTAGCTGGGACCCACACCAACAAACCGGGACCATATGGTCTCGGTGGTGGTCGGATGGCCAAACCGAAACCCCCCTTGGGTTCGGTGTAGGCTGCGGCCAAAACAAACACCCCTTAAAACATTACTTTTGATTTTATTAAATCCCAATTCATGTTAGATCCATGATTTTAATTAGGTTTTTGTAAAAACATAATATGTTCTTGATTAATAAAAGATCAAATCAAAAGAAAAAGGTTTAAAAAGGATTTATCGAATTCGTGGATCAAAAGGATGAAGAACAAACACGATCACCAACTAGAATTCCAAGATCCAAGATCAACAAACACCCCCTTGTGGTGTTTTGAGGGTGGCGGCCAAAAAAGAAGAAGAGAGGAGGGTTTAGGTTTTTTGCTAAAATCTTCTTTAAAGTGATTTTGAGTAGTGTAAAAATCCCTTAACCCCCTTTAGTAAAAATTACACATGGGCTTGGCCCATTTGCTCCTTGTAGCCGCCGGTAGGGGGCCCCACATAGGGTACCCGTACCTTTTCCCGTGTCTTGACGTTTAGTTATTCGTTCATGATTAATTGTGTTCGCGTTTTATGTGTTCTTGATACGTAATTATCGTGATCTAATATATTTATTTACGCTCGTAATAAATATATATACGTAATTAATAATAGTTCGTGTTTTAATTACGTTCATGATTTCATATCGCATGTTCGTGATTAATTATTTTCAAATAATTATTACGTGTCCGTGCGTAGTAAATACTTATCGTGTTCTAACACGTACGTAATACGTAAAATCCTAACACGTAATCGTAGTCATGCTATATTAGGAAAGTTTAATATAGTACGTTTGATCTTAAGGGTACTATTCATGGTAAAAGCATGCGGGTTTTACAACTCTTCCCCCCTAAAAAGAATAATTCGTCCCCGAATTATAGATAAAGTAAACTAGAAAAGAAGAACATACCCGAATTCAAAATATGAAATGAGGGTAAGAAGCCCGGATAGACTCCTCTGTTTCCCAAGTGGCTTCCCGCTCGGTATGATCCCTCCATAGGATTTTGACGAATGGAATCGTCTTCTTTCTCATGACTCGTTCTTGTCTGTCAAGAACTCGTTCGGGTTCTTCTATAAAAGTGAGATCTTCACGTATCTATTCCAGTGGATACTGAACCATGTGAAGGGGATGATACTGGTACCCTCTGAGTAAGGACACATGAAACACATTGTGCACATGCGAAAGCTGTGGAGGTAACGCCAATCGTTAAGATACTTCACCGACTCGTTCAATGATATCAAACGGTCCGATGAAACGAGGACTGAGCTTCCCTTTAATCCCGAAGCGTCTAACACCACGTGCCGGCGAAAACTTAAGGAAGATGTGATCTCCTACGTTAAAATGTATATCCCTACGATGCTTATCGGCGTAACTCTTCTGACGTGACCATGCCTCCTGAATTTTCTTCTTAACTACTGCGATCTTCTCATTGGTCATCTCTATGATTTCCGGTCCTTCAAGTGTTCGCTCACCAACCTGATCCCAGCAGATTGGGGCGCGACACTTTCTGCCATACAACATCTCAAAAGGAGCACACTTGATACTTGCGTGCCAACTGTTGTTGTATGCAAACTCCACCAAACAGATGTAATCATCCCAATCACCCGTCCATTACAACGCACATGACCTCAACATATCTTCCAATGTCTGAATGGTTCGCTCCGACTGTCCGTCCGTTTGAGGATGAAAAGTCGTGGTAAGCTTAAGTTGTGTACCCCAAGCTTTCTGTAGACTTTTCCAAAAGCGCGAAGTGAATCGAGGATCTCTGTCTGAGACGATGCTGGATGGTGCACCGTGGAGTCTCATGATCTCTCTTCTGTACGTATCTGCGAGTTTACTTACCGGATCTTCCTTGCGGATCGGTAAGAAATGAGCTGATTTGGTAAGTCGATCTACGATAACCCAAATTGTATCGTGCTTCCTCTTGGTAGGCGGAAGACCAGTAACAAAATCCATGGTGATTTTGTCCCACTTCCACTCTGGAATGTCTAACGGTTGAAGGAGACCGCCAGATCGCTGATGCTCGATCTTAACCTGCTGGCAGGTAAGACATTTGGAGACGTAAGTGGCCACATCCTGTTTCATACCACTCCACCAAAAGTACAGCTTGATGTCATGGTACATCTTAGTCGAACCAGGATGTATAGAGAATGGGGAGCTATGAGCTTCAGCTAACAAAGCTTCCCGGAGTTCTTGGTCATCAGGAACACAAAGTCTCGTGCCCTGCCATACGATACCATCTGCATCTACTCTGAATTCTGTCTGCTTCTCCAAATTCTGTACTATCGCCCAGATTTCTCCGTCATCCTTCTGAGCTTCCTTGATCTTAGATAGTAACTCGGGTTCTACTTTAAGATTAGCCCAGTAACCGTGCTGTCCACGTACCATGATCTCGATGTCTAGTCGCTCCAAGTCTCTGATGATTTCCTCTTCGATTTTAATGCTGTTGATCATTCTGGACTTCCTGCTAAGAGCATCTGCTACTACATTTGCCTTTCTGGGATGATACTGTAGATTAATGTCATAATCCTTCAACAGCTCTAACCATCTCCTCTGCCTCATGTTCAATTCACGCTGAGTGAAGATATACTTCAAACTCTTGTGGTCCGTGAAAATGTCACATGATTCTCCATATAAGTAGTGCCTCCATATCTTCAATGCAAACACCACAGCTGAAAGTTACAGGTCATGCGTGGGGTAATTTTTTTTCATAAGGCTTAAGCTGCCGTGAAGCGTACGCGATCACTTTCCCATGTTGCATGAGAACATAGCCAAGTCCCTTCCCCGATGCATCGCTGTATATTTGAAATCCACCCGTACCAGATGGTAGAGTAAGAATAGGTGCAGATACTAGCTTCTGCTTCAGGTCTTCAAAGCTCTTCTCTCGATCTTCAGTCCAGACGAATTTCTCCCCTTTCCGCATCAGTTTGGTCAATGGTAGTGCTAGGCGGGAAAAGTTCTCCACGAACCTACGGTAATAGCCAGCTAAGCCTAAGAAACTGCGGACTTCCGTCACTGATGTCGGCCTTGGCCACTTAGTAATGACCTCAACCTTCGCTGGATCCATAGTGATTCCTTCTGCTGATACAATGTGACCTAAGAATGCCACCTTGTCTAACCAGAACTCACACTTGGAGAATTTAGCATACAGCTGCTTCTAGCGAAGAATTTGTAGTACTGTATGAATATGGTCTTCGTGTTCCTCCTTGGACTTTGAGAAAATCAGGATGTCATCGATGAAAACAATGACGAACTTATCCAGAAATTCATGGAAGATTCTGTTCATCTAATCCATGAACACTGCTGGAGCATTTGTCAGGCCAAATGGCATAACTACAAACTCGTAGTGGCCATAACGGGTAAGAAAAGCAGTCTTAGCGATGTCCTGCTCCTTGACCCGTAGCTGATGATAGTCTGACCTAAGATCAATCTTGGAAAAGTGTTTGGCCCCTTGGAGTTGGTCAAACAGATCGTCAATTCGTGGCCGTGGATATCTATTCCGAATGGTAATCTTGTTGAGCTCGCGATAGTCTATGCAAAGAAGCATACTGTCGTCCTTCTTCTTAACAAACAAGACCGGTGCGCCCCATGGAGATGCGCTCGGTCGAATAAAACCTCGTTCAAGAAGTTCTTGCGGTTGATCCTTCAGCTCTATGGGAGCCATGCGATAAGGAGCCTTGGATATTGGTTCAGCTCCTGGAATAAGCTCGATACTAAATTCCATTTCTCGTGCAGGTGGTATGCCCGGAAGTTCTGCTGGAAAAACATCTTGGAATTTCGACACTATAGGTTGATCCTGAATTGATGGAGATTCAGCATCCATGTCGTGAACCGTAGCTAGATAACCCTCGTAGCCATGTGACAGTAGTGCACGCGCTTGTAGGGTAGATATTATTTGTACAGACCGTCCGGGTATGAACCCATTATGAATGTACTCTGGTGCATTAACATCACCGAAGATAACTCGATATGAATGGCAGTCTATGGTAGCATGATGCTTGGATAGCCAATCCATGCCCAAAATCATGTCGAAGTCATTCATGTCCAGCGGAAGTGCGTCGACAGATCGAACCTTATCGTCAAATTCTAAGGGAAGACTCTTGTATACATGAGTGATTAATACAGAGTCCCTCAAAGGCGTGGAAATAGTAAGCGTATTTTCTAGTGGCATGGGGAGCATCCTAATGTTCTTAGCATAAGCAGTAGAAATAACTGAGTGAGTAGCACCCGTATCGAAAAGAACACATGCAGCTTGACCATACATATACAAGATTCTAGTGATGGTACCTGTAGACTTGTTGGCCTGGTCTCGAGATGTCGTGTAGACACGCCTGGTAGTAGGAGGCAGCTTGGTATCAGCATGTCCCGATGTACCCTCCATCTCGCCCTTACGGCAATCCTTCAAAATATGGCCAGGAAGACCACACTTGAAGCACGCATCAGTATTACGGCGACATGGTCCTGGGTGCCTACGGTGGCAAGTAGAGCAAAGAGGATAAGTGAATCCTCCAGCAGGTGCTCTGGCTGGCTGGGAACTTGATAAAACATTTTACATAAGACATGATAATTGGGTACAAAGGACAAAGCGGATAATCGTAAGATTGAATACCAGTGATAGCTGGACGGCTAGGCTTCAAACCGTTCTGGTCCCTACCGTTTCCATTGTTCCTGGTAGAAGTTTTGCTAAAGGGTCAGAATATGAGTTATAACATGAAATCATAAGGAAATGCTTAAGTATTAGGACCTGCTGCTGTTGGAGTGCCCAATGTTGTTACGGTAATTATCATTACCGCCACGCCTATCCGTAGCAGAACGGTCGTTAGTCTGACCGTTTCCCTTGGGCTGATGAGGCTGCTGCTGAGTAGCCGGCTGAGACCGGTCCCCAGTTTTCTGCCTGGAAGATACATTTAAAGAGATGAATAATTGACATATATGGAAAGTATACGGGTTGATCACCGCTTGAATACGAATGTTTTACCTCTTGTCGGGTCTTTCAGCTTCCCCGAACTCATCTCTCTCCTGCAGCATCTCCAGCTTACGTGCTGCATCGGCCACTTGTGCTAAAATGTTGAACGTAGCACACACCAGATTGTTTGCGACCGATGTGCGAAGAGCCCATCTAAAGTGATGTGCCTGCTCTTCAGGAGTACCTGCTGCCGCACCAAGGAAACCAGCTAAGCGAAGAAAGCGCTGCATAAACTCGTTGCTATTCTCCCCAGCTTTTTGTCGGATCCCATGGTACTCTCTCTTGAGCTTGTCCTGCTGAGCCTTGGGAAAGAACTGTTCCATTACCCTGTCCTTGAACTAAGCCCAAGTCAAACCAGCAACCCACTCGTCACCGCCTTCAGACTGCATCAATGCTAACCACCAATTAAGTACATCGCCTTCGAACCGATAGCATGCCAACCTCGCCTTGTATGCGGGGTCACAGCCCATAGCATTGAAAATCTTCTCGATGCGAGCCAACCAGCTTTCAGCATCGCTGGGGCTATCTGTCTTCTCAAAAGCTCGAGGGCGGAGCTTGTTGAATCTCTCTAGCCATACTGCTAATGTCACTGGAGGAGGAGGAGGAGGTGCCTGATTATGCTGCTGATTGTTGGCAGCTTGAACTTCAGCCCTGATGTCATTCCTTAGTTGAGGAAGCAAAGCTTGCATAGCAGCTTGTATTGCAGCATTGAGATGTTCCTGTTCGCGTGTGAGAACCATCTGACAGTATAACATAAAACATATGATTAAACAGATCAAAACATAAAATATATATATATACATGAAAAAATTTATACCAAAATTTCACGAGAAAATTTTTATGCAAGAAAATTTTGTGTATGAATGCATGATGCAGTTTTTTATGAAAACTTTTGTATGCTCGAGAGTGAACGCCTCTGGTCAGTTCACCCAAAACAAAAGACATAGCGAGGGGACGCCTATGGGTCGGTCCCAAATTTAAAAGTTTCGATAAAACACATGCGACTAAATAGGGCCAGTCCTGTACCAACCATTACTTAGTCAAAAATCTGCGACAATGACATGTATATGTATGCTTAAAAATGATGAATGCATGAAAACAACTGTCAGTTCTAGGAAGACCATAATGACTACCCACTAATCACATGTCATATTTGAGAGCCTACAGGTCGAAGCCTTGGCTCTGATACCATAATTGTAACACCCCATTTTGATAATGGAAATGTCACATGAAATTATGGCGTGTCATCAAAGCATACAAGGAAAAATGTCTAAACATTACTTGACCATAAAAGGAAAATACTAGAATCAAACATCGGTAGTCCAAATGTAAAGCTCATCACACACAAACATAGTATAATAAAGGAAAGGACTAAACAATGTCCATAGCAAATGTATCATAAGAAAAGAAATGCATAAAGTAAAGAAGGCTAGTCAGCTTCCAGTCCATATGCACGTACTCTTAATGTCTACGAGCGTCCCTGAGTACCTGCCGTTTTGGGAACATAGAAAAGGAAAACGGCTGAGCAATACGCTCAGTGCACGGATGTACAATAAAGCATGAATAGGATAAGCATATAACATATAACAGCGGAAGAAAACTAAGTCCCGAGTAACCTGGTTAAGTCTTGATAAAACTGGTTTTATATTTTGAAAAGTCTTATGTTTATCTTGTAAAAACTATTTATCATATTTTACCATTAGCCAATATAGGTCATGAAAATCCACCGTGCATGAATACTTGGAGGGGTAACCTCATCATGCAAATTAGAGGGGCTGCCTCTAATTTAATATACTGGTTTTTGGGTAGGAGGGATCAGCTCCTTGTGAAGGATGCAAGGCACACACCACATTCACCATGAAATCCTGACTAAAAACATGTAACTAGGATGCACCCATACGCCCCACATGATAAATATAATTTAAATGGCCAAAAGCTGAAGGGACGCCACGAGCAATCACTCCGCCGTGGTGAAGTCATAACATCAGTGCCTCTAATGTTATGGTTATGGTACCTCCATAACTAGGTGAAACTGGTCATGCATGTATATGTCTATAGGTATTCTTAATTAAACATAAGCAATCAAACACGTAACTTATACTACGGGAAAACATTTGGCTGCATACGGGGAATCCTAATAAGGAAAGAATGTCCATACTGAAAGGACGGGAATCCGTACCTTATGTCCAGTGAAGGAAGAAGATGAACTGGGAGAAATCCTACTTCCGTATCACTAATGCTACATAAATACATACATGAATAAGTATCTGCTTACTAAATACGTAGCTGGTTTTATGTCATGTCTTAGCTTATTTTATGTGTTCTTACCATGTTTTACTGTTTTAAAGCCTTAAACCGTGTTTATCTTATATTCTGTTTAATCTGATTAAGTATTTCTGGTATTTCATGTATTATTATACTTACTGTGTAATAATAAGTAACTTTCCAAAAATAGCAGGTTTCCTAAAATAGAAAGTTTCCAAAAATAGAAAGTTTCCAAAAATAGAAAGTTTCCAAAAATAGAAAGTTTCCAAAAATAGAATTACTGCTTAAAATAGATAAGTTTCTAAAAATAGAAAGTTTCCATAAATAGATCAACTGCCTTAATTAAATAAGTTTCCATAAATAGATTAGCTGCCTGAAATAAATAAGTTTCTAAAAATAGAAGGTTTCCATAAATAGATTAGCTGCCTTATTTAATTAAGTTTCTAAAAATAGAAAGTTTCCATAATTAGAAATAAGCTGGTTAAATAAGCTAAGTATATAAGCCTAAGTGTTTTCATGATTATTTTCTAAGTCATGTGAGATAATGTATAGTTTAATAATTATTTCATGTAATTAAACTAAACTATAGGTTAAAATATTTAATTAAAGTATAACATGTTTTTAAATAAATAAAGTTAAATACTTAGGTTAAAACATGTATTATTATTTATTAATAAATATAACCTAAGTCATGTAAATTAATTAATTATAACCATGGTTTTTAAATAATTAATTAATTATAAGTCTAAAATATAAAAATACATAGGTTAATTAATTTCATGATTATTAATAATTAAAATAAATTAAGTCACGTTATTAAATTAATCATGTCATTTTATTAATTTAATTTTAACATAAGATCATAAAACATAAAAAAAACTAAACATACACCATGAACCGGATCTAGCCTAAAAACCATGAACCGGACATGAATTCAACACCGTACCCCGAACCGAATCGAGGTACCCCTTGTCTTGATGCTGCCGTGGGACCCACACCAACCAACCGGGACCATATGGTCTCGGTGGTGGTCGGATGGCCAGACCGAAACCCCCTTGGGTTCGGTGTAGGCTGCGGCCAAAACAAACACCCCTTAAAACATTACTTTTGATTTTATTAAATCCCAATTCATGTTAGATCCATGATTTTAATTAGGTTTTTGTAAAAACATAACATGTTCTTGATTAATAAAAGATCAAATCAAAAGAAAAAGGTTTAAAAAGGATTTACCGAATTCGTGGATCAAAAGGACGAAGAACAAACACGATCACCAACTAGAATTCCAAGATCCAAGATCAACAAACACCCCCTTGTGGTGTTTTGAGGGTGGCGGCCAAAAAAGAAGAAGAGAGGAGGGTTTAGGTTTTTTGCTAAAATCTTCTGTAAAGTGATTTTGAGTAGTGTAAAAATCCCTTAACCCCCTTTAGTAAAAATTACAAATGGGCTTGGCCCATTTGCTCCTTGTAGCCGCGGGTAGGGGGCCCCACATGGGGTACCCGTACCTTTTCCCGTGTCTCGACGTTTAGTTATTCGTTCATGATTATTTGTGTTCGCGTTTTATGTGTTCTCGTTACGTAATTATCGTGATCTAATATATTTATTTACGCTCGTAATAAATATATATACGTAATTAATAATAGTTCGTGTTTTAATTACGTTCATGATTTCATGATCGCATTTTCGTGATTAATTATTGTCAAATAATTATTACGTGATCGTGCGTAGTAAATACTTATCGTGTTCTAACACGTACGTAATACGTAAAATCCTAACACGTAATCGTAGTCATGCTATATTAGGAAAGTTTTAATCTAGTACGTACGATCTTAAGGGTACTATTCATGGTAAAAGCATGCGGGTTTTACATAGTTATATTAGTTGTAACCAATTACCTACTTCTGTAACAAACTCTTACATTCAAATCAATAAAAATCACTCATTTCCATCAATCTTCTTATCTTACCCTGCATTTCTGTTGAATCATGTTGCTGATATAAGTCTCTTGTGATCACACTTGATCATTAGAGGCTTGTTGAAGATTTGTAGCTGTTTCTGTTCATTCCAGTTGCTGAATTGCAGATTTGTAGCAGATATTGGGTAGATATGATCATGATGATGATAGTAGATGGTTGATTGGTTGATTTTTGTGCTATGGTGGTGGTTTAGCATTGTTTAGGAGGCTCAGAATCAGCTTTTTAATAAGCATCCAAGCAACTTCAAGTTTCTGTGATAAAATAGCATTCTGATTTCTTGGATTGGCATTTCTACTTCATAAATCTTGTGATTTTCTTCCACATTCTTACTTAGAAACATGTCTTGAATAGTTTTAGAGCTTTTCAGAAAATTCACTTTTTGGACAACAAAAGTCAATAAGCTAGGTTTCAGCTTATTTTCAAATTCCTGCTTATCCACTGGATCATTTTTCATAAGAAAAGACATTTTAGACTCACAGTAAGATGTTTAATCAGATTTGACTCTAAAATTGGAATGTGCATGAATGGATTTTATTATAGCTTATTCTTGGCTTATTAGAGTTGGCTTATTTGAATTCTAGAGTATTTTAAGCTTTTTCCTTGGACAAGCCTAACTGTTTTTCATTTTTAAGCAGTTTAAAACTTGTTAGAGCTTATTTGGTTCATTTTTGAGCTTATACGAGCTTATTTGTTCCTTGTGCCCGTTTTTGGTATAATTTCCTTTTTAATTGCATTCTAGTCCCCATAGTTTGTTACTGTTTCCACATTTAGCTAAACTTCCACTTAATTAGGGTTTGCAAACTTTTAGTCCATAACTTTTCACCAATTTTCAAATTTAGTTAATCAGTTTTAAAAGTTGTTACATTTTGTTAAAGATTTGTTAGAATTTACATAATTGGTCCTTTTACTTTCTGATTTTTACATTTCAAGCATTTAAGTTTCATTTACTTACATTTTTAGCACATTACTTTCCTAGATTTACAATTTTTGTCCTTTTGTGAATAAAAATTTGGTATGTGCTAAATGTTTTACGGTTACGTAGCTTAATATTTGTTACATTTTTACGTGCTTGCTTAAATAGACATAGAAAATCCAAATAACCCTATCAAACAAAAACAATAATAAACTTGATATTGTTAGGACTTTCAATTGGTTAAGAATCAAGAGAAACGAACTTCAGTTTACTCAATTTCAGACTTCTTCTCCTTTGCCTTCTTATAATTATGCTTATTTGGACACTTGTTTAGTCCTTCTCATTTCTTATGCTTTATTTATGTTTTGGGCTTATGTCGTGAACCGATGTTTGATTCCGGTTTTCGCTATGGTCATGTATGTTTTATTACATATTTCCTTGCATGCTTTGATGACACGCCATAATTACGCGTAACGGTCCACTTATTAAAGTGGGATGTTACATGCATCATGTTCATATGTAGATTACATAGCGGGACTAGAACATAATACATAAACAAGGTATGTATGAAACAAACAAGATGAATTTTTCTAACGTTACTTGCATTAGAACATTTAAAACAAATAACCTAGGCATGTATACATTAAATCCCATGCCTAGAGCACACACTTTCACTGTATGTTACATTGTGAATGATGAAGCGAATAATAAACCTACATCTGGTTTCTTTTATAACATAAGCAGCTACCAATTGACGATCTTGATTCGCATTCATGAAAGGTTGAGCAATCTGCCTATTTCTAGTGTTCGAGGAGATTCTCTGATTGTTGTTGGTGGGGTTAATGGTAAATTTGAATGCCTTTGCGAGAAGTGCATGACCAGTATTAATCACATGAGTAGGATCGGTGATGTCATCAAAACAGGCAATGAGTTGTTGTAAATAGTTCACAGCAGCAGGAGGTTGATATCCATAGGAGGTGAGTTGTTGTTGTTGTTGTGGCATGAAGTTACTTGATGAGGGTTGATGGTAAGGTACCATGGGATATGACATAGATGATGGAGAGTTTGCCATAAAAGCCAATGGATCTTGTCTCTTGGCACGTCTTTCAGCCCTAACTTCGTTAGTTTCATCTTGATTCATCTTCAAATAATCATATACTTGAGTGTAGTCTACTACATGACAATCCTTGGTTTGATTGACAAGAGTGACATATCTTGACCATTCAAAATGAAGATTATCAAGAAATTTGATGTTTGCAGCAATTTGTGCAGGTTCATGTTTGTTTCTTCTAAGATGATTCATGAGGGTTGAAAATAGATGATAGTAAGGTTCAGTTTGTTCCCCTTCAGTAGACGTAAATTTCTCCCATTCACGAATTAACTTAGTTTCCTTTTCTTGTAAACCAATTTCACTCCCCTTCATCATTTTCTGAATCCTAAGCCACATCTCGTGTGCGGTTTCATAACTGTCGACAATAGCATAAACATCTTCGGGAAGTCCCATGAGGATGACTTGAATTGCTTGATCATCAGCGTCGAGTTGTTTAGATTCAGCTTCAGTTAATTCTTCATCCGTTTGCTCATGACTAGAGCCAGCCACTGGGTTAGCATTCGTAGGGTCCCCATGCACAATGATAGTTCTTCTAACATACGGACCTTTTTGAATCGAGTTGACAATCAGTTTTCCCAAAGGTTTACATTTTGCATAACGAAGGAGACGACTAGCCCATGTAGTGTAGTTCTCCTTGGTGAGCATGGGAGGACGATTCTCAGTACCCGCAGCGTAAATATCTTGTTGAGACGTCATCGTAGAAGTCGTGTGAAAAACAGGATCTCAATTCGTAGAAAGCAGAATGTTGAAGTTAAAGTCCCCTAAATATGATTAAATCCCCTAAAAATGAGCTCTCCTGAAACAAAAAATTCCAAGGCAAAAAAAACACACGATTAAAAATTTTCAAAAACACTATTTTTGAAAATATTTTCGGAATAATTGAAGATTTCAGAGAAATAGCCAATCTTCGGAATACAGGGTATTTTCAGAGAACCAAAAATTCTTCGGAATAAAAAGGTTTTTCAGAGAAATTACACATCTTCGGAATAATTATATTTTCAGAGAAATGGTCTTTTTCAGAGAAATGGGCTTTTTCGAAATAAGATGGATTTTCAGAAAAATTGAACTTTTTCGGAAAAATGATATTTTCAGAGAAAAAGACTTTTTCGGAATAAGATGAATTTTCAGAGAAATTGAACTTTTTCGGAAAAAGATGTTTTCAGAGAAAAAGACTTTTTTGGAATAAGACGGATTTTCAGAGAAATAGGCTTTTTCAGAATAAAATGGATTTTCAGAGAAATGACTTTTTCGGAATAATATGGATTTTCAGAGAAATGGTTTTTTCGGAATAAAATGGATTTTCAGAGAAATGGATTTTTTGGAATATAAATGGATTTTCAGAGAAATATTTTCGGAAAAATGGGTTTTTTTCAGAGAAATATTTTCATAAAAAATGGCAGAATTTTGGAATATAAGACCCTTTTGCGAAGATTTGTTCAAAAATAAAGAGATACAGTTTAGAGACATCAGAGATGATACGAAACCACCAAAACAATACCTCGAATCCACCAAAATCAATAACCACTTCGATCACACCAATAACAACACCTCAAAGCCTCAAATACTAATCAAATCCAATAGCCTGAACTAAAAAAACCCACAAACTCAATACCAAATCCACACCAAATCAACACCAAAGCTAACTACGAATCCGTTGGCGAATGATACCACTTGTAGGACTAAATCACATGACTAATCAAACACAAATAACATGATGATGATTAAACTAAAAAAGAAAGATTAGATTAAGATGAAGAGAAGAAAAGAAATACAAAGTTGGTGTTTTCCTAGTGAGAGAAACACACCTTTCTCTCTAAAACTATGAATATGGAAAGCACACACACAAATGAGGCTTAGGGGGCCTTTTATACTAATTAAGAATTGTTTAGGAGGCCTTCCTCATTTGTGTGTTCGGGACTAAATCCCGTTACATAAACAATAATAACTAAAAACTCTCGACATCATTAAATAACATTTTTCACGAGCTTCGCAACGATATATTATATGACCATCACTTTAATTACTTCTAACAATTTCCAAAGAGGAAAAGAGATTAGAGAGTGCACCTATCCTCTACAACTTCCTAGGAGGATTCAGCAATGATCCTTGGACTATTCTCAACAACTAGAGAGTACCCAAGGTCCTTGAATCAACAAGAAGCCTTGTTGATGGTTCAACAACTGAACCAAGGCCTTTATTATGTGATTTTCAACACAAGGCAACAAAAAGCCTCACCAAAGCCTCAAATCTTCTCAAAAGCTTGCTGGTAACAAGCTTTCAACAAGCTTAAAGGTTTTGGAAGGGGTTAGTAACAAGTATGATGATAACAGATGGTATATCAGAAAAATCACTTTGAAAACCACTTTTCCAAAGCTCATAAAAACTTTTCTAATGAAGATCTAGCTTCACCACTCAAACACTAAGGATTTGAGAGGCAAAATAACAGATCTAAACACCTAGAATCCAAGGGCTTTAACTGGTAAAGCCTTGATGTTGGAAATACGTTTTGCGTATTAGAAAGGATTGGTCACTCCAACAATAGTCTAAGTAGTAGCTCGTAGTTTAGTTAACTTAATATTCAACAAACAAGGCCAAGCCAAGCCTACAACATGTGTAGGCCGGCGGCCCAATGTAAGCCCAAGCCCATCTCATGGGCTTGGGTATATAAACCCTCTCCTTAGATGGAGAGGGTGTGGTTTCATTTCAATTTTACACAAAGTTAATCACTTTCTCTCTCTAAAGTATGTGTGAAATCATCTATCTTTCTATCTCTTTCTCTCTCTAAAACATAAGCAAGATTTACATATCCTTCAAATGATATCAAGAGCCATGGGATGATTGTTTGGTTTTTGTGTTTGTGTTCTTGATTCTCTCGCCCATTTTGATCCAAAATCACACGAACCAATTTTTTTTTGTGTTTTTATAATTTAATCTTGATATACTTCATCTAGTTACTTGTTATAGTGATTTGGTATTGGTATTTTGGTTAAAAACATAAAAATTTTGGGTGTTTGATTCATTTTTAGGCTTAGAATCTCAAATTTGTTGTGTTATTGTACTGTCCGAGAAAAGTGGTAAGTTTGTTCCATAGTACGATTTGTGTATTGTGATCGCATAAACCTGGGGTTTCTACTTGCGATCCAATATCAGGATCACTAGTACGATCACTCGTTGCGATCACTAGTACGATCACTCGTTGTGATCACGAGTACGATCACTCGTTGCGATCACTAGTACGATCACTCGTTGCGATCACGAGTACGATCACTCGTTGCGATCACTAGTACGATCACTCGTTGTGATCACTAGTACGATCACTCGTTGCGATAAGGGAGTACGATCAGGGAGTACGATCCGGGAGTAAGATCAGTGAGTACGATCAATGAGTACGATCGTTGGATACGATCACTGGATACGATCGTTGGATACGATCATTGGATGCGATAATAGGGTACGATCACTCGTCACGATCTAAGGTTACGATCTCCACTTAGATCAAGTGTTGCGATCCAAATGTTTTCAAAAACGTGTTTTTGGAAATTTTCGTGTGCAATTTTGCCTTGGAATTTTCGGTTTATCGAGGACATAACTTAGGGGATTTAAACATTATTTCTCGGCTTCAACACACAACAACAAATACATTTACTTTCTTCATTGACCGATCATCTTTGTAAATCTTAACTTATAGAAATGGAGTACACATCTCTCACGGATAAGCCAATCCTCTCGGGTACGGATAATCGTCCACCAGTGTTGGTGAAGTCTATGTATGAGGATTGGGCTTCCCGAATGGAACTTTATATGTTGAACAAAGAAAATGGACATCTAATTTGGGCATCGGTGCTCAATGGACCATTGGTATATGGTACTGTGACGGAAGGTGCTGTTACTCATCCTCGCACAACGGGTGAACTAACTGGAGATGCTAAGATACAAGACAAGTGTGATAAACAAGCTACGAAAATCATTCTCCAAGCCCTTCCTCCAGATGTCTACAAACTCGTCAGTAAACATAAAGTTGCCAAAGAGTTATGGGATAGAATTCGTGTTCTAATGCAAGGCACTTCGTTAACTAAACAAGAACGAGAGTGTAAGCTTTATGATACTTTTGATAAGTTTGCCTATGTGCCAGGGGAAACTCTCAATGATTACTATCTGAGATTTACCCTATGGTTGAATGAGCTCAATATCTATGGCATGGCAATTCCTACGTTTCAATTGAACACCAAGTATTTGAACACTCTTCCTTTAGAATGGAAAAAGTACGTGACGGATGTTAAATTGGCTAAGGACTTGCATAACACCAATGTGGATCAACTTCAAGCTTTTCTTCAACAACACGAATGCCATGTGATCGGGGCTCGGTTGTCTACACCTCAAGTTCATGATCCACTTGCCATGTATGCTTCTCAACAAAACATGGCTTATACTTATCAACAACCATCCTACTTGCAACAACCACCATTACACACCTATCAGCAACCACAACAACCATCTTATCAACCACTAATGATGCCACAACAAGCATTTCAACAAAGTGTTCATCAACAAACTTTTCCACAGCAATCACCACATCAGACATCACCATCACAAGCCAACACTTCTCCAACGGGCTATACTCCCCAACAAGGATATTTTCCAATTGAATCACAACCAGCACAAGCCTTCTACTCTAATGAACTTCCACCAATCCAAGCACCGGTCTTTACTCCAAATGATACGTCAGCTGATGTTCTAAACCATCTCACTGCCTACTTGTCAAAACTTGTTGCAACTAGAGGATTTCCACCAACAAACAATCAGATCCGCACCTCTTCAAATCCTCGACAACAAGCCACTGTTCAAGATGGTCAAGTGACGGTGCAACCTATTCAGGGAAGGCAAACTTCATATGGACCTCTGATAACTGGCTTTTGACACCCCTTATAAAAATTATGAGTTCGAAGTAGTTGGTCTAATCGAATTGATCTAGGCTCTCTATGTGTGACTCTATTGTTTTTGGTGAAACAAATAATTTTGGTTGGTTTTAAATTTAAATGTGCAAGACTTAAAAGTAAATGTCGTTAAAGTAAAGGGCAAGTATTAAAAGAGCATGAAATTAAATCTAAGTCTAATTTAAAATTAAATGTGCGATATTTAAAAACGTGACGGAAAGTAAATTAATTAAATTGACTAAAAATAGAAGCGTGACGGAAATTAAAATTAGACAAGTATTAAAAACGTAAACTAAAAATTAAACAAGACAAAGTATAAGGAAATTAGCCTCCAATCGGAATATATTCTGATCCTACCAATCGGACTGTCAAACCTGTCCAATCGGAATGTTGGTCGGAACCCAATCGGAATTCTGTCACTTACCAATCGGAATACCCCAAACGCCCTGATCGGAATGATTAAACCTGCCTTGATCGGAATATGGAAAAGAACTTGGTCCGAATGCTGTTTGGAACACCAATCGGAATATCTGTCACCTTATACGATCGGAATAACCAAAACGCACCTCAATCGGAATATGGCAAAGAAAACCCTCAATCGGAATATCTGTCACTTGTCCCAATCGGAATATCCAGAACCTCTTCTGATCGAAATACCAAGATGCCTCCAATCGGAATATAGAAACCCTTATCCGATCACACCGATCGGAATGTAAAACCCTTTTCCGATTGTCACGATCGGAAAACAGGGAAAAGTACACAAATTAAGCTAGAAAAATAAGCTAAACTCCTAATAAGCACAAGACTAAATCCTAAGGTAAAACCGTGTAAAAATAAACTACGAAACTGAAAGTTAAAAACTTTTAAGACACGAAAAAGATAAACTTTAAGAAAAACAACTTTTTATATAAAAATAACTTTTGCAAAAACTATATAAACTTGAAATTAAATCAAATAAGCTATGAAAATAAGAGATTTAAAACAATCAAAAGCATAAAAATGAAATCTTTAAACAACTTAACAAGATAAAAACGTATAAACCAAAGATTAAAGAAAGGTAGAAGAAGATTAACAAGATAAAGTAAAGGTGCAAGTAAATAAAAGAGACATTTACTTGAAATTAAAGGTAATTAAAGGTGCAAAACATGTATTTAAATGATAAGTAATTAAAGGTGCATAAAATAAAGTGGAAGAACTAGTTTGTTAATCTAGCCAACAAGAGTAAATGAATGAATAAGAGGGGTATTTATAGGTGATTAGGGGAGTGGTTAGAGGAAGCTTCCTCCCCTTCTTCCTTTTCTTCTTAATTGCCCATTAAGTCCTTCCTTCTTAATCTTTTTGTTAATCTTGGAATATGATGACTTTTGGCTCGGGATTTCTTTGGACTCGTCTTTTAATTCTTCGATAAATAAGACTTGAGTTCCTCGTCTTAAAGTAAACCTCCGTCTTTCGACTTTTTGTTTGATAAATCTTCAGAATTGGTCATGGACTTCCGTTCTTTGTGCACTCTTGACTTCTTGACTTCGTCTTTCGTCTTTTTCTTCAATAAAAGTCCGTAAATGCCCGTGAATTCCCGTGTTTTCTCCACTTTTCACCTTTTCGTCCTAAATCACAACAAAAACACAAACCACGCATAATTCTGACATAAAAGACCTAAAATACACGTTTTGGTCCGGTTATTATTGTAATTAAGTGGTAGAAAAGATGTGTGTTTTCACACATATCAAATCCCCTACACTTGACCATTGCAATGTCCTCATGCAATGCATTAGTTACAAAGCACGTTTACATTTGTCATCATAATTAATCCATGTTGGCCTTTATTAAAGAGATAGAAAATTACAAAAATTCAAAGCAAAGAAATTAAAAAGCATACCTTGGGTTTTGGAAATGTCATGAATAATCATCATCCTCAACTTTTCACTTTCTCGAAACCAAGCTTAAAAACGAGATCATTGTTATTATAAGTTAGTAAACTAACACGAACTCATGTGGGCCAATTACTCACTTAGACTCCCTTATTCCTAGGGGTATCTCTTATATTTTATTATTGTCTTGAATGATCACGAGGATGCATTGTTTGACTTATTTCGATGGTTATTTAGTCCGAAAATAAAGTGAACGATTTGATCAATAGTTAGCTAAAGGACAAAATCTTTTAAAACTGCTTCTCGGGACCTCATAAAGTTCATATCTTGGCATAACTCGCTTCACGATTTGAGACCTTTCTTGGACCGATATTTGGCAGCGACTTCATACTTCAAACCTTGAGAGACGTTCATGAAATAATGGTCTTCTCTTCATAATAGGAATTTCTTCACTTGAATTTTTGAGAGATTCATACTTGGACCACGACTTCTTCATTTTTCTCCAATCATTATTTTGGACTTTGATATACAACGATCCGCCTCCTTTTATGACTTGGATCTATTTATCCTCATACCTTGTTAGGGTCTTTTCGGATACACTTCTCCATGACTTTTGGGGAGTTTTTGCTTTTCGTCGTGTGTCTCGATCCTTCATATTGATTTTCGATAAATGATTCTTCACCTCACTTTGAATCTTTAGCAACAAAATATAGCCCTCATGCCTTGTTAGGGCCTTTTTGGACTCGCCAATCTTCACATCCCGCTTCAATAAGTTATGCCTTGGCTATGAACTCTAATCCATACCGAGCAACTTTTAAACGATCTTGGGCTAGAAGCTAAGTAACTTTTCAAATCGTACAACCTTATTTATTAGCAGATAAATTATTTAGCAAGCGATGGGAGAATAGGCTTATAATTAACTCACATAAATTCACGAAAGAATACCGGACTTATAATTGGCTCTATCATCTCTCGTTCTCCACAGTTTAAAATCTCAAGTATTGAGACTCGTGGATACTTAGCCTATTAAATCAAAGTTTTGGGTTTTCGAGTCGCCTATAGGATCTTGCAAATTCTTAGACTCTTTCAAGTTTAGAAATCGCATTTTAAAGTTCCCTTGATAAACGACTCTCTAGGATCAATTATAAGAACTTGCGAAAAGTTCTTGTTCTTAACCCGTGAGAGTTAAGACTTTCGCGTTTTATAGCTCCCTATATAAAAGCCTAGCAAAACTTGACTTAAACATGTTAAGGATACTAGCTAGAGTAAACTCGGATTGAGTCAAAAGATTCACAATGTTTGAAAATTAAAACCACTTATTAAGCATTTATTCTAGCAAAGAAAGAAAATAACTATACAAAGGGTAAAACTAATAGGCCAAAATAGATCAAAAATTTTGAAAAATGTCGAAAAATTGATTTTCCGGTTAAAATGAGGACAAATACAAGGAAAATACCACTTAACTTCGATAGAAGCCCCCCCTACACTTAAGATAAACATTGTCCTCAATGTTTAAGCATGTGGGAGTAAACTCCCCTACACTTAGGACATTGTGCACGTTGTTTAAATCTTGCTAAGGGAAAGACAATTAAAGAGATTCCTATTTTAATATTGAGAAAATATAAAATAGTGAATCGAAAAGAGTTTAGGATAGAACCGGGAAGAAGTAGAACACGGAATCACGGGTCGTCAAGAATCATCAAGAGTGAATCATTGAAGCTCGAATCCCTGATTAAGAAGTGAGGAGAGGAAAGCAAACCAAAGGGTCTCCCCTACACTTATGGTAAAAACAAAGAAAAAGATAGATAGATAATTGGGTTGCCTCCCAAAAAGCGCTTGTTTTTGTTATCCGAGTCACGAGCCTGACTCGTCCCCGAATTAAATGGTCCATGGGGAGGCCTCTAATGTTATACCGGGATCAAAGACCTTGTCCTCGTTCCCGGAGAAATATAACAAAGGGGAGGCAGGAGGATAAGTCTTAAACGGTAGAAATGTCCTTTCAACATACGAGAAGTATGTGAAATCTTGATCCTCGGGAGGTGGGGTGGGTATAGGAATCACATTGTCATCCTCCAAAGACAATGGATGTGGACCAATTGGCAAATCCGTAAGGTTATTAATCATAAAATGGTCATTGTCAGCTCGGGTCAAAACACTCATCCTCATTGCCCGGAGAGGGAAATTGATACATCACCCGCTTGGGTGTGCATTTAGTAGGATGAGGGGGAAATATAGTAGGAGAAGTAAGAGAAGAATTACCTTCCACCTGTGATACCTTTCCAGTAGAGTCAGAACTCTCCACCTCTGCGATAGAAGGGGTCATGGCTATCAGAGTATGCTCATCAGTAACAAGATAGTCATAGCTATCAATGTCTTCAATCCTTTCGTCAAAGAGAGGATTCACCTCACTAGATATGTAATCGTCATCAAAATCAAATAAAGGGTTCGAATAAATCTTGAAAATTTCCTTCGGAACGTCTTCATCGGATAATGACTCGTCATCACTAGAAGTAGAATCATCATCTTGATCGAAAAGAGGGTTAGAGAAAACCATAGAATCCTCTTCCAAAGTGTTGGTGGAAGGAACATCATCAGAAGAAAGTGCATCATACTCATCGTCACTGTCGGATGTCAACTCAGATTCACTTGGAATTGAGACTAGGTTATCAGCGCTAGACGTATTGAATTCGTCAGATTCCTTTGCAGGAATTGTGCTGATATCCTCATCCCTTAAGATGGTTGAATCCTTAGGCTCCGGCAAGTCAGGAGAAGGAATAACATTCTTATTGGTCCAAGAAATAGGACTCTCATCGTCATCACTGTCATAATAATATGGAGGCACAAGAGGAGGAGTATAAGCATTAAGGTTAGATACTTGCTCTTGGTGCTGATCCGCTTGCCATTTCTCCATCATCATGTGGACAATTTCTTGAACTTTTTTAAATTTGTCAAACAGTATGGCAGTAGATCAGGAGGAGAGGCATGACAGGGTTGAGGATTGACGGTGTGACGTGGGGGCTCACGGTTATAAACACTAGGATGATAGCACGGAACTTTCTCAAAGATCTTCGACGGATCACAAGAAGAAGCATCGTGAGGGCCCCCACAAATATAGCACCACGGGTATGGAGAAAAACCCGGTGCGGCTTGAGGATAGGGATTGTCATAGGGAGAGGGTGGGAAAGTATTGTAAGAGTTGAAGTATGAATTTGTTGAATTGCAAAATGGACAAAATCCAAATTGTGTATCGTCGATATCAAAACCACACCGCTCACAAGTACACCATTGACATGTTTGAAAACCATGCCAAGGTCGCCCACACCCTCCGTAAGACGGATCCATGAAGAATTATGAATAAGAGGGGTAAAGAAAAGAATTAAACATACTAGAGGATAAAGAGGAATATTTTTGGTGCAAAACTTTTGAAAAGAAATGCTTTTTATGATTTTTCAAATGTTTTTGGGATTTTTGGAAAATTTTTGACACGAAAAATAACGTTCACGAGTGAACGGATCCTAAAAAGCAACGCGTCTCTCACAGAAAACCGTTAATCTTTACGAAAAGAGCCGGCAGCGGCGCCACTTGATAACTGGCTTTTGACACCCCTTATAAAAATTATGAGTTCGAAGTAGTTGGTCTAATCGAATTGATCTAGGCTCTCTATGTGTGACTCTATTGTTTTTGGTGAAACAAATAATTTTGGTTGGTTTTAAATTTAAATTTGCAAGACTTAAAATTAAATGTCGTTAAAGTAAAGGGCAAGTATTAAAAGAGCGTGAAATTAAATCTAAGTCTAATTTAAAATTAAATGTGCGATATTTAAAAACGTGACGGAAAGTAAATTAATTAAATTGACTAAAAATAGAAGCGTGACGGAAATTAAAATTAGACAAGTATTAAAAACGTAAACTAAAAACTAAACAAGACAAAGTATAAGGAAATTAGCCTCCAATCGGAATATATTCCGATCCTACCAATCGGAATGTCAAATCTGTCCAATCGGAATGTTGGTCGGAACCCAATCGGAATTCTGTCACTTACCAATCGGAATACCCCAAACGCCCTGATCGGAATGATTAAACCTGCCTTGATCGGAATATGGAAAAGAACTTGGTCGGAATGCTGTTTGGAACACCAATCGGAATATCTGTCACCTTATACGATCGGAATAACCAAAACGCACCTCAATCGGAATATGGCAAAGAAAACCCTCAATCGGATATCTGTCACTTGTCCCAATCGGAATATCCAGAACCTCTTCTGATCGGAATACCAAGATGCCTCCAATCGGAATATAGAAACCCTTATCCGATCACACCGATCGGAATGTAAAACCCTTTTCCGATTGTCACGATCGGAAAACAGGGAAAAGTACACAAATTAAGCTAGAAAAATAAGTTAAACTCCTAATAAGCACAAGACTAAATCCTAAGGTAAAACCGTGTAAAAATAAACTACGAAACTGAAAGTTAAAAACTTTTAAGACACGAAAAAGATAAACTTTAAGAAAAACAACTTTTTATATAAAAATAACTTTTGCAAAAACTATATAAACTTGAAATTAAATCAAATAAGCTATGAAAATAAGAGATTTAAAACAACCAAAAGCATAAAAATGAAATCTTTAAACAACTTAACAAGATAAAAACGTGTAAACCAAAGATTAAAGAAAGGTAGAAGAAGATTAACAAGATAAAGTAAAGGTGCAAGTAATTAAAAGAGACACTTACTTGAAATTAAAGGTAATTAAAGGTGCAAAACATGTATTTAAATGACAAGTAATTAAAGGTGCATAAAATAAAGGTGGAAGAACTAGTTTGTCAATCTAGCCAACAAGAGTAAATGAATGAATAAGAGGGGTATTTATAGGTGATTAGGGGAGTGGTTAGAGGAAGCTTCCTCCCCTTCTTCCTTTTCTTCTTAATTGCCCATTAAGTCCTTCCTTCTTAATCTTTTTGTTAATCTTGGAATGTGATGACTTTTGGCTCGGGATTTCTTTGGACTCGTCTTTTAATTCTTCGATAAATAAGACTTGAGTTCCTCGTCTTAAAGTAAACCTCCGTCTTTCGACTTTTTCTTTGATAAATCTTCAGAATTGGTCATGGACTTCCGTTCTTTTTGCACTCTTGACTTCTTGACTTCGTCTTTCGTCTTTTTCTTCAATAAAAGTCCGTAAATGCCCGTGAATTCCCGTGTTTTCTCCACTTTTCACCTTTTCGTCCTAAATCACAACAAAAACACAAACCACGCATAATTCTGACATAAAAGACCTAAAATACACGTTTTGGTCCGGTTATTATTGTAATTAAGTGGTAGAAAAGATGTGTGTTTTCACACATATCAACCTCCTACAAGGACTGTGAATGCTCAAGCTGTGAATTCTCAAGCTAATGGAAATGGAAGCCTTATTGGTCCTCAAAAGATTGTGACTTGCTACAATTGCCGAGGACAAGGTCATATGGCTAGGGAATGCACTCAGCAAAAAAGAAGAAGGGATGCAACATGGTTTCATGAGAAGATGTATTTGGTTGATGCTCAGTCTAAGGGAAAGATTTTAGATTCAGAAGAGTTAGCATTTCTTGCAGACCTAGGGGCATCAGATAATGAAGGCATTGCAGTCGTTTCTACTTCTAATGCAGCATATCAAGTGAACGATCTTGATGCATATGATTTGGATTGTGATGACATTCACTCAGCCTCAGCTGCTCTCGTTGCTAATCTTTCTTACTATGGTTCTGATGTCGTCAGTGAGGTACCCACCGCAACCAATCTTGGTAATGATGATAACCCACATCAAGTTGGGCATGAAAATGACAACCTCGAACATCATTCGGGAACTAGTAACTCAAATGATGTGGTACCTAATCCTACACATTTGAGTGAACCTCAACCAAATGCTACGACGGGTATGGAATCTTATGCTCAACATGATTTGGTCATGGTGCCTAAACATATTATTGATCAAATGCATATGGCTCTCAAACAAACCGTAGATACAAATTCCACCCTAACTGCTGAGCTCGCGTTGCATAAAGAAAAGGTCAAAGCTTTTGTAATGGTCCCTCAAGCAGAGAAAATAACATGTTCTGAATTTGACCAATTTCGTTTTGAAAAGATTGAACACTTAAAAGAAATAGAATCATTAAAAGCTAATCTTTCCAATGAATTAAAATCAAAAGAGTCGGTTGTCAATGATTTTCAGAAACTTAAAATGGATTTCGAAACTCTCGAGTCTAAAAAGTTTGAATCGGAATTTAATGCTACCAAACTTCTTAAATTCAAAGAACAACAACTTTTAAAACAATACGCTTCCACAGAAAAGGTTCATCTTTTAACTAAATTGTTTAAAGAACTCGAACTTAAGCGTCTTCAAGATTTACCACTAATCTCGGTTATGCAAAACAAGCTCAGGAATATAATCCGTGTCTTTATAATATGACCCTAATTAGCAAATGGAAAGAAGCACCTTTTGTTCGTAGTACTGAGGAGACACAGTCACTTGCGGAAGAAACTCATTCTAAAATTCTTTCAAAATTCCATAATATTGATTATGATAAGCATAATAAAGATCAATTTTCTAAAAAGACACGTATTCGCTTACAAAAGGAATTAGCTGAATTGACAGTTCTTGTGCCCCAAAGTTTGTCAAATGAAAACCCTCCTAGTACGTCTCCTACACTTGTCAAAACGGATTTAACGAAGTTAATTCCACCGGTAAGTAAGGCGTCCGTTAGCTTAAATGAGGTACACCAACACTTAGCCGATTTTGACAAGGTCATTTTGGAACGTACGACGGCTTTGGCCATAACGCAAGGTGAATGGAATTTTGAGCACACTAGAGCTGCGTTCCGAGACGAAATTGTTCCATTTGTAAACAATGTTAAAGATTGTCTTAGTAATGTTGATCAAGATTTGATTTTGGAAATAGAAGAAGTTAGAAGTGTTTTCAATGAAATGGATGATGCTTATGAAAACAGTTTACTTGAAATAGAACGAGTTTCACGCCAAAATGATCAGCTTCTGCAGCAAGTGATGTCTCATGATATAGTTTCCGTCTGTGTGAAAAAAAGTGTTAATAATGATTCTATTGTGCATAATGTTGAATCTGTGGATAATGTGGTAGATAGTACTTGTCACAAATCTGACGCTGAATTTTTAAAGCTTCAAGATTCTTATACTTTGCTTTCAAAATTTTTTGATGAGATCCAAAAACATTGTATTTCGCTTGAATGCAAGCAAAAATTTATTCAAGAGATCTTTGAAACTTCATTCGAAGGTGTTAATATAGATGAGACAAATTTTCAAAAGAATTTTCGATTGACTTTACAATCAAAACAGCGTCAGCCAAGTAACAAGGTTGCTAAATCATTGCCGATAGACATAGAGAAATCTAAGGAGCTTAACTGTGTGAACGTACTTGAGGCCGCTAAGAATTTTAAACTTGATCTAGATAATCGAGTTTCCAAGATTTTGTCCAAAGTTGATAACTTAAAACAAAAAAATACACAACTCTTTGATTCAGTAACGCCCACATGTGCTAATACCACTGCACAGAATCAATAATTGATTGAACAATTGAATCGAAAGTCGGTGGAAATATCTGATTTGAGGGAACCAATTTGTGATAAAAATCTGGCTTTGACTGAGTTAAAGGAAACACTTCGTACCCTAAAACGTAAGAATGTTGTGGATAACGCAGCCACTGTCTCAACACCGTCCTCTAGTCCAATAAAAAGGAACCTCATTGCCGTCACACCACTTAACAATGGCCCTTGGACTAAACCATCTCCAACTTTGGTCACTAAAGATAAGGCGGAATCAAAACCAGCTTCTAATGTTCCCATGTTGCCTTCTAGAGGAGTAAGCACCACTACTAAGGCTCAAAGATCTAAGCTTAAAAGAAACAAGAAGAATGATAGGATCTTGCCCCCATCTAATAGTCAAGTGAAGAAGAAAGTAGAAGCCTATCCTAGGAATGTGATTTTTGTTTTGAATAAACAGAATCATGTAGCTAAACCTAAAGATCTGCGGTTGTGCAGCGTTCTAAGCCTACTGTGAATTCTAATTTGAAATGTTGGAATTGCAATGAATGTATGTTTTCTAGTCGTCATGATTCTTGCCTTATTGACCATGTGAATGAGATGAATGCCCGGAAAAATAGATTAGAATGGAAACCGACTGGGAAAGTGTTAACCTAAGTTGGTTGGATGTGGCGCCCAACTGGTAGAACTTTCACTATAGTAGGAAATGCGTGCCCTTTGACTAGGATCACTCCCACTACAGCGAAGAAAGCGTGCCCTTTAACAAGGAGTACCAAGGCTACCAAAACACAAGCGTGTCCTTTAACTAGGAACACCAACACTACCGTAGGAACCAAGTGCCCTTTAAATAGGTCTACTCCCACTGTAGTGCCCGCTATTACTCCAAAACCTCAGAAAATTGGAAGAATAAAACCTGTTAGTGATAAAACTCACATTAGAAAACGCAGGAAATCTAAGGGTCACAAAAATGTTAGCAATTCTGATAATAGTTAATCTGTATCTGCTAACACTCCGGAACCAATAGTTTCCAATGCATTGTCTACTGTTGTTGTTGAAAACAGGTGGTCCAAATTGTTCTCTGGTATTTGGACTTTGGTTGCTCTAAACAAATGACCGGAGATCGCTCTCAGCTCAGAAATTTTGTCAACAAGTTTCTTGGTACGGTTCGATTTGGAAATAATCATATTGAAAAGATAATGGGTTACGGTGAATATCATACTGGGAATGTTATAATTTCAAGAGTGTATTATGTGGAAGGTATGACACCTAGGGTAGGGTCAAAATATGCGGAAATATCCACGGAGATGTCACTAGGGTGGATCGATAGCATATAGCCATACAGCGTAAGATAAAGAGTTATTTAAATCAGATTACATGTTTGTTAACAAATAAAATAAAATTGTCTTAAACATGACAGAAGGTGATTGTTTATGTTTCCCAAATAGAACCCCTGACGAGTCCTATGATGCAGATTTCTAAGATGCTGGAGACCATGCACACACCACGTACTAACTTCATATTCCTGTGCAAAACATATTAACGAGGGTCAACATAAAGTTGGTGAATTTACAGATTTTAACAATTAATTAGTTTGAACATACAATAATCATAGAAGTAATAATGCATAAAGCATTCTTACTAAAATTTATATAACATTTGTTTATTATTAGAAACTGAAGCTTAACCTCCATAGTCCTCAACAGATGAGGACGTAGTGTCTTACAAAAGGACACCCACTCCAGTTCCAACATGGTATACGTCTGTTGTCCCGGCCAAGGCACAGTGAGCATGACTCACCCAGACGGGGATGGTCAATCCCTAATAGATCTATTTATAACATTCGGGCGATTTACAACAATTTAACATTTTCAATAATAATCAATCATAGTCAAGTTTATACAATCCAATTGTGTCCATTATATGTTTGTATATTTTCTTTCCCAAAAGGGAAAGTTTTACCAAAAGTTTATAGGAGGCTCTAAACTCACCTGGGAGTAGGCAATAGCTGTTTAATATGAATATCCAATTAATGCTCACGCCAAAGTTATGCCTAATCAGATAGTACAGTCTTAATAGATAGTACAAAGAACATATATGTATGCTTATACAGATTTTAGCCAGTTCATTTATGCTACGGTATTTATCTAAATAACCGTAGTTCAAGTATCATCAATATTCATTTAACTTATCGATATAAGTTTCATTTCTAAGTAAACATAAAATGTTTAACTATTAATATCAGTTAGCATACATGTAATTATAATAATCATTCAACTTACAATTAAGTTCCTTATTTAAGTAGACATATAATGTCTTACTTAAAATATTAATTCACGTTCTTTGTTCAAGTATTATAATCACTCATTTACTATTAAATTTCATTATTAAGTAAACATAAAGATTTTACTTAATATTAGTTCACGTTCGTAGTTCATGTATTATACTCATTCATTTAAACTTTAATATTAAGTTTCATATTTTAAGTAGACGTAGGATGTTCTACTTAAATTTTAACATTCAATTTCTCCAATGTTCATATAGATTTTATTTTCTAAAAGTATATGAGTTTATGTATGAGTAATACATATTCATAATTGTTTATACAATTATTTCCTAAATTAAATATAAATATTTTATATATAAAAAATATAAAATATAATATTTTAATTAACTTTAAAGTTTCCATAAATTATTTTAATATTCATTAAAATAATTTAAACTTAAGAATTTATACCTTAATTCTTATGGTCTAAGTATTTTAATTATGTTTTATTATAATTAAAATAGATTTTTAAGATTAGGACTTGTTAATGTTTCGGAATATGGCAAAACTAGTCCCTCTATATTTTTAAACAAGTAAAATTTTCGGATTTTACATATTTAGTACCTAGGGCTTGTTGAAGTTTCGGCTTATGGCAGATTTAGTCCCCCTAGTTATATCTAGGTTTTGTAACTTTACTAAAATTACAAAAACAGCCCCTAGGGCTTCTTTAAGTTTCGACAAATTACAAAATAGTCCTTAGGGTTTTAAAATGACAAAATAACTTTTAGAAACTTCCCAAAATGGTCTCTAGGGTTTAATTTGCCACGGATAGTATTTATTAAACCCTATACTTTTGGATATTTACATTTTTAGTCCTTGTGTTTACTAGTTTATCAAAACAAGTTTCATAAGTTACGGTTTTAGTCCTTAAGTTTTATAAATTCTCATTTTCATCTATAAAGTTTTTATAAGTTATATTTTATTATAAAAACTTTTATTTTAACATTCAAACTTTATATAGGCTTATTAAATGGGCTAAACATCTAATGGGCTATTTTAGTGGCTTAAATATATTTCAAGTCCACTAATTTATTTAAATGGGCCTTTAAATCATTTATTGGGCTTAATATATTTTTAAGTCCTTTAATTAGTTAAATGGGCCTAAGTGTACTCTTATGTCTATTTAAGTTACTAAGATTTATCAAATGGGCTTATTGGGTCCATTAAGTTTAGATTAACATTTCATGGACTTAATTAGTCCATTAACATTACTTTATATTTTATGTATGTTTTTACTTAGGATATTCTTATAAGCTTATTATGAGCTTATTAATATTTAGTTTTAAATCTAAATAGATGAATAAAACTTAAAATTTGTTTTATGTGTTATACCAAATTAGATCTAGGTGTGTTATAAGGTTACAAGTAAGTCATAAGCCCTAATAGAAGCTTATATCCCACGGCTAATATTAGTTATAGCTTATTAAGATAAGTCAAGTCTCATTTTAAGGTTGCATGTAATTTATAAGTGTTACAAACATAGATCTAGCTATGTACACATCAAGAAAATAAGCCACAAGTCCAAAATGAGATCTAAACTATGTCTAGACCTAAAAATCAAACATAGATCCATGTACCCACAAATATAGCTCACGGATATATTTTTAGATCTTGGTATTTCCAAGATGAACACTTTAACTAGTTTTTAAGTCTTGTAAATATTTACAAAAACACATCATGATTATCTAGGTTACATGCATGTTCCTAAGGCTACTATTATTCCCAGAAAACAATGTATAGCCCATGGCTATATTGTTTTCTTCCAAAATTTCATAAGATCTACTAGCTTATTTCATGTGTATCATGTTAAGTTAACACATATCATTAGATCTAGGTTTATATAAGCATGCATGTACATCTAACTCATTTTAGGTCTTGTATAACCCACGGCTACATTTATACACATAAGTTGTATTTGTGATTATTAATATTCTATTTAACATGTTACATTTCATATTCCATTCTTAAAACTAAGTACACAAATCATATGGTCACCATTAAATTTAGCCGTGACCTTTAAGGTCATGGTTTTCATGATCTTTAAATTGCACAAGTTCATTTCATGAGATCTATGGTTATTGGTTAACCAAAGTCCTATAAACAAGATTTGTAACTCATGTAATGTTTAGATTTATAAAAGGTTTCATATTGTTTTTAAATCAAGTTTAAAACATAACACATAAGTCATAAGTTTCTTATTAAGAGATTTTAAATCATGACCATGTTTTGCATAAATATGTCGTGACCTATAAGGGTCATAGCTTTATCAAATCTTGATTTTAACATGTTATTCACTTATGTTTATAGATGTATGATGATGCATGCATGAAGAAATGAAAGAATATGATGTGTATACCTTTCTTGCCTAAATGTACCAAGAATGATCTAGATGAACAAAGAGATTTGAGATCTACTCAAGATGGTGAAGAAAAACCCTAATATAAATTAAGTCGTGGCCTAAAGATTTGCTAGGGCTTGTTTATAGTGATTCCAAGAGAATGATACTACTAATGATTTGTAGTAAAGATGAGACAAGGATCTTGGTGGATTGAATACTTGGTTTTGGATGTATATGGCTTTAAGCCGTATGATTAAGAGAGAAGAGGGTGAGAGAACAAGATTAGATTGCATGTATGTGAGAATGTGTGTGTGTTTCGGCTTAAAGAGGAGAGAGGGAAAGGAATGGCAAAAGGCATGATTGCCTAGGTAAGAACACTTGTGCCAAGTGTTGGCTTTTGTGTTTCCCATGCATCCCTTCTCCTTCCACATGCCCTTGGTGCCGTGTAAGGCTATCCAAAAGAGTGGGTGGGCTTGTGTTGGGCCTATGTTGGGCTTACACACAATGGAGGGTGATGGTCTTGGGCTAGTCCAAGGGTTTGAATATACCCTTAGTTCACTTACACACATATTGTGGCTAAATACTTACTTATAGTATATTTCCAAATTGTCTTAAGTGTGGTACACACAATGTTAGTTATAACTTCATTACTTGTTTTTCCTAGTTGTATGTTCATGGTTTTAAGTTGAAGCTATTTCAAAAAAGATGTAAGTAAAAGTATAGCTACATGATAGACGTGTTTATACACATCTTAAGGAAATATAACACATGCATAAGTGTTCTAGGATTATTGGGTGGAAATTTATTATATAAAATCATGGTAAAATCATGAATTTTACAGCACCACCCCGTTATTTTAGCTTTGTCCTCAAAGCTATTAAAAACGTAGTTATCTTTTAAGTGATAAATGTTCTAAGTATATTATTTGTTTCAGGTTCTCTCTCAGGTGCGGATGGCGGCATGAACACGAAGTGGTCTATACCTAGGTTACTTTTATATGACTGATTTGGCATTAATGGAAGCTTCCGACATTATAAGCGAACAGAAGAGAATGCAAAGAGATTTTTGTCCAGGTTGCACTATTCATCTGATTGAGCAGTAGAAGAGATTACTGCTATGGTCGGATAGGAGCAATGCAAAGAGATCTTTATCCGAATCGCATTATACATCCGATTGAGCAGTAAAGGAGACTGCTGCTGTGGATGGATAGGGAAGGAATGCAAATAGATCTGTATCCGGATCACACTATACATCCAATTGAGCAGTAAAGGAGACTGCTTCTGTAGATGGATAGGCAAGGAATGCAAAGAGATCTTTATCTGGATCGCACTATACATTCGATTGAGTAGTAAATGAGACTTCTACTGTGGATGGATAGGCGAGGAATGCAAAGAGATCTTTATCTGGATCACACTATACATCCGATTGAGTAGTAAAGTAGACTGCTACTGTGGATGGATAGGCGAGGGCTTCCCAAAAGGCGTCGTAGTCATACCTTTCCAGGATCTAGGAGAAGACCAATGGCGTTGTGGATTTTGGTTAGGAGGACAAATCCATTGTAAATGGTTTCTGATATGAGGAGGACACGTCTGCATGTTTTATACTCTGGGGAAGCTAGGGATGTACTATATCTACATCCTTTTCATGGGTGAGATACAGGTTATATCTCCACACCCAAGGATGAAAAATTGGGGGTTGAAGGTAAAACAAAACATTTCAACTTTAACCCCTCCTATATCAACCGCTTTAAGAAAAGACCTATGATTTTTGCCTTACGCTTGTGGGATACAACCATTAGTTAATAGTACTAAGATTTCTATCCAACAGAGAGGTTAAGATTATGGTTGATGGCGATTGCATAAGAAGCTGTAAAGAATCTTCTTTATTCGCTGTGGGGCTAAGCGAGAGGAGCGCAGAAAAGCAGTACCTCAAATGGTGGAAATAAAGGAAGATACCAAGAATAAAGAAGTGCGCGCCTTGCAGGGTCCCGTAACAAGGGTCATGCATTCACTATTTCTGGTTCAAAATTTGTACCAATTCTGACTTCTAAAGAGAGGAAATCACATCTTCCAGAGTCTAGTGCAGGCCCGACCTTGGCTATGGGCTGCGCGGGCGACCGCCCGGGGCATCAAAAAAGTAAGGGGCATCAAGTTCTTTGTCGTTTGAATCGGTTTTAGTGCTAAATAAAGTCGTTTGAATCAAGTTCTTTGATTTCCCATCAAATTAAGAAAATAAAATAAAGATAAAAGGTTGACGAATGGTGCTGCTAGAAATGGACGCCGGACTTTGTTTATTGTGAAGAAGAAGAAACATGATTGGTGCAAATTTGATAGGCACGTGTATGCATTAGTCATTTTTCAAAGAACACCTTGAAGGTTTAACTAAGTTTACATTTACAACCTCTCTCATTTTTAGCTTATGGTATTTCTTTTTAAGTTTTTTATTATATATTTATGTATCTATGTTTTATCAGTATCAACTACTTTTGCTTTGCAAAAAGTTACACTATTGAATTAATAATAGATTAACATTCTAACTTTGGACGATAACAAAAAAAAATATTTGATTTATTTTGTCAACTTTGAACACATAAAATAAGCTATTTAGCTAAAGAAATACACATCGTTACTATCAATTGTAGCTTTATTATTATTTCAACTTTAAATCATATTTAGTTGAAGCTTGACATGAATCTCCCGAAAAAATTTAGTTAACTTTTAGCGTTTTATCGCAACTAAATCAATCAGCAAAGTAAAAATAAAGTAGTTGTCAAGTAGTCTTTTTTTAGTTAGTATTTGAGGTATTTTTAAAATCTTTTTGATAAATATCTAGTTGTTTGTTTATTTATATTTCTATTCCTATTACTCCTATATCACGAGAAAATGTTTCATGTTTAAACAATTTTGAAATGAGTAACGGTACACTCATTTATAAAAAGCAATGAAATTCTTATATTTATTAAAACTAATTACAATTTAACCTACAAAAAATTGTATACTCTCATTTACTTTTGTAAAACTACCTTCACAAAAATATCATTTATAATTAAAATCACATACACAAAAACACTTATTTAATCGTATTTTGTAACTAAATATTTACACTGTCATTGTAAAGCGAAAGTAATCGTCTAATAACATTTAGTAAGGGCATCATTTTATGATTTCGCCCAGGACATCCGAAAACTCAGGACTGGCCCTGGTCTAGTGGGTGATGGTATTGTCAAACTAATTGGACCCGAAAAGGAAATAGGAATGTCCAAAAACATGGGACATTCAACATCTCCTTATGGGGGATGTCAGACATAGCCCTACAATGTACACCCATTGTGAGTTGGATGTGCCTTTCAGGTTTAGGGTTGCCTAGGTGGCGGAAATTATTGGATTATGTACACGTAATAATAATATGTCCGGTAGTCGACTCGAGCCTAAGGAGACGCACGCGTTAATACGTAAAACAATTATACGTTAATATATTAGACGTAATATATTAATTAGTGATAAGCTACGAGGAACGTTAATTAATTAGTTAGTTAACGAGATTTTACAAATGATAGTTAAGTGTCAACTATAAGAATTAATTAATATATATAAAACAAATAAAAGGCAATTTGTGTAAAAGGCAAATTGCATTTGTTTTCCTAATTGTATTAGGCCATTGACATGTATGCATGGATATATATTAAATTGACTTTAGCATATATTAGGTTGGTATCCTAATTGGATTTGCAAACAACCTTGCATGTGTATATATACAATGACTTTGTCATTAATATATTAACTAATTCTCCAACAATTAAAAAAACCAAAAGCAAATAACGATTCTATACTTTGGTTTTATGCGATTATAATTGTTTGGGTTTTGTATATATTTGATTTGAGAAATCAAATATAATTAGCTTTATCACTATTGGTACTAGCATATGTAGAATCTTGATAACCTATGAATCTATGAAGTGGGTTGATGTTTTCTAGAGAGAGAAACTAGAGAGAGAAAGTGAGAGAAACTATGTGTCTTCTTTATTGAATGAAAACAAGAAATGAACAACAACCAACCCCTTTCCAAGGAGGAAAGGGGTATTTATACTTCCAAGCCACTAATGGACTTGGGCCGGCCCATGACAAGCCCATGGGCCGGTTCTTACTTAACTAAATAAGTAACTATTAACTACGAGCTATTACAACATAAATAATATTGTGGAGTGACCGATACTTCTAATATACGTTAAAACGTATTTCTAACAATCTCCCCCTAAGGGAGGTCACTCCACGTTACAAAGTTCTAAACCTAGCATACTATACTAAGTCTTCGTTCTTTAGCTCGTAGTCTTTTCTTCTTTTTCTTTTTGTTGTGAATATTTTGATTTGATCTTTTTGGCTTTGGCTTGAGAGCATTGTTCTTTTGGCCTTTCACGTGCGATCTTTGCCTTCTTGTGAAACTTGCCTCCTCGTGACTTCATGTTCCACACACTTATATCTTTTTGTTGAATTCTCGAAAGTTTCAGAGTTTGGTACAGCGGAAGACTTTATCTTGTACTTTCTTGAATTTTTGCTAAACTTTGATACAGAAAAACATAAGCATGTGGGAACGACTTCTACAGGTACACCGCAACACCACCGTCTTTAACTGGTACACAGCAACGCCACCGTCTTCAACATGTACACATCAACGCCACCGTCTTTAACAGGTACACAGCAACGACACGGATAAAATGGCTTTGAACATTTTATTCTAATTCGGTAGCATTTTACTTCCGGCCGGTGAAGACCGTTGGACGATATTAGATATCGTACCCGTGACGGATAGTTTCAATTAAGTAACTTCCTGACAGGATTTCGCGGGTAAACCCGTTCTCTTTATTCGACCGTCCAAAGCTGACTGCGAACATAAAGAGTGAATCACTTGGATAAATTATCCTTGTGATTTGAAGCCGTCAATTCATGAAACCTGGAACAAGTGAATTTCAATTAAGATTTTCACCATCGTTGCTTTCCAGTTATCACGAGCTCAATTCATAAAGAATCTTGCACGTTACCTACCAAGTGCTGTTTGATGTTAACACTAGAAGGATTTCCACTCGTCACTGTGATCAATAAAGAGTCACTCTGAGTGTTCTGGCAAGATCATATGATAATGCGTAGAGGCTTGGAACGAGTTTAAGTTCAATTAAGAATTAAACCACTGTTTCTTTCCAGTTTTTCACAAGATTGGTTCTAAAAGAACCGCATGTGTAACCTACCATGAGCTTGTTTGATGTTGGCTCAAGCAGGATTTCCATCTTCATTGTAATACTTGCGTATTACTCGGATGTTCTGGCAATATTACAGGAATACGGCGTAGGACTCATGAAAATCTCTTACTTTTCACAGTGTGTGAGAAAGCAAGGAATAAATGGAAAGTGTCCTAATGAGACTTTTGATGATCTCTTGGCTCTAGACTCGATTGTGCGTTTTGATTTAGTGAGCGATGGCTGGAGAGGAGTGCCACCTTTTCAATACCAGTCTATTCGGAGTGAATAAACCAATAGATAACGTGTTGATCTCCGTGTGATTAAAACAAATACCTTTTGAGAGATATTTGAGTTAGCTGGGAAGGGTTGTGCATTGCATCACTGGGTCCATGACGTCTTTCTTCAATATCGAGAATCATTAACAAAAATGACCTCAATAGCATATGTATTGACCCGGTTTCTGCCTAAAGTTGTAAGGAGGGCTTCTTTCTTTACACCCTTTATCTTTACAATTCTTTTTCATTCTTCAACCCCTTCAATGCTTACCAATACGTCATCACTAGCACCTTGTTGTGATTATTCCAGTGCTAGCTTAAGTACTTGGTCGGCATTCAGCTACGTTCACAATCTTTCTCTAACTTTCCTAGGACTTCTAATTCTATCTAGGGAATTGTCCTTGGGGAGATTCCATCGGCTCTGATGAATCATTGGACTAAACCTATTCCTACCACCCTTTTGTCTCCACATTCGTCGTGAATTAAGCGTGTTTTGGGAGAGTATAGCTGCCATGAAAAATCATTGAAAATCACCTAAGGTACTTGTGATATTGAAATCAAAAGTTTTGTACCTTAGGTGTTTTGTTCATAAAAAACGCTCCCCCTTAACACGTGCTTTACACATATTAAGTTGGATTATCGTTAAGTCTTTTTCATCTTTTAGCCAAGTATCATTTAAATCTCCTTAATCCCATTTTCTCCCCTTATCCAAAATGTTAACCATTAATATTTGGGATATTGAATGGATTAACCGGTCTTTGGGTAAAAAAATGAAATCGATGGTTGGCCATAGAACATGTTAATGCTCCCCCTTAAGTTAATAAGGGATAGTTGTAGTACTTTAGTATGATATATTTTGAAAGATTTAGAATCTCGTGAGAAATTCTTGAAAAATTATCATACCTTAACACTACATCAAGCCGCAAAAGCACAGTATTCACAAATATACATATTCACAATTGAAAACCAATATAAAGTGGACCTGAAATGTACGACCCATTAGATGGATCGTTGCAGTAGCTTGTGGTGCACTAAATATGGTCTACCACCAACGAATCTTTCCAAGCTCCTCATCAATCTACGTTCACGGAGCTTTTGATCAATCTTCTTGATCACATACTTCGCCATTTGCCGATAACCCTGATGCCAATCCTCAGTCATCTCTGGTAAAGTCCCACCCGAATTAAGATGCTCTAACTTTCCTCGGACGTATAGGAGAGTCCCATCACTGTACTTATAAAGCTCACCCACCCTCATAAACTTCATTAACCCTCGACTGTTCAAGTAGAAAATGCCGTAATTCGGGACAGAAATGCCGGTATAGGGACATCTATCTACATGTTGAGGTAACACTTGATTCACTGGACGGGTTAGGTTAAGCTTCCTTTGGTAGCTTTCGACTCCCAACTGAAGATCTTCAACTCGTTTCTTGATAACAACGCTTCGTGTGAACATACGAAGTGCTGTATTCAAGGCAATGAGGTCTTCACGAGGAATATGTGTGAGTTGATCACGGGTCATCAGAAGCAACATATCTTTGATATCCTCAAGGCGAATGATAGAAAAATCTCCCTGCTGGATTTTGTATTCTCTTTCATCCTCCCTTTTCAAGCGAATCTCCGTCACATGATAATAGCCATTCTTGGCTTCAGTTTTCAGCCCTAAAATACTGGAGATGCGGATATCGGATCTAACATTGCTTCCTGAATTGACTAAGCAGCAACCCCTGTACGCCCTTCGGACTCGTTCGTCCCAATGAGATGCACCTATAACAGCATACATGTAATAATTACGAGTTACCCTTGGGACCCAGAGTCGGTTTACCTTTTCCTCCATCCAGGGTATTGTCCCCCAGTTGGCAGCTTTCAGCAAGGTCAAGGAGGTTGCGTACTTTGATGAACCCTTCAGAAGATACTCAAGATTATAAGTGACGAAGAAGTCGAGAGCAATCTCATTATCTTGAGTAGGATCAAGTGGAGGTGGAGCTCTTTCTGATTCATGAAGACCTGGCCGTTGAACGGTATTCAGAGCTTTCAGGATCTCATCAGCATAATACTCGAACTCCATTCGGGTTAACCTGGTTTTGGCGCGAATTCTCTTATCCTTCAGCGCTCTCTTTACCAAAGACGGAGTAACCGAAGTCTTATACTCATGAGCCAGAAATGCACATAAGTCAATTAGACTGCGGATACGGAGATACAAAACATCTCTGTCAGCGCCTGTGATCGGATCATATTGCGCCGCTGCCGTGATCCAAGCCTGTGGCGGTGCAGTCTCGTCAATCTCCAACGTGTCTGCCCAGTCCCGTGTGCTTGATTCAGGAACAGTAGATTGTGGTTCTTGTTGTAGAGGAGTAGATACGTGAACATCTGTTGGTTCTGATTCAGGCATCTCTGCGGTGTCATGAACGGGTGAGTGCTGTGCAGCTTCAGGTTCAGTTACCGATTCTGCAATCACAGGAGCAACAACAACAGAACTAACAGGGTTAGTGGTAACAGGTATAGATACAGCGATAGATGTACCAGGAATCGATGACGCCGTAGTAGCATTCACATCGTGGAGCCACTTGGTTCGTCTTGATTCCGTTGAGGTAGATTTTTCCTTGCCGCTGCATCTTTCTTAGACTTGGTTCCAGACTTAGCAGGTTTCTTTGAACTGGAAACCTTATCCCCCTTTTCAGGCTGTTTACCCCCATCATCATCCTCATTGCTATCCTCGTTGCTCCCTTTAACACTCTCCTCATTACCATCACCACCATCATTACCATCATCATCATCATCCTCATCATCATCACCATCCTCATCATCATCACCATCTTCATCATCATCACCATCTTCGTCATCGTCATCATCCTTTTCTTCTTCTTCTTCTTCTCCACCTTCTTCTTCACCAGTACCCTCTTCTTCTTCACTTCCTTCCCTTTCTTCCTCAGGCAGAATGTGGTATGGTACCACACTTCCAAACGTTTTAAATAACCTATCATCCTCCATGATAACGTCATTCAGGGATTTGTAAAGAGCCCGTTGAATCCTAGATTTATCAAACAATCCAAGTTCCCTCATTCGAGCTTTCAAGATCTTCTTTAATTCAAAATCCGTTAACTCATAAGCAATTTTGTAGGCGGATTCTGATGGATTGGATGACTTGATCATCAAGTTATCAGCCGCGAGTGTCTTCAATTCATCACGCAGTTTAGGCATAATGGATTCAACGGATTCTTTCACTCTCTCTTCAACAGAAGCTTCAAGTGCTTCTTTCTGCTCCTTGTATTTATTCCTCATCGCTTGAAGTCTCGTGATACGTGCAGCATGCTTATCAGCCTCAGCCTGCTTAACCTGAGCTAGTTCTTCTGCATGAGCTTTTCGAGTCAACTCCATCTCTGCAGCGAACTTAGCAAGCATCTCTTCTTGGGCTTTCTTAGATGCTTCTTCACTTTGAGCTCGTCTATGTAGCTCTTGGCGAAGTTCATCCATCTCTCTTTTGTGATTATCCGTATGTTTATCCAACATTTCGGCCATTACAAATACAGCCATTGAAGACGTTGCATAGCTGCTCTGGGTTGAGTGAAGAGGCTCGGTTGTTACTACGGTACTAAGGATGGGAGTTATTGGTGGTGGAAGGAATGGTGTTGAAACCGGTCTGGTTGGTAAGGGTTGTATTGGTGGAGGTTGAGTTTCTAAAGGTTGAGTTACTAAAGGTTGAGTAGACACCATGATTGTAGGAGCACCGGACCCCTTTTCCACACTTGCTGAAACAGGAATGGATGTCTCCTTCGAAGTAGAATACCGTTCAGGTGACCCAAACTCATCAACATCCTCTGGCTCCTCGTACTCTTCTTCAATATTCACCTGTGCCCCTGAACCACTACCTCCCGTATCTTTCCTACTCCTTTCAATAGCTATCTTCATTGCTTTTCTCTCAGCCTTGTTAAGAGTAGGATCATCAACATCCTCTTCGTCGTGTAGAACTAACTCATCAGCCTTGCCCTTTCCCTTCTTAGCCTCAGTCTTCTTCTTCTTGGTTTCGGGTTCAGGTAAAGCAGTTGGTTGCTTGCGTTTACCTTTACTCTTGACCGTAGTAGACGAGTCTTCTCCAGTCTGAAGGTTTGCTTTTAGCTTCTTGATTTCTAGTTGCAGTAGTTTGTAATCAGCAGAACCTTTAATTCTATCAGTCAGAAGATGATCGGGAATAGGACCAGGAATGACACCACCAGATGGTCCTTCATGCCTTAGATCCACAATATGATCAGCCTCTTCAGTGTGATGACGACTTGCTGCACGCCTATCAATAGAAACATCATTCTTCATACAATAATTAATGATAAGCTTGATAAACCGAGGGTAAGGAAAGAAGTTATTCTTCAGCTTCTTGTTTTGGAAGAGTTGAAAGGTAAATTCTTCCCACAACAATAATGCATAATCTGCATTTGCGCCTTTATACATTCCATGGAAGATGTTCATAATAGGACTGCGCAAAGCATCATGCCCACTTGTTTTTGGTGTAAGACATCTACTGAGAATACCCAACATTGCTCTCCAAGGCTGACCTACTTTAGCAGTGGTAAACTCAGACGCAACTCGTATGTCAGGACATCCAAGAGCATCGAACAACTCCATGAGTTCGTCTTTAGTAGGATCCCTCGAGAATGACATACCTTTGGGTGTATCCCGTATTCCAAAAATCTTACGGAAATCTGAAACAGTGAGTGTCTGCTGCTTGTTGTCAAGGGTGAAGGTGATCTTGTTTGAAGTGCTTTCCTTGGTAGCCCAGAACTCATACATGTAATCATAAGGCACCGAGGCAGTACTTCTTAAGGCATTCTTGAAATGAGATTGATCAAGGATTGCCATGGCGACTTTAAATCCATGGTGAGTGGATTTTGAAACTTGCTTCAGCCGGTAGTTGTTTGGTATGAACTTGAGTGTTCGTGCTTCGGCAATTGCGGCTGCTCGAGAGTCTTGGATTGCTTGTACTGTTGGATTAGTCATCGTATCTGCTTAAGATAAGACATGAAAGGTTGATGCACAAAAATATATAGATATGTATCATTATTACTTCTAAGCATAACACATTCCATAACATAATTCAACAAGTACTTATAGGCAAACAACTATCAATCAAATAACTCTTCATCCAGAACTTTCCTTCATTCGGAACTCTTCATTCGGAAGTCCTTCATTCGGAAATTCTTCATTCGGAAGTTCTTCATTCGGAACTTCTTCATTCGGAATTTCTTCATTCGGAAGTTCTTCATTCGGAACTTCTTCATTCGGAACTTCTTCATTCGGAACTTCTTCATTCGGAACTTCTTCATTCGAAAGTTCTTCATTCAGAACTTCTTCATTCGGAACTTCTTCATTCGGAACTTCTTTCATTCGGAAGTCCTTCATTCGGAACTTCCTTTAGTCGGAAGTTCTTCATTCGGAACTTCCTTCATTCGGAACTTCCTTCATTCGGAACTTCCTTCATTCGGAACTTCCTTCATTCGGAAGTTCATCCGGGACTTCCTTCATTCGGAAGTTCAACCGGAACTTCCTTCATTCGGAAGTTCGTTCGGAACTTCCGTCATTCGGAAGTTCGTTCGGAACTTCCTTCATTCGGAAGTTCGTTCGGAACATTCCTTCATTCGGAAGTTCAAAATCCATGTTCATCCGGAACTTTACAAACGTAGCTATGAAAGATTATTCTAGTCGCGTTTGTGAGTTCTAAGGCAAGCTAAGGCAACACAACATCTTCTAATGCTATTCCGCATAAAACCCACCAAAAATCCCTAGTTAATTAACCCTAAATTAATCACAAACCCTAATTTGATTTAATCTGATTAATCGAGTAATTTAACTGTATTAAGGAATGAATAAGGTGAATTAGAAATTAAAGATTGATGTTTGTACCTTGTTTAATCGAATGAAATGGATTGAATTGGTTGAAACGAGAGTTTTTAGATCTTGTATGTGTGTTTCAATGGCGGCAAAATGAAAATGAAACAGTGAAGAAGAAAATAATACACAAGGGGGGTTTTGGTTGACTAGGTCAAAATTTTTTGCAACTTTCTCAACTTGTCACTTTTAACCCTACATTTTCACTCCTTTTCCTTTTTGGTTTATTACTTTTCATTTTTCCTAACCATTGTTAAACTTAGCCACTATTAACTTTCACACAACTTAGCAATCGCAACCTATTAGCAAATCTTCAAAATCTAAAGCAAGTCCTATCACCTTGAATGAGCACAAGTCGTTTTCTAAAGCAATACCACTCATTTACCATTTAGCCATTAATTTTCCACAATCACTTTTGAGAATCAATTTAATGACGAAGATGATTTAATATTTTCTCCCCCTTAAACGATGACCCGTTTTCTATTTAAAGAGATGTAGTCATTGTTTAAAGAGTCAAATATTGATGAAGGCATTTCCAATTAGTATCTTGAAAAAGATTGATTCGTGGTGTCAATAAGATTTCTCTTATTTTAACAAATTAATGCACTGAGACGTACATTAATTCGTGTTAGACCAAGTTGTAAAGTAAACTTGATCCCTTTGCATGATTTGGCTTGTAAATCATGCCCGAGAAAATTAATTCCCGTTCTGAGCCAACGTTTTCCAAGGAAATACGTGACTTTAATATGAAAACCGGGTTGCAGTCTGAAATAACTACAAGCCATAATGGACATGTTTTAAAAATGTACAACTTTTATACGGACTCTATTTATGGCACCGTGTCAATATTGATCGACATTTCTAAGGCCGTAAATATTACCGTACTAAAAGACATGCCCGTTTTAAAAACGAAAAATATTTTTGGTTTTTCTGGATTTTATATTTTTTATGGTTTTTCTTGGTTTTATATTTTTTATGGTTTTTGTTGGTTTTATATTTTTGTATTTTTCTTTTTGTGGTTTATATATTTACGATAATATACATGATCACGAACAAAGGATACTCTGAATAGTTTACCACCACTATTCAGCTGATTCTTCTACCAACTCTTTGAGAGTCGCTGGAGTGAATGATTTCATGCCAAGCTTGTCGATCAAAAACTCGATTCGTCCTCGATCTAAGGCTTTGGTGAACATATCTGCCAGCTGGTACTCAGTAGTGACAAAATACAGCTCGATAACTCCGTTCTCCACCTGCTCTTTAATGAAATGGTAGCGAATGTCTATGTGCTTGGCCCGGGAGTGTTGAACATAGTTGCAGCAAAGGGCAATGACGCTCTTGTTGTCACAATACATCGGGATTTTGTTGAATCCCAAGCCGTAGTCAGTTAATTGTGATCTCATCCAAAGGACATGGCGATGTATTCAGCCTCCGTGCTAGAAATTGCAGCGCTTTTCTGCCTTTTTGAAGATCAACTGATCAATCTATCTCCAAGGAGTTGCACAGATCCAGAAGTGCTACGCCTCGTGTCTTGACATCCAGCATGATCGGCATCTGCGTATGATATTAAAGCAATAGAGGAATCTTTCGGATACCATAGACCACGATGAAGTGTTCCTTTTAGATACCGAAAGATCCTTTTAACAACATGTAGGTGCTTTTCGGTAGGCCGAGCCTGATACCGGGCACACATGCATACAGCAAATTGTAAATCAGGCCTGCTAGCAGTCAGATATAGAAGGGTGCCGATCATTCCACGGTAAAGTTTTGGATCAACAATAGTCCCATTCCTATCTTCATCTAACTTGGATTTCTCTACCATTGGAGTGTCCACGGGGTCACAATTTTCAAAGTTATACTTCTTTAAAGATTCAAGAGCATATTTGGATTGATTAATAAAGATGCCTCTGGGATTCTGAGAAATCTGTAATCCTAAGAAAAATGAAAATTTTCCCATCATCGACATCTGAAAGCGTGTGGACATTATCTTCTCAAAGCGATTTGACAATTCTATGTTAGTGGCAGCAAATATTATATCATCAACATAAATATGTACCAGAATCATGTCGTTGTCCTCCTTGAGAGTGAATAGAGTGGGGTCCACCTTGCCTTTGGAGAAGCCTTCCGAAATGAGGTATGTTGAAAGGAGATCGTACCACGCGCGTGGAGCTTGTTTCAACCCATAGAGAGCCTTCTTAAGCTTGTACACATGATTAGGAAACTCCGTGCTAACGAACCCATCCGGCTGACTAACATAGACTTCTTCCCTTAGTTCACCATTCAAAAATGCCGTCTTCACATCCATTTGATAGACGATCATGTTCATATGAGCAGCATACGCAAGGAATAGTCTAATGGCCTCCAATCTTGCAACAGGAGCAAAAGATCTTTAAAGTCTATACCCAAGGCTTGTTTATATCCTCTAGCGACCAATCTAGCCTTATTCTTCAATACTGCACCCATCTCATCAAGTTTAACCTTATAAACCCACAACAAAGTAAGGATGTTAACCTTGTCAGGGAGAGGAACTAATTCCCATACTTCAAGTCTTTGGAATTCATTTAGTTCCTCCTGCATGGCTTCAATCCAAGATGATTGAGTCATAGCCTGCTGCCAACTTTTAGGTTCAACTTTAGAGAGAGATGCATCAAAGTAGCAATAGAGTGCACTCTCTTGTAATTGATGGCGTGTAGAGACTGGTCGATCTAGATCTCCAATGACATTCCTAATTGGGTGATCTTTTGTCCATTTGGTGCTATGATTTTCAATCCTAGGTGGTCTGGAGTGAACAATAGAAGGAGCTTCTTCTGAGGTAGACGCGGCTGAAGGGTTTTCAGGTATCGCTACACCAAAGAAAGGAAGCTCTTGCATGTGAGCATATTCCAAATCGTGATCAATAGAATCCTCTTCCACATCATTAGGCACAAGTAAGGGTGACGATTCAGGTGTAGTTTGAGAATCACTTGGTAAAGGTGCATCCGGTTTAATGTTAATTGAGGATGCATTTGATAAAGCTTCATTAGCTTGAGCAACCACTTCAGGGATTGGAGCGATCACTATAGGTGCTGGAACTTCATCATTTGGGGGATCAAAGAATTCGTCAAACAACGGTTGAAACAGTTTATCCCACTTGGGCCTTGTAGGTGCTAAAAATGATGTAGAAGTAGGATTATTGGGAACTAATCCGGAGCTAATAGCACCGGTTCCCATCTCATGAAGCGCGGGTTCAGAGCTGCGTTGCTCAGAAGCCATCGCTGTCAGCTCATCGAAATATGCGTCCATAGTTTCTACAATCTTACCAAGACGACGGTTGTAAATTCGGTATGCTTTCTTGGAGGGTGAGTAACCAATGAAAATACCTATATCGGCTTTCGGTTGAAGCTTGCCCAAGTTCTCACTATTAATGTTTGGATAACAAAGAGCACCAAACACATGAAAGAATGAAACATCGGGTTTACGATCATGTAGAAGCTTGTAAGGTGTTTTTCTATGGCGTTTCTGAATGATAGAACGGTTTTGGGTGAAACATGCAGTAGATATAGCTTCTGCCAACAAGAACAATGGAGCGTTCGCATAAATCAGCATAGTCCTAGCAGCTTCCATAAACGTACGATTCCGTCTTTCAACGACACCGTTTTATTGTGGAGTGCGTGCAGTGGATGTTTCATGTGAGATACCAACTCCTTCATAGTAATCACGAAGAGTCTGGTTGACGAACTCTGTTCCATTGTCTGTACGAATACGGCGGACAGTAGTATTCAAACGTACCTGAATGAATTTCAGAAAAGTGATGATAGCCTTCGGTGCTTCATCCTTTGTACGTAAAAATCTTACCCATGTTAACCTGGAGAAATCATCCACAATAACGAGAATGAATTTCTTACCGCTCACACTTTCAGTTCTCATTGGCCCACAAAGATCCATATTCAAAAGATGAAGTTTTTCTTGATTGGTGTCTTCAGCTTTGGGCTTGTAAGATTTCTTGGTACTTTTCCCCCTTGAACACGCGGAACATAAATGGTCCTTGTGAAATTTAAGCTTTGGAAGACCACGAACTAATTCGTTTTTAGCCAGATGATTAATAGCATCAAAGTTGAGATGAGATAATCTGCGATGCCATAACCAAGACTTGGTCTTAGATGCTTTAGAGAGAAGACATACTGGAGAAGCGGCCATCATGTCTTGTAGGGACAACGTATAAAGATTTGCACCACGAGAACCCTTCAACAAGTCTTTTCCTTCCAAGTTGCGGATGAAACAAGTATGTTGTCGAAAAGCAACCTCTAGGTTGGAATCACAAAACTGTCCTACTGAAAATAAGTTATGACCAAGACCTTCTACATAGTATACACTTGAAATCGTAACGTTTCCAATCTGATATTCACCATACCCCATTATCTTTGCTATATGATCATTCCCGAATTTAACCGTACCAAGAAACTTGCTGACGAAATTTCGGAGCATCGAGCGATCTCCGGTCATATGCTTTGAACAACCGGAGTCCAAATACCAGAGGATGATTTGGACCACCTGAAAATATCACCACACGAAGACAATGTAGAGGTATCGGAATCTGAATGTTCCTTGTTATTAACAGATACAGATTTAATAATCTTAGATTTGCTAACTTTAGGTTTCTTAGATATCCTAGCCTTCTTCTTCCTAGTTGGTGGTGTAGATTCTAGTTGGCTCAAATCCTGTGGTATTTCTTCACTGATAGGCACTATAGTGGGGGCTGACCTAATTAAAGGGCGCTGTTTCCATACTGTATTGCTAGTGTGCCTAACTAAAGGACGCTCAGACCTAACCTCAATGGATGCATTCCTAGTTAAAGGGCACATTGTTCCATCTAATGTAAAGGTCCTACCAGTGGGACGCCATTGCCAGCCAACTTGGGCACGAGTTCTACCCGTTGGCTTCCATTCAAGATTATTCCTAAGGGCATTCATCTCATTCACATGATCAATAAGACACAAATCATGACGTTGGGAAAACATACATTCATTACAATTCCAACAATTCAAATTAGAATTCACGAATGGTTTAGGCTTCTGCACAGGCGCAGAGCTTTTAGTCTTAACATTATTCTTTTTATTTAAAAATGAACTAACATTCCTATGTTGAGCTTCTACTTTCTTCTTTTTGGCACTACTAGTGGAGGGCTTGATCTTATCTTTCTTGAGTGGCGATCCTTTAGCCTTAGTAATCTCTTTTAATCCTGTAGAAGGCAAAGTGGGAACATTAGCAACAGATTTTAAAGGTGCCTTACTTGATTGTGCCAATGACGGTTTTACTCCTGGAGTCTTATTAAATGGAGTTACAGCAATGGGTCGATTAGTGAGTAGTGCAGAACCTGGTTTACCTATGTATTGCAAGTAGGCTAAGCAATATTGAACACGCTTAATATATTCATGGGCTGAATAATAGTAGCTACTTGAGGGATCTAAGGCATAAAGATCGTCTAAGATATCCCTAACAAGATCTACATGCTTAATTGCATTCCTCATATAATCATCGTAGGTAACTGGGTTTTTCTTATGGAGCGGGTTCTTATAAAGCACTACTGACTTGGTTGTTGGAGCACTAGTGGACGGTGCAGAGTCGGTAGCTGAGTTATCAACAACTTCTTGTCGGGTGAGAAGAAGTGTCTCCTTTAACTCGGCCAAAACCATATTTTTGTCAATGAGCATGATGTTTAAGTCAGAGATTTCCTCACATTTTTGGTTCAATTGTTCAACATAAGATTGTTGTTGTGCCGCATTAAAAGCGAAGTGTTCTTCTAGTGAACCATAAAGTTTGGACATTCCCTGTCTTGCACGATCCATCTCCCCTAGAATAGACGAAAGTCTAATTTCTAAGTCCTGGTTTTTTGACTCTGCGGCCTCTAGTTCCAATTTTAGTGTTTCATTTGATGACACATCTCTCTTCAATCTCATAATCTCTTCCTCTAATGCATTAACTATTGCAATCATCTTGTCACTCGTCTCAACACTGTTTTCACAACTATTTGTTATCAAAAGATCCTCATTTTGAGTTTGTTGTTTTAATTCTAAAGATATACAATGTTGTTCTAGTTGATTAAAACGTTTTGAAAGTAATTTGTAAGAATCTTGTAGCTTTAAAAACTCAGCGTTAGATTCGTGACAAGAATGATTATCTACCTCATTTACAGTATCAGCAACATTTACAGAGAGATCACAAACATCATCACATATATGCACAGCATCACAGTTAATCATAGCGGATGTAAGCTCATTCGAATAATTAACATTTACAGTAGTAAGCACATCACACGAAATTACTTCGGACAAGAATCGGTCATATTCGGATAAAATCTTTTCCTTTTCAATTAGTTGTAGTTCGTAAGCGGTGTCCATTTCATAAAACACTTTTTGAACTTCTCTAATTTCAAATTCAAGATTTTCCTTAAGAGATGCAAAACTTCCTTTTAGACTTTCGACAAATGGATTGATCTCATTTTTAAACACCTCGTTCATGTGTTCGAAAGCCCATTCTCCGGTGTTTAGGCCATTTGAAGTCGTACATTCCAAAATGACCTTGTCAAAATTAGTAAAGTATTGATTAATCTCTTTCAAGTTTAACCATACAGTGCTAACAGGTGGAAGATCCTTTGGAATTTCCTTAGTACCTTCCATGTTGACAAGTGTAGGAAATGTACTAGGGTTTTCTTCATTCAACATGTAGGTTGGTGCTGTAATGAGATCTTTGTCCATATGGAAGCGAATTCTAAAATCCATTTTAGCAAGCTCCTGATTCATTTTAAAATAATCACACTCAGGATATTTTGCAGAACTGTATGACCGATCCTCATTAACTAGATCCTTATTGGTGCGATCATCAAAAATAACAATCGGGTCTAAGACCAAACCTAATTGGGTTGCATTATAAAGTCTTGGACTATGGCTTAAAGCTTGTTTTGCATACCGTGGGTTAGGGGGAAGGCTTTTTTGACGTGATAAGTTAAATTCTCTAAAAGAAGCATCAAATAAGTGCACTAGTTGAGAGGCAGCGTATTGTCTTAAAAGCAAATAATCTAAACTTCTAATCTTATTAGCAGCATTAATCTCCATTTCATTCTTCTTAGACTCGAGTAGTTCAAAATCCGTTTGAAGTTTTTGAAAATTAGTGACCACTAACTCCTTTTCTTTAAGTTCATTAGAAAGATTTGCTCTTAAGTTTTCAATTTCTTGCAAGTGACCCATTTGTTTGTTTCGAAAGTGATCATATTCGGGATTAGTTAGAACACTAGACGAAGGCACTAATTCCAAAGTGTGAACTTTCTCGTTGCTTAAGGCAAGCTCTTCAGACAAATTCTTATTCTTAGCTAGGGTTTCTAAGAGTGCAGCATTCATTTGGCTAAGTAATGAAGCAGGAACCATGACCAAATCTTGTTGAGCAGGAGTATGCGTATGCGAAATGGCTCCCGGTTGTGATTCACTCAAAGTCTGGGGACTCACATTGATATTACTATCATTGATTGTCTCCTTATTTGAAAGACTCACCACCGAAGATTCATTCGAATCAGCACGCTCTTGCACAACTTGATGTGGTTGAATACTAGCATCAGTGGTATTATCAGTGGTATTAATAAGTACCTCAGATCTCTTTTCTGACTCTAAGCTGGAGATAGTTGCCATAAGAGCAGCCTTTGCAGATTGAAATTCATCACAGTCTGAGTCATACGCATCAAGATCATCGGCTTGGTAAGCTGCATTCTGTGTAGTGACAACGTCTTGTTCAGAAATCCCTGGATCAACAAGAAATGCAAGCTCCTCTTCATCAAGTTCCCTTCCTTGTGCCTGAGCATTCACCAGATAGATCTTCTCTGCAAACCATTGACCATCCCTTCTCCTCTTGGGTTTCTTGCAATCCCTGGACATGTGTCCTTCTTCCTTGCAGTTGTAGCATGTAATCATTCTCAACTTGCCTGTGGAATTAGCCCGTGGAGGATTGTTGACCATTGGAGCAGGATTGACCGTGCGAGCATTAGTAGTTGATGTAGTAGGTCTCCCCTGATATGGTTGAATAGGTTGAACCATCACCCTGCCATTCTCAATAGTAGCTTGTTGGCGAGAATTGGATGAATTCCTCAGCTGATTGTTAGTCGGAGCTGATCCTCTAAACCCTCGTTTGCTTAATGTCCTTGTGAGATAAGCAGACATAGTGGTTAACACTTCAACTGGGTCAGTTCCTGGTTTGAATACAGGAATGGGGACTTCCTCATCATCACAATACATTGCTTGGTCTTGTTGAACTACATAATCACTAGAAGGAATACTCATGTGATCAGAGTAGCTTGATGGATATGCTACATTCTCTTGATAAGAAGAATATGAATGCTGAGCATAAGGTGCAAAACTTGCTTGGTGAGGTTGTGAAGCATAGTGTGATGAAGGTGCATTGAACCGAAATTGTTGCTGATGTGAGGTGGGTGGTTGCGGTAGAATAGAGTATTGGGGAAAGGTTGGAGTCATGTAAGGTGATGGATGATAGGCTTGATGTCCCAAAATATAAGGAGTGTTGTTGTGTGATGATGTTGTAGATTTTGTATATACTTTATTTTAGGAAAAACAAAGCAACACAAAAAGCGGTAAGTATTAACGAGCGGTTTAGGAAAACCACAAGTTATGACCCAATGAGTGGGAATCGTTCTCTCGAGGAGGCACGTGTGTTGTGCAATGAATGATTGAATTATGTTTTTGATTATTAATGAGAAGAAAAGAAGAGAAAATGACGAAGACGAAAAAAAAATAGAAAAATAAGGCAAAAACACTACTAGAAACTTACGACGTAGAACGTAAAAAGTGCAAAATTTAAAATTTTAACCTAAAAATTCCTAAAAATTACTAAAAATCCACAATAAAATTCTAAGAGTTTACAAAAAATCCAAACTTGCCAAAACCTTTTAATTAATTTAATAATGACTTTTTAATGCTAATTAAAGCCCTAAAAATCACTTTTAAATATTAAAAAGCCCTAAACAAGATTTTATAGTTTGTAAACCTCAAAAATGACCTAATTAAACTAAAAACTATTTTTAAAAATTTTAAAACCAATTTAAACTATTTTTAAACTCCTAAAAACTATTAAAATCTATTAAATCTTATATTAATTCTAAAAATTAATTGAAAAGCCTAAAAATTATTCTACAAATGGGAAAAGTCCTAATTAATGATAAAGAACCTAGGAAAAATGAAAAAGAAATAAAAATAAAACTTTGAATTTTAATGAATAAAATAATATTAAAATATTCCTAAAAATAAAAAGTTCTTAAATAAATTCAAAAAAAATTCTCAAAAATCCTAAATATTCTAACTAAGAAGAAAATGTAAACAAAAGCTCCTAAAACCTTTTAGTTAATTTTATATTAATTTTTAAAGTTTGATAAAAAACCTAAAATCAAATAAAATTAAAAATTAAAGTTTTTGAAAACTTTTTTTATATGTAAACCTCAAAAATACTAATTAAAACCTAAAAACTATTTTTTTGTATTTTTTTATTACTGTTCACTATTTTTTTAAGACTTTCTAAATATAAAACTAAAAATAATTCTAAAAATTAATTAAATAAAAGGAAAAATAAAATTTTTAAACAGAAAAATCCTAAACTCTATTATAATCCTAGGAAAAATGATAAGAAGCTAAGAAGCTGAGCAAATAAGCTAGAAAGATGAAAATAAGCTACGGCTTATTTTATAAGCTCAAATGAAAACGTGCTTAAATATTGTTTGAAAACAAACATAAACGTAAAAAGGTATCCAGATCAACGGTAGAACTCTTAACCCTCCAGCGAGAGGTCTAGGGTTCGAGTCCGTTGCGGGTATTCTTTTTATAAATTTTTTTTTTTTTTTTAAAACCAAATCAGTGACCTCTAATATGCTAGAAACACAATCAACTTCTCTTTTTATGCAAGATTTAAGTAATTTGAAGATCAAAAACGTGTCCAGGTTACACTTTCAAGAACACATGCTTTGTGTTCTTTTCTTCACAAATGGTGAGAGCCAAAAGGATTTGGCTTTTGCTTATTTGATGGTGTTTTCTTGGGACAAAGGGCACCCCTTCACTCTTTCTGAGTGAAGGGAGTCAAATATAACACGAAAGAACAACTCTTAGCACAAAATCTGCAAAATCAAAACAGAACCAGGCAAATGAATGTTTCTGAGGTCTTAAGCTAGGTCTGTGGACTTTTTAGCTAATTTACTTGCTCAAAAACCAACTTCAATTCCCCAAATTTGGCACTCAACCTTAATAACTAGCATATAAGCAAACTTGATACCTAAGTCACCCTAACACTAAACAGAATTCAAAGATCTTAGCACAAATTGAGCAAAAAATAAGCAGATTACTGACTTAAGCAGATTCAAGCTTCTCTTTTCATTTTTTTAGCTCTTAAACTTGTTCCAAAACTCTACCAAACTGGTATACAACTGATACAACACTTATCTCAACTCTTTCCAACAACTCTAACACGTTTTAGAATCACAAATCACAAATTTTTACCCTGCTAATACACGTATCCAAACACCACTTTAAAATTCTTTTCCAACTTTTTTCAAATCAAATCTGTCTAACATCTATTCAAACTGACCCTATGATCTTCTAACATGCATACAATCATATAAAAACACCATACAAATCAGTTTAAACAACATTCATCAAATAATCAAGCAAAATCACTCAAACCACCCATTTTCTGAAATTTCAAAAGGTAAAAGGTGATTTACCTAAGGACCTTACTTCCAAGGTCCTTGTGGATGATAAATCCACCTCCAATACCAACTCGGGTTGGTGCAGAACTCAATCAACAAATCAACTCTCTTAAAACCTGTTAAGAAGAAAAACAAAAAAAACAAGCAATATATGTATATATACTGTTTCCTCTTTTCTTTCTTAAAAACTTTCACAAAACCTTTTTAAAACTCAACACACACGATTTAAAAACACTTTTAATTCACAAAACAACAATCCAAATCCACTTTCACTTTTCTGGTTGCTAATTTTGTGAAATTAAAAATCTTTTAAAACCTTTTGAAAACTTGAATTACTCAAAACTTTCACAAAGTAAATGGAACTCAGTCAATTAGACTTAACACAACACACAAACTTTTTAAAAATATAAAAGGAATTATACTTGCATTTAACAAACACCAAACTTTATTTCTTAAAAAAGGAATTACAAGGTTTTGGCTAAAAACTGGAACAAGAGGGGATACCACACATTTGGTCCTCCTTATATACTACTGAAAAGAAAAGTCTAGAAACACAAAACCCTAATATACAGAATTCCTAAAAAGCCCTTGATTCTTTGACTGAAAATGGGTCAAAAATCGCATCTTGTGAGTCTTGTTGGTGCCCATGTGATATGACAGCTTGAAAGATTGATCTTAGCCATTGGATACTCCTTGGGGACCAAGTTGAACAATCTTGGTCGCTAAAATGGTCGGGTGTAGGGTTTGAGGGAAAGGGACGGGGCAGGGGAGGGCCCTACCCTCACATGGGTGTGTCTAAGGTCACATTTTTTGTGTGGGATCAAGTGAGGGAGTGCTAAATTTGTTATCTGGAAGGTTTGAACCAAAAACCCTTTGGTTTGAACTCAATTGGACCTGGTGATAATTAGGGTTTAAGTGGGGGATTAAGGGGTTTTAATCTGTTTTTGGGAAAAAGGATTTTAAATGAAGTGTTTAGGAGGGAAATTAAATGGGGTAAGTGGGGTTGACTTCTTTGACCACAGTTTAATAAATAAAACCGGGTATAATGGGATTGGGTAGGGTCGGTTTTGTGGGTGGTGGGTAAATGGGTGGGTAGGGCTGAGGTGTCACAAGCTGAGTGGCTGAGAGATTTTGGTGGTTTGGCAAATTTGGTCCCCAAGTTATCACATTCTTTCCACTTTGTATTAAAACCCCATCAGCGTTCAATTATGCCTTGTCAACTTTTGACAACTTGTCAAAAACGGCACAAACTCTTCCAAAAACTTTTCCAAGGGTATTAAATACATATTCTTGATTCCCAAGGGCTGAACTTGTAATATCTTCAAACATAAAGGATCATACTTGTACATTTGATATTTTGAGGGTCAAATGTGACAAGTTCTTCAAAGATGAGGGGCCATTATTGCCAATCTTCAATTCTTCAAGGGTATTTTTGCAAAATTCCAACTTGGGCCCGGTTCATTGTGCGACTTCATTTCCCGTGTTCGTTTTTGATTGATTCTTGTGATCTTTTGCCATTTCCTCAATATCCTTACCTAAAAATACACAAGTAACAAACACGAGCATATATTTGGTCTATTTTATGATATTTTATGCATTTTAAGGCCGTTTTGGACGATGAGACCATGTATAAATGCAGTCTCATCACTCCCCCATACCAAACCATTGCCGTGCCCTCACGCAATGCTAGAATAAAGTATCAAAACATCTCCAAAATTTAATTTTATTCACTTTATTGAAATGGAAACTAGCTACACTACACTATTGCTACTACTTGTGTTATAGACATAATGTATGATTTTCATCGCAATATGGGACGTTTAGGTTCATAGAATAAGAACACGTGAATGCTTCGTTAGAAATAACTTCATCGTCCTCGATTTTCACCTTAATTCCATGCCAAGCGTGCAACGAGATCATTGTCATTATAAGTTAGTAATGCTAACACTACTCATATGCCCTAATCACGTACTTATTCTCCCATTATTCCTAAGTTGTATCTCTTATATTTTATTATGTCTTAATGATCACGAGGATACATCATTGACTTATGCGATAATAGAGATTTAGGTCTAAAAATAGAGTCCTAACGGTGTAACTAAGACCATCAAATCAATAACCCCTCCTAATAGACAACGATGTTAAAAAATTAAGTTGACAAGAAGAATCGATAAACACGGTTTTATAACGGTTTTGAACATGAGACTTATTACCAAGACTTTTATACGCCCCCTAACGGAAGGGCCTTATTATCTTTGGTTTACCTCCATCTTTTATTCAACTTCGCCATGAAGCTTTTATTATGACTTCGGTCTTGCCTTGCCTTTTATTATCCGCCTCATCGGTGGTTTTATTAGCCAAAGACGTATATCCTCACGCTAAAGCGAATTTTGGATCATTAAAGCTTCGAAGATTAAGGCTTGATTCACTTTCAATTTTGCATAGATTTTAGGCCTTGTGGGGCTTCAAATTGTTTGCTTGATTTAGGTGAGCACTTGAAATCTTATTATTGGGTGAAGCTTTCGATTATTCGGGTTGCCAATACTTCAAAACCGTGACGCTGGCGATACCTTAATGTCTTCCCAATTTAATTACACGGAAGCTACTAGAAAAGACTAGAAACCCAACAATCCTAACTAAACCGCTAAATCAATATTTATTAAGCAAAAAATATTTACATGCGAAGGGAGAATAAGCAAACAACGAGAACACATGAGTTTTTGAAAGAATACGAGTACTCTACGTTTAGCATAGTAACTTATAATTAACTCTATCATTTCTCGTCCTCATTTAAGAGACTTAGCCTAATGTAAGTTAAGGAATCAAAGCTAAGTGCTCAACACGCACGGTCGAGTCAAAAATTACTCTTATTCTCGCCATCGGAAAATCTACATTCGTGTCTTAAACACTTATAAAACATGAGAAAAATTTTAAAATTTGGCCATTTTTAGCCTTATTTTGCAAGAAAAACGATAAACAAAACGATAAACTTTGGAAAGCGTGAAGGTTTGGCAAGGCAAGTATCTATTCACCCCCCATACTAAAGTTAAACATTGTCCTCAATGTTTCGAGTCTAGGGGTACAAACACCCCCATACTAGAGACGTAGTCAAATGCCTAATCTAGCATGGAAAGGGTGTAACCAATAAGTAATAGCCGTTTATGAAGTGTGCTAAAAACCTAAGGTTAGAACATCAAAGGATATATCATTTGGATATCGAGAAATTCTTCAAAGCAAACGATCGAGTGCTCCCATGAAACGAACACGAGAGGCTCCAATCGTGAAGATGATCATCTAAAAGACACAATTCACAAACAACCACAGAACAAAGGTTGGAAGGGCACAAATCCCCTCACATTACACTAATTAGAAAGCAATAATATGTACATGGATAAGCATGGGTTTCCCCCACGAGGCACCTTGTTTTTGATAACCGAGTCAAAAGCTCGACTCGAATCCCCATAAATGTGACCATTTAGGGACAATCATGGTGTGGTCAATTTTTGGTGGGGCTTACATGAAAAACAAGGCCCAAAAGTACGTGGAGTACTTTAAAAATCCGATAAACGTATACCGGGGTCAAAGATAGCGTCCTCGTTTTCGGATGAAAGACGAGACAACACAACTCCAACACAAATCCCAATGGGATAGAAGAAAATAGGAGAGAAGAAATAGAAGGGTGGGACAATGGGTAAGTCATAACATTGAGCTACTCGAGGTAAACTCGCACCAATCAAATGAAAAGATTTTCCATTTATTGCATCGGTGGAAGACCGAGATTTCCCTATATAAGCAATTCCAGGATCAAATATCTCGTCCTCGGTGGAGAAAGAGGAGGGAACATAAGGGGCTTCCCTCACACTAAGTCCACACAAAGCATCGTCAAAAGGGGAAGACGAGCTTGTAGTACTCAAGACACGCGGTGATGACGGAGTTAGAATTGTAGAAAAATCTTTTAAATTAGATTCAAAATCTTTTCCTTTTTCATCTTTTAAACTCTCCTCGTGAAAACCCGATTTAATTATGTCAAAAATATTTGGTGTATCTAAAACAATGTTAGTCACACTAAAAATTCTCACATTTTGAAAGCGTTTTGGTTTAGGTGGTGGCAAGTTTTCAAATCTTTTGTCAACAAAGAAAACCTCCCCATCGGGATCAACGTATTCATCATCCGAAGAATCACTCGAGATTGGAATCATAGGCTTAACACTCTTAACCTCCATCGGCGGAGGGGACGGAACTTCATTTTTCTCAACTCCTAAAACTCTATTGGAAATTCTTTTACAAATGCTTTTGGTGGAATTGACATTGTACAAAGATGTGATCGAATACACGTGAGAAAGAGTGGAGTTTTGGGTTGCATTAATGACGAGTTCTTCCTCATTGAAACGAAGAGTGATTTTTCTTGCATGCACATCGATAAGTGCTCTCGAGGTATCCAAAAAAGATCGACCTAAAATTAACGGAACTTTAGGATCGATGGGAATATCAACAACAATGAAGTCCACGGGATAATAGAATTTCCCAACTTTCACAAAGACGTCCTCGGCAACTCCACAAGCTAGAATCATAGAATGATCGGCCATTTCGATTGACATTCTTGAAGGAGTGAGATTTGGAAGATTGAGTGACTTAAAAATCTCAAGAGGCATCAAATTAATACTAGCACCAAGATCGGCCAAGGCGTAGCATTCTTCCATGTCTTGGATAGCACATGGGATTAAAAACTTTCCAGGATCACCGACTTTTTGAGGTATGCGGCTTAGAAAAACCGAAGAACAACTAGACGATTTTTGCAATTTCTCTTTGTTATTCAACATACTTTTGAAGTTCGCGGCAAATCGAGGCATCATGACTAAGGCGTCGGCAAAACTTATATTAAAATGCAAGTCACGAAACATTTTCATAAAGAGTTCAAATTGATAATTATTTCGTTCTTGTGCCTTTTCCTTGTCTCGTCTTGATGGGTAGGGTAAAGGTGGTGTGGGTTGGGGCAAATTAGGCATAGGCATCGGCCTTGGAATCTCGGGTTCCATTATGGGTATTGGTTCAACCGTAGGTGTGGTTTGAGCGGTACTTCGTGGGCTTGTATTGTGCTCCTTTTCAACCACAACCTCGGGTTCTTTCTCTTTTTCCTTCTCCATAGAAGTACTTGGACGAGAAATGGGTTCTTTGAAAGTTTTACCACTACGAGTGGCAATAACCTTCAATTCTCCTTTCGGGTTCACGATGGTATCACTAGGAAGACCACCCGAAGAAGAGGGCTTACACATGATAGCTTCAAACATTTTAGCCATACGATCTTCAAACTTAGATTGCCTAGCATCCGCTTTTAACAATTCTTGCTTAATCTCATGTTGTCCTTGCTCCATTTTTTGTTGATTTTGTTGGAGTCGTGTGACATTTCCTTCCATTTTATTAGCATGAGTTTTAAGTTCATTAGCAAGTTCGGTTTTAAGCTCGTTTTTCAACTCGGATCTTAAGCTAATCATCTCACGTTGCATGTTGTCAAATTTAGCATCATTTGCTTTTGCATAATCCAAAAATTCTCCTTGCAAATTTTTAGTGTGAGCATTTTTAAAACCTTGAGTAGGAGTTTGAAAATCACGGTTTTGGTTTTGGTTTGAAATTTGCCCATTTCCACTTTGGTAATTACCCTTGTTATAATTCCTTTGATTTCCTTGGTAATTTCCACCTTGATTGTTGTTTCGATAGTTATTAGCATTTTGATTTTGTGGAGCTTGATTTTTGCGGGAACCTTGACCGATTTGGTTATAAGTTCCCGTGGCTACATAAGCATTCAAAGTGTTACCATCCGCGGTAATGCACTCGGAAAAATCATGAGCTCCACCACATGAAATACAACTCTTAGCAACCGCTTTAACCGAAGCGGTGTTTGAAGCTTCTTGAGCTTTCCAATGAGACATAAGAGTCGAAAACCTATCGAAAAACCGATTCTCCTCATTTGCTTCATCTTGCAAGGCATTAATGGAACGAGACGATGACGAGCCCAAATTGGCAACACTCGGTGTGTTACGAGGGCTATAGACCTTAGACCTATTTTCTATGATTTTCAAAGCCTCATTGGTCGTTTTGCACAAAAAATTACCACCCGCGGCGGCATTTAAATAATCTCGTTCATGTTCATTAAGCCCATTATAAAACGTGTCAATTTGATGCAACTCGGAAAAATCATGGTGTGGACATTCATGTAGCATTTCTTTAAACCTTTCCCAAGCCATTGAAAAACTTTCATTTGGTCTTTGTGTAAAACGTGAAATCTCGTTTTTCAAATGTGTTGTCTTAGATGGTGGAAAAAATTGATTCACAAATTTAGACACGAGATCGGCCCATGTCAAATTCGAATTCGGCGGTTCTTTCTCAAGCCATATCTTAGCGGGTCCATCTAACGAGTAAGGAAACAACATCATCTTAATGGCATCGTGTGGTACATCCTTAAACTTGCTTGTCGCGGTGAGACGATTAAATTGCCTAATGTGATAATATGGGTTGTCTTTTTCGTGACCGCGAAACTTGTTTGCTTGAAGCATAGACATTAAACCCGTTTTGATCTCAAAGTTCTCCGCAAGGATGGCGGGAATCACAATGGCCTCTCCAAAACCCTCGGTGGGTGCTTGAAGCAACTCCATCATAGTACGATTAGCCATGATAGCTTCTTGTTCTACAATAGGTTCCTCACTTGGAGACTCCTCACTAGAATAAGTCTTAGTAGGAGTTTTGTTCTTGCGTCTACGTGCACGTTTTGCTTGATTACGAGTGAGCATAAACGTCACGTACAACGTGGAGACGAGAAAAGAAGATTCTTTTTGGTATTTTGTGTTTTTTCAAAAAAAATTTTGTGGTTTTTGATGGTATTAACCTTTTTTGGAAATTGGTGAATGTATTAAGTAGACAACAAGTCCACAAATCTCCTCACTAATCAAATCTCTTGATTAAAAAGGCCTCGAGGAATGAAAACGATCACGTGGAGTGAACGCCTTCGATGACTTTAGAACGATGGTGGAACACCAAATCGTTCAAGAGGGTTTAATCAAATGGAAACCAAGAAAATATATATGATATGTAATAATACTTTGGGCGGCAAAACCCTCGATTCACTCTCAAAATCAAATACGCACAAGCAAGCGGCGGAAACGAGGCGGCGCGAAGCACTTAAGAGCCTTTTTCCTTTAGGTTGTGAAATACAACCGCCTTATACCCACCTTATAGTTTGTATTTTCAAGATTAAGCTTCACGAAAGTATTTATCTATTTTTGCCTTTTTCTTTGGTTTGAGATTCGAATACAATGATCGAGTGATGCAATCCCGAATCAAGGTTGTGATTGCTCACGTATTTGGAGTACTTGTGTATTTATTGTTCTACGTATACAATATAGTAATAGTATTCACACAAAAACCGAAAAACGATAATACGTATTAATAGAGTGCTATTAATACAATTACTATTATGGCTAATATAGAAAAACAACAATGTTCAATCAAAACACAACACGCCTCCCCGGCAGCGGCGCCAAAATGATGTTGTAGATTTTGTATATACTTTATTTTAGGAAAAACAAAGCAACACAAAAAGCGGTAAGTATTAACGAGCGGTTTAGGAAAACCACAAGTTATGACCCAATGAGTGGGAATCGTTCTCTCGAGGAGGCACGTGTGTTGTGTAATGAATGATTGAATTATGTTTTTGATTATTAATGAGAAGAAAAGAAGAGAAAATGACGAAGACGAAAAAAAAATAGAAAAATAAGGCAAAAACACTACTAGAAAGTTACGACGTAGAACGTAAAAAGTGCAAAATTTAAAATTTTAACCTAAAAATTCCTAAAAATTACTAAAAATCCACAATAAAATTCTAAGAGTTAAAAAAAATCCAAACTTGCCAAAACCTTTTAATTAATTTAATAATGACTTTTTAATGCTAATTAAAGCCCTAAAAATCACTTTTAAATATTAAAAAGCCCTAAACAAGATTTTATAGTTTGTAAACCTCAAAAATGACCTAATTAAACTAAAAACTATTTTTAAAAATTTTAAAACCAATTTAAACTATTTTTAAACTCCTAAAAACTATTAAAATCTATTAAATCTTAAATTAATTCTAAAAATTAATTGAAAAGCCTAAAAATTATTCTACAAATGGGAAAAGTCCTAATTAATGATAAAGAACCTAGGAAAAATGAAAAAGAAATAAAAATAAAACTTTGAATTTTAATGAATAAAATAATATTAAAATATTCCTAAAAATAAAAAGTTCTTAAATAAATTCAAAAAAAATTCTCAAAAATCCTAAATATTCTAACTAAGAAGAAAATGTAAACAAAAGCTCCTAAAACCTTTTAGTTAATTTTATATTAATTTTTAAAGTTTGATAAAAAACCTAAAATCAAATAAAATTAAAAATTAAAGTTTTTGAAAACTTTTTTATATGTAAACCTCAAAAATACTAATTAAAACCTAAAAACTATTTTTTTTGTATTTTTTTATTACTGTTCACTATTTTTTTAAGACTTTCTAAATATAAAACTAAAAATAATCCTAAAAATTAATTAAATAAAAGGAAAAATAAAATTTTTAAACAGAAAAATCCTAAACTCTATTATAATCCTAGGAAAAATGATAAGAAGCTAAGAAGCTGAGCAAATAAGCTAGAAAGATGAAAATAAGCTACGGCTTATTTTATAAGCTCAAATGAAAACGTGCTTAAATATTGTTTGAAAACAAACATAAACGTAAAAAGGTATCCAGATCAACGGTAGAACTCTTAACCCTCCAGCGAGAGGTCTAGGGTTCGAGTCCGTTGCGGGTATTCTTTTTATAAAATTTTTTTTTTTTTTTTTAAAACCAAATCAGTGACCTCTAATATGCTAGAAACACAATCAACTTCTCTTTTTATGCAAGATTTAAGTAATTTGAAGATCAAAAACGTGTCCAGGTTACACTTTCAAGAACACATGCTTTGTGTTCTTGTCTTCACAAATGGTGAGAGCCAAAAGGATTTTGATTTTGCTTATTTGATGGTGTTTTCTTGGGACAAAGGGCACCCCTTCACTCTTTCTGAGTGAAGGGAGTCAAATATAACACGAAAGAACAACTCTTAGCACAAAATCTGCAAAATCAAAACAGAACCAGGCAAATGAATGTTTCTGAGGTCTTAAGCTAGGTCTGTGGACTTTTTAGCTAATTTACTTGCTCAAAAACCAACTTCAATTCCCCAAATTTGGCACTCAACCTTAATAACTAGCATATAAGCAAACTTGATACCTAAGTCACCCTAACACTAAACAGAATTCAAAGATCTTAGCACAAATTGAGCAAAAAATAAGCAGATTACTGACTTAAGCAGATTCAAGCTTCTCTTTTCATTTTTTTAGCTCTTAAACTTGTTCCAAAACTCTACCAAACTGGTATACAACTGATACAACACTTATCTCAACTCTTTCCAACAACTCTAACACGTTTTAGAATCACAAATCACAAATTTTTACCCTGCTAATACACGTATCCAAACACCACTTTAAAATTCTTTTCCAACTTTTTTCAAATCAAATCTGTCTAACATCTATTCAAACTGACCCTATGATCTTCTAACATGCATACAATCATATAAAAACACCATACAAATCAGTTTAAACAACATTCATCAAATAATCAAGCAAAATCACTCAAACCACCCATTTTCTGAAATTTCAAAAGGTAAAAGGTGATTTACCTAAGGACCTTACTTCCAAGGTCCTTGTGGATGATAAATCCACCTCCAATACCAACTCGGGTTGGTGCAGAACTCAATCAACAAATCAACTCTCTTAAAACCTGTTAAGAAGAAAAACAAAAAAAACAAGCAATATATGTATATATACTGTTTCCTCTTTTCTTTCTTAAAAACTTTCACAAAACCTTTTTAAAACTCAACACACATGATTTAAAAACACTTTTAATTCACAAAACAACAATCCAAATCCACTTTCACTTTTCTGGTTGCTAATTTTGTGAAATTAAAAATCTTTTAAAACCTTTTGAAAACTTGAATTACTCAAAACTTTCACAAAGTAAATGGAACTCAGTCAATTAGCCTTAACACAACACACAAACTTTTTAAAAATATAAAAGGAATTATACTTGCATTTAACAAACACCAAACTTTATTTCTTAAAAAAGGAATTACAAGGTTTTGGCTAAAAACTGGAACAAGAGGGGATACCACACATTTGGTCCTCCTTATATACTACTGAAAAGAAAAGTCTAGAAACACAAAACCCTAATATACAGAATTCCTAAAAAGCCCTTGATTCTTTGACTGAAAATGGGTCAAAAATCGCATCTTGTGAGTCTTGTTGGTGCCCATGTGATATGACAGCTTGAAAGATTGATCTTAGCCATTGGATACTCCTTGGGGACCAAGTTGAACAATCTTGGTCGCTAAAATGGTCGGGTGTAGGGTTTGAGGGAAAGGGACGGGGCAGGGGAGGGCCCTACCCTCACATGGGTGTGTCCAAGGTCACATTTTTTGTGTGGGATCAAGTGAGGGAGTGCTAAATTTGTTATCTGGAAGGTTTGAACCAAAAACCCTTTGGTTTGAACTCAATTGGACCTGGTGATAATTAGGGTTTAAGTGGGGGATTAAGGGGTTTTAATCTGTTTTTGGGAAAAAGGATTTTAAATGAAGTGTTTGGGAGGGAAATTAAATGGGGTAAGTGGGGTTGACTTCTTTGACCACAGTTTAATAAATAAAACCGGGTATAATGGGATTGGGTAGGGTCGGTTTTGTGGGTGGTGGGTAAATGGGTGGGTAGGGCTGAGGTGTCACAAGCTGAGTGGCTGAGAGATTTTGGTGGTTTGGCAAATTTGGTCCCCAAGTTATCACATTCTTTCCACTTTGTATTAAAACCCCATCAGCGTTCAATTATGCCTTGTCAACTTTTGACAACTTGTCAAAAACGGCACAAACTCTTCCAAAAACTTTTCCAAGGGTATTAAATACATATTCTTGATTCCCAAGGGCTGAACTTGTAATATCTTCAAACATAAAGGATCATACTTGTACATTTGATATTTTGAGGGTCAAATGTGACAAGTTCTTCAAAGATGAGGGGCCATTATTGCCAATCTTCAATTCTTTAAGGGTATTTTTGCAAAATTCCAACTTGGGCCCGGTTCAGTGTGCGACTTCATTTCCCGTGTTCGTTTTTGATTGATTCTTGTGATCTTTTGCCATTTCCTCAATATCCGTACCTAAAAATACACAAGTAACAAACACGAGCATATATTTGGTCTATTTTATGATATTTTATGCATTTTAAGGCCGTTTTGGACGATGAGACCATGTATAAATGCAATCTCATCATGTGACAAGCTTGATTGATTCGCCATTAAAGCTAAAGAATCAGGGTACATACCTCGAGGCGAACGGTGTATGATCACATGTTTCTCATGCTGCTGAAGAAAAGCATATAGTTGATCCAAATTGCACTTATGCAAATCCCTGGTTAACTTAACATCGGTAATATACTCACCCCATTCAGCTTGAGGTAAAGTATTCAAAAATTTGGTGTTAACCTGGAATGGAGCAATCACGAGATTGTATACATTCAGATCATTCATGAGAGTAGTGAATCTGAAGTAATAGTCGTGAAGCGTTTCCCCTGGGTTGTACGTGAATCTATCAAACAGATCATACAACTAACATTCCCTTTCCTGTTTGGTAAGAGACGTACCTTATAGCAACACCTTAAGACGTTCCCATAAATCCTTTGCCACCGTATACTGACTTACCATCCGATAGATGTCATGTGGAAGAGCTTGGAGAATGGTTTGAAGAGCCTTTTCGTCTGCATCTGCAACAAGTTGTTGAGCTGGTGTGAGTTCTTCAAATTCTCTTGGTCGAGTCACATTGTTAACCACAATGGTACCATAATCAAGTGGAACATTTAAAATTGACTTAACCATAAGCCTCCCATATACCGGTTTTCCCTTAAGATAAGACATCATCCGGCCTTGCCATGCTTCAAAAACTTCTTTGATGAGCATTGGCGGGCGATTATCCGTTCCCGTAATGACGGAAATATCCGTAAGTGATGTCATCTGAGGCATTACTGAATTCGGATTCATTTTGTTCACTTCAAAGAGACAAAGATTATCGGTTGATCGAGCAGTGAAGTAAAGCTTGTGAATTGTGTTGAGTTTTTGTTGTAAGAAACCAAGATTAAATCCTCTAAAAAATCGTCGAAAAAACAAGTAAAATATCCCTTGATTCGGAACTTTTGTTGATTCGGAAGTGTTGATTCGGAAGATTTTGACTTGGAAAACCTTTATTCGGAACTTTTGGTTCGGAAGATTTGATCCGGAACTTTTGTCTTGATCTAGAACTTTCCCTTGATTCGGAACTTTCCTTGATCCGGAACTTTCCTTGATCCGGAACTTTTCGTTCGGAACTTCTTGATCCGGAACTTTCCTTGATCCGGAACTTTCCTTGATCCAGAACTTTTCGTTCGGAACTTTCCTTGATCTGGAACTTCTGGTTCGGAACTTCTTGATCCGGAACTTTCCTTGATCCGGAACTTTTCGTTCGGAACTTTCCTTGATCCGGAACTTTTGGTTCGGAACTTTTTATTCCGGAACTTTGGTTTATCCGGAACTTTTTGGTCCAGAAGTCTTTGGTTCGGAACTTTTTCTGGGTAAACAGAAACCTTGTTCGTGATGAACAGTCGATCAAAAAAGGTGAAATAAACCCAGATTTTTACCAAATAACCCAAAAAGTTTTGTGATTTCTACAATAATAAGTGAAAACTAATACTTATCTACTAATCCCAATCACAAAAACACCAAAAACTCCAAGAATCAAGATGGATCTTCTTAAAGAACACTAATACAATCAAAAACTAAAAAACCACACAAATCATTACCTTAAATCACCCCATAGCTCTGATACCAAATGTAGAATCTTGATAACCTATGAATCTATGAAGTGGGTTGATGTTTTCTAGAGAGAGAAACTAGAGAGAGAAAGTGAGAGAAACTATGTGTCTTCTTTATTGAATGAAAACAAGAAATGAACAACAACCAACCCCTTTCCAAGGAGGAAAGGGGTATTTATACTTCCAAGCCACTAATGGACTTGGGCCGGCCCATGACAAGCCCATGGGCCGGTTCTTACTTAACTAAATAAGTAACTATTAACTACGAGCTATTACAACATAAATAATATTTTGGAGTGACCGATACTTCTAATATACGTTAAAACGTATTTCTAACAGCATACTTAATTGTTTGCTATAACATATTGTGTGCGTATTCTTAGAGAGATCATACTTTGATCTTTATTGGTGGTTCGATAAAGATTTTTAATCTATCGCTAAAAGGTACGCGTTTCTTTATTGTTTATGTTAATTATTTGTCTATACGTTATCCTATATTCCGCTGCGTACTCGTGATTATTAATGTGTTAATATGATAAAAGGTTTTTATAAATTCAAACAGTGGTATTAGAGCCGTTCGTATAGCTTTTAATTACATTAAAATAAACGAAACAGATAAAATTGTCTAAACTTACTATGATGGCGTTTGAATTATTTTATTTGAAGATTAGTTTTTCATAAACCCTAATTAGGGTTAATAAAATTAATTAGACAAACCCTAAGTTGTATGCAATTTTTGTTGATAAATATGTTGTTAATTGTTAATTAGTCGTTGTTAATTGTTAATTAGTCATTATTTATCACGTTGTTAATTGTTAAATTTTTGGTTCGATCAATGGGAATCATGCAAGTTTACCATGGATCATGTGTTCTTAATTAATTGATTTAATTGAAGTCATGATAGATGTGGTATGCATGAAGTATGTGATTAATTGTTAATTGGATATATGTTTTAGGTTAATGTTTATTTGTTTTGCTTTTGATTATAATTGTTATGTATCATGGTTCAAGCAAAGGGTTTTTCGAAAAATAAAAATAAACCAGACTAAAACTATATGAAATTTGATTTATTATAATCTTGTTCTTGCACGATCATATGTGGTAACAAACGAGTCGCCCTTACATGGTTTTAAATCTAACTCACGCCGTGATTAGCAAGAATCAAGTTTATAATTTGTTTTCTATTTTAAAGTTGTAAAATTTTATTAATGACGTAATTTGCAAAAGTACTATCTAGTTGCAAGGCTAAGGTTCGGGAAGACTCATCAAGACTTCGGTCTTGTAGATACCATTGCCCTATAATGCCTGACTACTTGTAGTCTCCTTATCTTGCATACTATTTAGGAAGCCGCAAATGGTCTAGGGTTTGAATGATTTTAATCATTCTTTAATCTTTTCCCGTGATAAAATTAAACTGCTTTAAATAGAATACATGAAGAATCGTCAATTTTTATGATATCACTATATATACATTTGAATTGTAAGTTAAATGAGTGATATTTATAATTATCGAAGTGAGTAAATTTTATAAATTATCATGATACAAAGATGTTGCATGTTTCTTTGTACATGTTTTTGAATTGTCAAAATTTATACCCTTTGAAATAAGTTTATTTGCCATCCAACGTGTAAAAGCACTTGCACTTACTCTTTCACCATACGTGAGACTGTGGTGATTTTGTAACCCAAGGTGATATAATACACTCGATTGTGAGACGTCAGTGCTATATAATCACGGTTTTTAGTTGGACGACTTAAGCAAGTTAAGATAGGTGAGACCTTAACTCGTGGCAATAGATGGGATAAACATGCTCGCTTTTTCACTTTTGAATTGTCACAAGTGATGTATATAAAGTTGAGTCCCATAATTCTAGAAGTTGTATTGGATGTAATTATTGAACGTCAATTACCCCTTGAATATCATCACTAGCAGATCAACTGATGCGGTGGTGATATGTCTTGGTGGATTTTAGCTTTTAGGAAATTAATTGTTTATTTATAAACATGGGTATTTAGTTTTCTATAAAGGAAGTATTATTGAAAATACTAAATTATTGAACTTTGTTTATTTGTAGATGGCAATGAATAATGCCCAAACCAAACAAAACAGTTCGGCTTTCAGGTCGATGCTTGAGAAGCAACAACTTACTGGTCCTAACTTCAATGAGTGGTTACGCACGCTCAAACTAGTTGTGCGTGTGGAGAAACTAGAGGATGTGTATGACAATCCTTTGCCTGACCATCCTGGTGCTAATGCTACTAATGAACAATTAGTAGAATGGAATGCTCTTTATGATCGTCATAATGAAGTTGCTTGTTTAATGCTTGGAACTATGTCTCCATCGCTTTATCAGCAATTTGAATACAAAAGTCCTAAGGACATGATAACTGAGCTCCAAAAGATGCATGGAAAGCCTCCTGGTGTCGAACTACAAGAGTTAGTACATACTTTCCATTCATGCAAGCAGGAAGAGGGTCAATCTGTTAGCGATTATGTGCTATTGATGAAAAGCTATTTGGATCATTTGGCAACTCTCAACTATGTTCTTCTAGAAGCTATCTCTGTCAGCTTGATCCTCAATTCACTTTCGAGTGATTTTGAGGGCTTTGTGCAAAATTACAATATGCAAAGCATGGGGAAGACAATTAGTGAAGTTCACTCTTTTCTTATTGAATTTGAGAAAGGAGTTAAGAAGAACAAGAAGTCAAATGTTGCATCTTCGTCTACACCACAAGTGATGGCTTTCCAAGGTGGTAGGATCCAGAAGTACAAACCGCAATGAGGTAAGGCTAAAGGTAAAGGTAAGGATAAGGGTCCTAAAAATTCTTATCCTCCTAAACCTAAAAAGCCTCAACCTTATAAGAAAGAGCATCCGGCAAAAGATTCCACATGTCACCACTGCAAAGAGGTTGGACATTAGAAGAGGAATTGTCCTGTTTATCTAATTGAGTTGACGAAAAAGAAGAAGCAAGTTGGATCGTCCACTTCTTCAGGTATTTATACTATTGAATTATTTGCTTATTCTAAAAATTCCTGGGTGTATGACACTGGTTGTGGTACTAATATTTGTAACACAAAACAGGGACTTAGAGGAGCAAAGAAGCTGAAGCAAGGTGCTGTCTACTTGTATGTTGGAAACGGCGTACGTGCTGAAGTAGAAGCTATTGGAAGTTTTGACTTAGTTTTACCTAATGGTTTAATTTTTGTTTTGGGTGATTGTCATTATGCAACTACTATTAGTAGAGGTGTTGTTTCAGTTTCTTGTTTGCATGATAATGGATTTATTCATAAATTTACGGATTCTGGTATGACCGTTTCTTTTAATGATATGATTTATTTTAATTGTATCCGTGTTAATGGTATTTATGAAATTGATATTCATGATCCTACTTTTCAAATTGTGAATTCAATGTATTCGATTAGCAATAAGAAATCTAAAGCAAGTTTAGATTCGACTTATCTTTGGCATTGTCGACTTGCTCATATTAGCAAGAAGTGAATTGAAAAGTTGCAACATGATGGACTTTTAAACTCAACGGATAATGAACCGTTTGATCAATGCGTTTCTTGTATATCGGGCAAGATGACAAGGAAATCCTTTCCGCATAAAACGGAAAAGGTGAAAGATCTACTTGGATTAATCCATACCGATGTATGTGGTCCACTTAGACATGTGTCAAAGCAAGGTGCTACGTACTTCATTACCTTTACTGATGATTATAGTCGTTATGGTTATGTTTATTTGCTTAAACATAAACATGAAGTCTTTGAAACATTCAAGGTATTCAAAAATGAAGTAGAAAATCAACTCGGGAAGACTATTAAAGCCATTCGATCGGATCGTGGTGGTGAATATATTTGTCAAGAATTTAAAGATTATCTAAAGGCTAGTGGAATTGTCCAACAGATGACTCCTCCTTACACGCCACAACATAATGGTGTTTCTGAGAGGAGAAATCGAACTTTGCTAAACATGGTTCCATCAATCATGAGTCTTTATACTTTGCCACTATCCTTTTGGGATTATGCTCTGGAGACTGCTGTACGCATTCTCAATATGGTTCCAACCAAGAAGGTTGAAAAGACTCCATATGAACTATGGCATAGAAAAGTTCCTAACTTGTCTTACTTAAAGGTCTAGGGTTGTGAGGCTCATGTGAAACGTCACACGCCTGACAAACTTCAATCAAGATCGGTTAAGTGTGTCTTCATAGGTTACCCTAAGGAAACTATGGGTTACTATTTCTACTACCCACCTGAAAACAAAATAGTTGTTGAGAGGTATGCAGATTTCTTTGAAAAGAATCTCATAGTTCAAAAAGAGAGTGGGAGGATTGTAGAACTAGAGGATGAAGATATTTTACCTTCTAAAACTACTAGCGAACATCCAATTGAGGAAGAAAGTCTTGCACCTGATGTAACTCGAGAAGAGGATGTTGTCCCCATTCGTAAATCAAAAAGAACAATCAAAGCACCTGAACGACTATGTCTAAATGTAGAAGTCGAGGAACATAGTTTAGGGGATCTTAATGAACCCACTAACTATAGAGATGCAATATTGGACTCTGAATCCGATAAGTGGATTGTTGCTATGAATGCAGAAATGCAATCTATGTATGATAATCAAGTCTGGAGACTTGTAGATTTACCACCCAATGCGAAGGTCGTAAAGGGTAAATGGATTTACAAGAAGAAGACGGACATGGATGGCATTGTACACACCTATAAAGCTCGATTTGTAGCAAAAGGGTTTACACAAACTTATGGTGTTGACTATGAGGAAACCTTTTCTCCTGTTGCAGATTTGAGAGCTATTAGGATTCTCATAGCTATAGCAGCGTACTATGACTATGAGATATGGCAAATAGATGTAAAAACTGCGTTCTTGAATGGTTACTTAGAAGAAGAAATCTATATGGAACAACCGGAATGTTTTATTGATCCTAAGCATCCCAGAAAAGTATGTAGGCTTCAAAGATCCATTTATGGACTTAAGCAAGCATCAAGAAGCTGGAATAAAAGATTTGATGAAGAAATCAAAAAGTTTGGTTTTGATCAAAATCTAGATGAGCCATGTGTATATCAAAAAGCTAGTGGGAGTAATGTTGTTTTCCTAATCTTGTATGTTGATGACATAATCATTATGGGAAATCATATTCCAAGTTTACAAGAGGTAAAGACCTATCTTGGAAAGTGGTTTTCTATGAAAGATTTAGGGGAAGCGGCATTTATTCTTGGAATCAAAATCTATAGAGATAGATCGAAGTGGCTAATTGGACTAAGTCAAAATGCATATCTTGATAAGATCTTAAAGAAGTATAGAATGGATAATTCCAAGCGTGGTCTCATTCCTATGCAAGTGCACACTGACTTAAATAAAAAACAAGGTGCTACTACATCTGATGAGATGAAGCGTATGCAAAACGTTCCTTAGGCTTCGGCTGTAGGATCTATTATGTATGTTGTGAGGTGCACAAGACCTGATGTTGCGTTTGCGCAAAATATTACAAGCCGATTTCAGCAAAATCCAGGTGAAAGTCACTGGACTGCTGTGAAAAATATTCTTAAGTATTTAAGACATACTAAGGATACGTTTTTGGTTTATGGTGGAAATCCTGAAGCTACTGAGCTGCAAGTTAATTGTTATTGTGATGCTGGATTTGAAACCGATAGAGATGACACTAAATCTCAAACTGGGTATGTTTTCGTTTTGAACGGAGGCGCGGTAGTATGGAAGAGCTCCAAACAAAGTACTACTGCACAATCTGCCACAGAAGCTGAATATATTGTTGCTTCTGAAGCTGCAAAGGAAGCTGTTTGGATGAGGAAGTTTATTGGAGAACTTGGTGTAGTTCATACCAATGAAGAACCTATAAAGATGTATTGTGACAATTCAAGTGCAATCATTATAGCTAACGAACTGGGAGTTCAGAGAGGCGGCAGACACTATCAAAGGAGATATCACTATGTTCGAGAATGTATCGAACTGGGTGAGATTGATCTAGTTAAAGTTCATACAGATAATAATCTAGCAGATCCTTTTACGAAGGCTTTACCTGGTAAAAAGCTTACTCAACATGCTAGGAGCATGGGACTTCGTCCTGTTAGTAGTTTCATGTGATCTGTTTTAGTATTTGGATAAAGGATATTGTTAAACAATATTTATTTTATGAATTGAAGTATTGGATATATTCGTTTTCTTTAATATTTATTGGTCCTATTTTTGCATGTTTAAATCCTTGAATAATATGTTATTCTAAATTGTCTATGTCAATTAATTATATGGGAATAAAATTAAATTAAGACATATATGAGAGATGGTAATATTCGTAGAATATGCAAGAACGGTTCACCAACTCATACGATATCCAAAAGTTGTATATTAGACATCTCCTACTAACAAGTCAATCACTTTATGGATCGACGTCTTTAAGTGAAACTTGTAAATGATTTACATTACTAAATCCTTTGACTTGAGATGCAAGCAGGTCTTATATATGTGGATGGTACATTTTGCTATAGTTCTAACGCTATCCTGAATAAGGTAGTAATAAAGGCTATAATCATTTGTATCTTGAAGCATGTAAGAGGCACGTGTAGTCAAGATAGAATTTGTTCATTCAACTAGGTTTGAAGAATAATGCTACTGGGCCCCTCGTTAATTAATTAGATGTTTGTATGGCCATACCTAATGGTAATCTAGATCTGTCTCGATTAGATTGGTAATCTATATTAATTATGTAATGCGAGAAACAGAATAGTTAAAATGGAATGACTTTGATCCATATCCATTATTAACATGGCATTTGAGAAACAAAGGGATTGTAAATGTTTGAGTCATTTAAATGTACTTTATTGAAAACTACACTCGAGAGGTTCCGGGAGCATTGGCGTGTTGCTAGACACTAACCAATGTTATTATTTTATTATCACATGTCCAAGTGGGAGCTATTGGATTATGTACACGTAATAATAATATGTCCGGTAGTCGACTCGAGCCTAAGGAGACGCACGCGTTAATACGTAAAACAATTATACGTTAATATATTAGGCGTAATATATTAATTAGTGATAAGCTACGAGGAACGTTAATTAATTAGTTAGTTAACGAGATTTTACAAATGATAGTTAAGTGTCAACTATAAGAATTAATTAATATATATAAAACAAATAAAAGGCAATTTGTGTAAAAGGCAAATTGCATTTGTTTTCCTAATTGTATTAGGCCATTGACATGTATGCATGGATATATATTAAATTGACTTTAGCATATATTAGGTTGTTATCCTAATTGGATTTGCAAACAACCTTGCATGTGTATATATACAATGACTTTGTCATTAATATATTAACTAATTCTCCAACAATTAAAAAAAACCAAAAGCAAATAACGATTCTATACTTTGGTTTTATGCGATTATAATTGTTTGGGTTTTGTATATATTTGCAAATATAATTAGCTTTATCACTATTGGTACTAGCATACTTAATTGTTTGCTATAACGTATTGTGTGCGTATTCTTAGAGAGATCATACTTTGATCTTTATTGGTGGTTCGATAAAGGTGTTTAATTTATCGCTAAAAGGTACGCGTTTCTTTATTGTTTATGTTAATTTTTTGTCTATACGTGATCCTATATTCCGCTGCGTACTCGTGATTATTAATGTGTTAATATGATAAAAGGTTTTTATAAATTCCAACAGAAATAACCTTACAAAATACACCCATTGTGAGTTGGGTGTGTCTTTCAGGTTTAGGCAGGGAAGAAACAGGTTAGGAAAATGGGGTATTCTCGGACCAAGTATTCTCTGGCCCGTTGGTGCTAGAGATGAAACTAAGTCTAGTGTTAACTATATCGGGGTTATGGCTCCCTAGTATAATCAAGGTTTCATCTTACCAAGGTACAAAAACCCATTTTTGGTCATATAGGATAACTGCATGATACTTGCTAGTTAATTTGCGCTAATAACCACATCAAATCTATCAAGGCTTTCTAGGATCTGATTGGTGTAAAACGGCTGATTTGGAAAGTTTTTAAGGAACGACTCTGAGTGATGGTGTTAACCTTTATAACCTTTCCGTCGACTATTCCATAGTATAATAGGGGTCTAGAACTAACGGAGGGATTTCCAGTTTCTTACTAAGTTTAGCAATTATAATGCTTTGGTCTACACATGTATCAAACAAGATAGAGGCATATCATGGGTTTAGTAAGAACGTACCAGGTACGATGTTGGAGCCTGGATTTGCTTGTGCATTGCCGGCCATATACACTTGCGAAGAAGTTCCCTTGTTGTCCTTCTTCTGGTTGGCCCATTTGGGACAATCAAGTCTCACATGCACAGGGGTTCCACATTCGTAGCATACCACAGCTTTCTTCGGTCTGCTACTGCTCCCACCAGTGGGGTTTCGGTTTCCCTGCTGCCCACTTCCACTCCCACGTGCATTGGACTTGCCCTTGTTGCTGTTCCTGGGATTGGTATTGGGTCGACCTAGGGTAGCAACATTGGTTTGACAATCGCGAGCAAAATGGCCTTGTTGGCCACACTTGTAGCATCCTTGGCATTGTCCTCTAGCAACATGATGGTAGTTGCACTTTGAACACTTAGGCTTGGTCCCTGAGTAGTTCTTGGTGCGGGTTGTGGGAGTAGTGTCATCTGTTTGCCCAACGTTTTGCTTTTTGGAAAGCTGCTGGTGCTGGCAACGATAGTTTTCATCGGATTTCCTCTTGTTGTCTGTTTGCCTCTCGGACATATTGCGGGCTTGCTTGTTGATCAGCTCAGTCGCAAATTCCATAGCACCTTCAACAGTAGTGGGTCGTGAAGCTAGCACACTGTCATGAATGTTGCCAGGGAGTCCGCTGACATACTTTTCAATCTTGTCACTCCTTAGAGGAAACATTCTGGTGCACATCAAGCTTAACTCTTGAAATCTTTGGTTGTACCAAAGTATATCATTGTTCTTACACTTGATATCCCATAGCTCGACTTCCAACTTCTTCATTTCACCATACCCGAACCTAAGCTTAACCACGTTTATTATTAATTACCATTTCAAATTAATATAAACTATCCTAAAAGCATAGGGGAAACACGCCTTATTCATTAATCCTCCCCAAATCCCCTTTAGAACCCTAATCCCTTATTTTTATTAACCAAGAATTAAAATCCCATTCTTTCCAGTTCATTGATTCACCATTTACTTAACCAAACCCCACACTCAAACCCAGGTCCCTATACCCCACACATTGGTACCCTGCTACAACTTTTTACTCCAAGACAAGGGATGACAGATGAAATCGACGACTCAGGCTTATTTCGTGCTCCCCAAAACAACTTCAAAGGTTAGATCATTTGCAAACTTGCTGGCACTCACATGTTGCCATTTTGACCAACTTCAAGCCTCGAATCAAACAAGCATATTCGTTTGAAGATCCAAGGGCAGATTTGGAAGATTGTAGCTAGGGTTTTCATTTTTTATTTTTATTCTAGAATATTCATCTTATTAGTATAAAAGCATCATTCAACCTGTGAATGAGCTTTGTTCCAAATTTTATATTTTTCAATATTCAGTGTAATTTAGTGAATTTTGATAATATAAGATTTGAGTTCCAATTAGTTAAAGTGTTATTTTAATTTCTGTCCAACTTTATTTTATTTTTGCAAATTTATCTTTAAAGTTTTATCAAAAAAGCAAACTGTTTTTTTAGAACCACTTTTGGATAAGCAGATTATAGCTTATTTAATAAGCTATAAGTTTGGTTCCCTCAAGTGTTAAATTTCTGTTGGTTCAATTTACTTTTTAGCAAAAGTTTACTTTTCAAAATTGTTTTTTTTAAATCAAGTTTGTGTTGTTTTTAGTTCACTGTAGCATAGGCCATAAGACTCAGCTTGTTGACAATAAGCTAAGCTTATTGTTTATGTTTCTTCATTTTCTTTGTTGATTTCAGGATTTTAAGGAGTTGGAGCCTAGTTTGCAAGTTTCATACAAGTTTAGTTAAAAACAAAAAAAGAAGGTTGTTTCCTGTGGTACTTGTTCGAGGTAGTGATAAGTTGTTGATGAGTAGAGGTTTTGGTTGTTAAGCTAATAAAAGGGTGGGGTGAGCTTATAGTAAGCTTAGTCGACTCGGATTGTGAGTCGACTCAATGTAAGTTTTTTCTTCATCATTTTACTCTCTTTTGCATCTTAACTGATTATTTCATCATTTAGCTTATTTTGCCTATTTGATTTGGTTTTTATGCTTAATTTATTTGCTTTACAATTCATTGTGCATGCTTATTGTTGTCCTCTTCGTTGATTGTATGATTTACATTGTTTAAATTCCATTTAGATTCATACTGCCTTCGTTTATTTCACTTTATGTTGGTTAACGAGTGTTTGGCTAAAGTGTTGGGTCAAAAGTTGATGAGTCAAATCACTATGGAAACAAGAAGGACCAAATATGGCATTAGGAGAAACTTCAAGCTGGTGGACAAAATACAATAAAGTTTCCCCTACTACAAAACTTTCCACTGCTGTGAAGATTCCCCTGCCATGTACTAAAAACATGGAGATTTGGTCAAGTAGTGATAAGAATGAATAATTCTGTTTTGATTTAGTCATTATTATCTTATTTAGTTTCCATGTATCCCTGGGTTCCTTAAGTTATAAAAGGAACACCAGACCGTAGGTTTTATTCATTCATTCATACTACTAAAATGTAACCTACAGAGTCTTTGATCTCTAGGCATGGGATTCAATGTATACATGCCTAGAGTGGTTTGTGTTAATCATCAATAATACAAACCCTTTGGGAATTATTCATCTTTGTCAAAACATCTTGTTCTTGTTAATTGTGCAATTCCGCTGTGTTCATCACATGTACAATTGACAACCTAGATAAAACATTTTTTACTGTTTGAGTCTAACGATCTTGGATTCAACAAGTGGTATCAGAGCGGGTGGCTCTTGGTATCTAGGTGAATAAGATGTTTTTCGTGTTTTTGTTGCTGTGAAGATGTTTTAGGGTTTATTGAGAGGCTAATTCCTCAAGCCCTAAAATTACTGGTGAAATTAATAAAGATGTTCATTTGACGATCGATTAAAAACAATGAATAATAGTTTTGATTGACTGAGATGCGCAAGTAACGATGCATTTCATTGCCAACATTATTATTTCTTTTTGTCGTTGAATAAAGCAGTAAAGATGCTCATGGTCGCTGGAAGTTATGACCCATTTAAAGCCTTGATTGGTAATTAATTCCATTGGTTGGAATATTGCTACTACGTTTGCAAAAAGGTTTGATATATGCCATTCAATAAATGGTAATTAATTCGATTGATTGGTCCTAGTTTAATATTCAACATAGAGTTGAACTTTTATCATCAAGTGGGCCATTCACTTATTTTGAAAGTAAACGAGATCTGAAGATACCAAGGACAGTGACGTGATGTGTGATCTTGTTTTTAAGGTTTTTATGGAACAAACCTTATAATCATTTGAAGACACGTGATTACTTAGTTCCTATTGGTTAAATTCTGCATTAAATTGACGTGAGGTTTTAATATGATTTCGTGTGTGACATTGAGGTGGGGACATGTGATTATGTTTCACATTGATACATTCATGGTCGCATTGGATGGTTTTGGGTTAATGACTGAAAGGGGACCACATAAACAAAGCTATTCACATGGGATGGATTTATTGTGTTCACACGGCAAGGGTAAGGCTACAGTTCATTGGTTCGATATGACATTTGGGAATTGATTCGCAGGAATAAGGGCTAAACAACATGGTATAATGATTGGTGCTAACAGTGGATATTTTTCACATCAGGGTATGTTTAGTTGTCTTTGTTTTTGTTATTTATTTTACTGTTATAAATTCATTCCCACTTTGCGTGGGTTTGGCACAGTTAATAACAAAAACAGTGGCATTAAAAGTTTCCCCTGCTTTTGAAAAACTTCCCCCTGCTTTCATTAAAAGTTTCCCCTGCTACGGTCCCCCTGCCTTCAATAGTTCCCCCTGCTTTCATTAATAAATTCCCACTGTTTTTGAAAGTTCCCCCTGCCGTCAGATCTGAGTTTTTGGACAGCAGTATTTTGGCGTTTGGTATATTCAAAGCAACTGGTCTTAAAGGTATAAAGGCTTGATTTAATTTTATTGATTACGAAGAAAAGTTTTTATCATTTATTTGAAGATGAAGGAGATTTTCGTGGGTATGGGTTTTATGCTTACACGCTTAGTGGCAAAGTGATACAAGATCTAGGAATATGTGATTTCTCTATTGGTACTCTATGCACATATTTTCTATCACTTGAAGGAGTTACATTATCGTGCTCAGTGTCTCATTTTCAGAAAAAAAATGAGGATTTTCTATATACCACCATCTTGTCATGTGGTTAGTGCAGGATATAAAACGCAAGTTCTGGTTATTCTATGTCATCATCAAGTAAGTCATAATCAGTTTTCTTCATATGTGGTCATTACATAAAGCCTACAGAATTTGAAGATTCAAGATTCTTGACAAAAGTCGTTCTTATTTACTACATTCAACCATAATAAAGTTGTTCTTTAGAGTTTACTACTGCTTGGTTCATCTACCGGTGTGGTCATTTTTAAAAAAAGGTACTACATGCTAATTTCTGGTACTACTCTTCATGGATGGTACTACACAGTATTTGTTCTTCAAATGGTTAGTTCTTCGTTTGCTTCTTATGGTTGATACATATACTTTTGGTCAAAAGAAATGGTTAGCACACTTTAAGGGGAAGCTCATTTGTTAAAGTGTTAATCATTTTGCATATGGCATTAAGGTGAAGATTTTTGCTACTGTTCATTGGTATTACTACAACTCATGTGAGTATCTACTCGCCAAGATCATTTTTATTAGGTAGGTGGTACTACTGTGCTTCATGGAGGGTATCTTGAAAAGTGGAATGCTTGGGTTTGAAGTATGATATTGGTTAATAGTAGTTGAAAATCAAGGTTGTTCATATAGAAGACCCCTATTTGATCATGTCAAAAAGGGGAAGTTGTCTACTAAGAATGTTCAGCCTGTTGATCTTTGATGTTGTATGCTTAAGGGGAAGTGTTTTGACATCATCAACTAGGGGAAGATTGTTGGGTCAAAAGTTGATGAGTCAAATCACTATGGAAACAAGAAGGACCAAATATGGAATTAGGAGAAACTTCAAGCTGGTGGACAAAATACAAGAAAGTTTCCCCTACTACAAAACTTTCCACTGCTGTGAAGATTCCCCTGCCATGTACTAAAAACATGGAGATTTGGTCAAGTAGTGATAAGAATGAATAATTCTGTTTTTGATTTAGTCATTATTATCTTATTTAGTTTCCATGTATCCCTGGGTTCCTTAAGTTATAAAAGGAAAACCAGACCGTAGGTTTTATTCATTCATTCATACTACTAAAATGTAACCTACAGAGTCTTTGATCTCTAGGCATGGGATTCAATGTATACATGCCTAGAGTGGTTTGTGTTAATCATCAATAATACAAACCCTTTGGGAATTATTCATCTTTGTCAAAACATCTTGTTCATGTTAATTGTGCAATTCCGCTGTGTTCATCACATGTACAATTGACAACCTAGATAAAACGGTTTTTACTGTTTGAGTCTAACGATCTTGGATTCAACATAAAGGTAGTTTAAGGTCGTAGCTTAGGTTTTATAGTTTAAGCACTTTTGCATCATTTCTCTGAGGATAGAGGTAGTAGTATCAAGCTTTTGTTTTGCTTTAAAACATCAAAAAAAAAGTAGGTAATTTTAAGTCCATGATGTAATAGAACAGTAGGTCCTTAGAAACTTTATGTGTTGTTCTTATGTTGTTGATTTGATTTAATTTCACTAGTTTAATGCCATTTTGAAGTTGTAGTAATGGTTTAGGTTGGATTCTCACTTGTTGTAATGAACAGCTCATCAAAACTGCCTAAGTAGATCACTATCTGATGTTAATTGCACGAGCAAGTATAGAATTCACTCTAGTAGGATTTAGGTGTTAAGATTCAGTAGGTTAGTGGTTTGCATCATGAGTTTGATATGTTTGAAGAGAAAGTAGCGATTAGAGCTTATTAAGGATACTTATTTTTAAGCTTGAAGTTCCCATTTGTGCACATAATAGTTGCGGCCACTATAGCACCCTTAGGCGCTAGATTTTCATATAATCGTGTTCCTTTGTGATTTCTGATTTGTGATTGCTATATTTGTGTTTGCGGCATTTGTGTTTATTCAAGCTTACCAACCAAGGACAAGCCAACTGCTGTCCTTGGTTTGCTGATTATTGCAAAAAGCTCCAAAAATAATATTCTGCCAAAAAACGGATACAAGTGGGACTAGAACCCCAGACCACGCCCAAACACAAGACACAACATAAATCCACGTCTCCATCTGCTCTCTCAGCAGATTGTGTTTTCTATTCCTCTCTTTTTATTTTATACAGTTAGCATCAACATGTAAAAAAGAAACAAGAGAAAATGGGGAGCAGCAAGGCTCGAACCCAGTACCTAAGCACAGCAAACAGACACAGCCACACAACATAATACCATCTGCTCTAAGAGTTTTTCTTGTCATAAGTTGGTTTTGTATTTCTTTCATATACTTTTTCAAATTGTAGTAGTAGTTATATAGTTTAAATAATTTTTATCCGCTTATAGCTTTTAAATTTTTCATATGTATAATAGTGGAACCCGTGCATTTAGCGTTATTAGATTTTCTGCATTTTTTTAGATTTTAGAAAAATAGTTTGCTATTTTTAATTATTTAATTAGTTTTTAATTTTATTTAATTCATTAAAAATTATTTAAAAGTCGAAAAAATATAATTCTTTGTTATAAATTTTTTTTTTGTCATTTAGGACATAGGAAAAAGAAATTTGATTTTTCATAGTTTAAATTTCATAATTTCCTTTTTATTATTTCATTTTCTAGGATTATTTTAGTTTTAAATTTGAGAAAAATCATAAAAAAATAGTTAAATTAAGTTTGTATTTTCAAAAAAATATTTTTTAGTTTTTTAATAGTATACTTTAGGTTTACAAATAAAAAAACTTTAACTTTTGTCCTTTTCTTGGCTATTATATTTTCTTTAGGTTTTTTTATTAAAATTTAAAATTTAATATAAAATAATTTAAAAAGATTTGGAAATTTTGGTTTTCATTTTTGTTCTAATTACATTTTTCTTAGCTTAAGTTAATTTTTTGGTAATTTTTAGAGCAATTTAGTTTTTCGTCGCATTTTACGATTTCGTTCGTTTTACGACGTAGTGGAATTTTAATTCGTCTTATTTTTCCTTCTTTTCTCATCCAAGAACGACACTAATCCAAATTTGATTTTATATATTGGCACACTTAATCACACACCTCCTTCGAGAACGAACCCGCATTTATTCGGTTTTACGTTTTTCCTAAAGCGTAAGACTTAATACTTGCCGCTCATACGCGTTTTTCCTAAAACGTGTACGAAAACACTACATCAATTTTTGGCGCCGCTGCCAGGGAGGTGTTTTTGAGTGCCATTATTAGTATCGTGTTTGTGTGAGTAGTGCGATTTTGCTTTTCATTTTTGGAAAGCGTGAATATCGTACATACTCATTTTTGTTATTTTTCTTTATTATACTATAATATCCAAATAATTCATGTTTAATTTTCCTGAACTAAACACAAATCAATCATTTTACTATATTGTAGATATCCCATTATCGTTTTTTCGTTTTTTTTGTGAATATATTACTATATTGTATCTACGTAAGAACAATAAATATACAAGTACTCCAAAAGCGTGAAAACGCAACCTTGATTCGGGATTTCATCACTCGATCATTGTATTCGAATCTAAAGCAAAAGTTTAAAGGCAAAATAGATAAATACTTTCGTGAGGCTTAATTTCAAATAACACAAACTATAAGGTGGGTATAAGGCGGTTGTATTTCACGACCTAAGGGAAAAAGGCTCTTAAGTGCTTAGCGTCGCCTCGTTTCCCCCGCTTGCTTGTGCATGTTTTGAGAAAGAGGGCCAATCGAGGGTCTGCCGCCCAAGTATTATCTACGTATCATATATATTTGCTTGTTTTCAAGATTAAACCCTCTTGAACGTTTTGGTGTTCCACCAACGTTCTAAAGTCATCGAAGGCGTTCACTCCACGTGATCGTTTTCATTCTTTGAGGCTCCTTTAATCAAGAAAGTCGATTCGAGGAGAGATTTGTAGATTTGAGTCTACGTAATAAACAAAAATCCAAAAAAATTAAAAACAATCAAATACCAAAAAAAATTGAAAAAATCGAAAAACCGCAAAAAGAATCTTCTTTGCTACCACCCATTCTACGCTTAGTGCATGCGCACTCGATCGAAGGATTATTCTAATTCCAGCGACGCTTCGAATCGACGCAATTGTAATCGAAGGAATCGACGATGTAGACGAGATTTAGAAACCGGCGTTCCTAATATCGTTGTTGAAGAAACCTTAGACGAGATGGCCGACAATCGTTCGATGATGGAATTGCTCCAAGCGCCCACCGAGGTTTATGGAGACGCGATCGTAATTCCCGCTATCGAAGCGGAGAATTTTGAGATTAAGAGCGGAATGCTTTCGTTAATCCAAGCTACGAAGTTTCGAGGTCGTGAAGCCGATAATCCTCACGACCATATTCGGAAATTTGATCGTCTTTTAGCCACAAGCAAGTTTAAGAACGTCGACGCCGATGTCGTCAAGCTTATGCTTTTTCCGTACTCGCTCGATGGTGCCGCCAAGGATTGGTACGCGAAAGAGCCACCTATTCCGTAATTACGTGGAAGGATCTCGTTTCCAAATTCGTTAATCATTTTTTTCCACTGTCTAAGACGACGTTTCAAAAACAAAATTACGAGATTTGAGCAAAAACCGAATGAATCTTTTAGAGACGTGTGGGATCGTTTTAAGGAATTGCTTAGGCAATGTCCTCACCATGGTTTTTCCGAGTTGCACCAAATCGATACGTTTTACAACGGTCTTAGTTTTCAAGAACAAGATTCGTTGAATTCCGCCGTCGGTGGCAACTTTTTGTGCAAAACTCCAAAAGATGCCTTAATGATTATTGAGAATCGATCCAAGGTTTACCAACTCCGCAACGCACCGAGTGTTGCCAATGTCGCCAATGTTAGTAGTTCTAATCGCGACATTGAGATAGTTGATGCGAAAGTCGATAAGTTGACGAATGTGTTCACGTCTTTTCTCATTGAGATGCAAAAGAAAGACGCTCCCGCTACGGTGATAGCGGTTGAGGTTTTGTGTATGTTTTGTGGTGGACCTCATAATTATTACGAGTGTGCGGCTACGGATGGCCAAACGTCGAATGTGAGTGCGTTAAATGGAAACAACAATTTTTCTAATCAAAATAACGCGGGTCCATCACAACAAGGCAATTATAACCAAGGCAACAATTTTCAAAATCGTAACAATTTTCAAGGAAGTAATCAACAAGGGAATTTTCAAAATCAAGGTTATAATCAAGGTCGTAATTTGAATTGGCAAAACAGAGATAACAACAACAATCAAAACTCGAGTTTTCAAAACAACAACAATCAAGGTAACAATTTTTCAAGTGGGAATCAAGGAAATTTTCAAAGAAATAATCAAAACCAAGGGAACTTTAATTCTAATCAAAATAGTTCGTCAAACGATTTTCAAAATTACATGAAAACGAATGAGGCTAATATGAGACGATTAGAGGGAGAAATTGGTACTTTGAAAAAACGACTTTTCTAATACATTGAAATTGCAAAACACGAAGATTGAGCAAGGACATATTGACATTAAAAATATCTTTTCGGCCATTATGAACAAGTCGTCGGGTGCGTCATCGAGTTCGTTACCTAGTGACACCGTAGCAAATCCGAAGGAACAATGTAAAGTCGCCTCGTCTCGTGAGAAAGGTCGTGTGATTACCCCTACCCTTGATGGATTTAGAGTTGTTCCTTCTTCTCAACTGTAGGATATGTAAATCTATGCTTATGTTTTAGAGAGAGAAAGAGATAGAGAGATGGTGAGAACACACACACTTAGAGAGAGAAAGTGAAAGAAAAACACTTTTTCAGTATGTGTAAAAATGAAGAACACACACCCTCTCCATCAAAGGAGAGGGTTTATATACCCAAGCCTTGTGATGGGCTTGGGCTTACAATGTTGGGCCGGCCTACACATGTTGTAGGCTAGGCTTGACTTTGTTTGTTTAATAAAGATATCTAGACTACGAGCTACTACTTAATATATTGTCGGAGTAACCGAATCTTCCTAAATACGTAAAAACGTATTTCCAACAATCTCCCCCTAAGGGATGTCACTCCAAACAAGGGCGTCACCTGAGTTACAATAATAAAATAAACCTAGCATACTATGCTTGTCTTGAGCTCGTAGTCTTCTTCTTTCTTTTCTTTTTCTTTTCTTTTTCTTTTCTGGTGAACATGCTGATGTGATCTATGACATCAATCTTTAGTATCCATCACTTATGATCTTCGCCTCCTCGTGACACCATGTCCCACATACTTATACCTTAGTACCTTAGTAATTCTTGAATTAGATGAGATATTAAGTGCATAAAGTATAAGCATGCGGGGACGACTTCTTCTTGGATCCCGCAATGCCACCGTCTTCAAATGCCGCAACATAAGTAGACACGAACGAAATGGCTTTGAACATTTCATTCTAAATCGGTAGCATTTTACCTCTGGTCGGTGAAGACCGTTGGACGATATTAGATATCGTACCCGTGACGGATAGTTTCAATTAAGTAACTTCCTGACAGGATTTCGCGGGTAAACCCGTTCTCTTTATTCGACCGTCCAAAGCTGACTGCGAACATAAAGAGTGAATCATTTGGATAATAATATCCGCATGATTTGAAGCCGTCAATTCATGTTCCTGGAACAAGTGAAATTCAATTAAGAACCGGACCATCGTTGCTTTCCAGTTGTCACGAGCTTGATTCGTATAGAATCTTGCAAGTTACCTACCAAGTGCTGTTTGAGGTTAACACTAGAAGGATTTTCACTCATCACTGTGAACACTAAGGTATCACTCTGAGTGTTCTGGCAAGATCACTAAGATATTGCGTAGAGGCCTGGAACGTGTTTAAATTCAGTTAAGAATTAAACAGTTGTTGCTTTCCAGTTATCACAAGTTTGATTCATAAAGAATCACACAAGTCACCTACCATGAGCTTTTTGATATTCGCTCAAGAAGGATTTCCATCTTCATTGTAAATACTTTCGTATTACTCGGATGTTCAGGCAATATCATGAAGATTTTGCGTAGGACTCTTAAAATCTTTCTTACTTTTCACAATGTGTGAAGAAGCAAGGAAATATGGAAGTGTGTCCTAATGAGATATTTGATGATCTCAAATGGCTCTAGACTCGATCGTGCATTTTGGATTTTAGTGATCGGAGGCTGGAGAGGAGTGCCACCTTTTCATTACCAATTTATTCGGAGTGAATAAATCAATAGATAATGCGTTGTATCCGTGTGATTAAAACAAATACCTTTTGAGAGATATCTGTGTTAGCTGGGATGGGTTGTGCATTGCATCACTGGGTCCATGATGTCTTATCTTCAATATCAAGCATCATTAAAAATGATCTCAATAGCATATGTATTGACCCAGTTTCTGCCTAAAGTTGTAAGGAGGGCTTCTTTCTTTACACCCTTTATCTTTACAATTCTTTTTCATTCTTCAACCCTTTCAATGCTTACCAATACATCATAACTAGCACCTTGTTGTGATTGTTCCAGTGCTAACTTAAGTACTTGGTCGGCATTCAGCTACATTTACAATCTTTTCTCCATCTATCCTAAGGACTACTATTTCTAGCTATGGAGTGTCCTTGGGAAGATTCCTCCGGTTCTGGAAGAATCATTGGACTTAACCTATCCTACCATCCTTATGTCACCACAATCTTCATCGTCGTGAAATAAATGGGTTTTGGGTAAGTATATGTCACCATGAAAATCCATTTTGATATAGCAAATCCATTTTGCTCCCCCTTAACATATGCCACGCTATTCGAAAACATTTCGCATATGTCGGGATGAGCCAGCACATTAAGTCAAACCATTTGTGATAATATCCCATATTAAATCACATTTTTTCCCCCATATTAAAAAAATTAACCCAATCGATGTTTTTAATATCAATTGATTTAATGTAGTTTTAACAAAGGTTTTGAGAAGAAATGCGAGTCCGTTTTATCTTCATGATACCAACTGTGTGAGATATGATATCGATTTGTAACAATATCACATATTCACCATATTAGAAAAGAATTGACAAGGTTGGACCTGAAAGATGAGAACATCATATGATAAGATCAAATGGTTCTTGTCAGCATATGTTGGTCGCCTCGTCACGTCTGAAGTCATCTCTTGACACCACATGTACGATTGGTATTATTGTCTTGACACCAACTTGTGAACTTGGCATGTTCGGCATCGAAGATTCTGAATGCTTGACAATTTCTCCCCCTCAATTGTTGACCCGTGTTCTATTGAAAGAGCTGTAGTCGTCGGTTGAGTAGTCGCATCGTTGAGTATGTAGATACCAATTGTAGATAGCATGGTTGTAGAGATGATAGCTTCATAAAAACAAGACTTCTCTTGTTTTAACAAATAAATGCACTGAAACGTACATAGATTTGTGTTAGACCAAGTTATAAAGTAAACTTGATCCCTTACAAGGTTTTAAAGTAAACCTTGCCCGAGAAAATTAATTCCCGTTGTGAGCCGAAGCTTTCATAAGAAATACTTGACTTTAATATGAAAACCGGGTTTCAGTCTGAAATAACTACAAGCCATTAGGGCATGTTTTATGAAATATTTACAACTTTTGTACGAACTCTATTTATGGCGCCGTGTCAATATTAATCAACATTTCTAAGGCCATAAATATTATCGTACCAAAAGACATGCCTTTGAAAAAAAATAAAGTAAAAATATTTTTGGATTTTTCTAGATTTTTCAATTTTTATGGTATTTATATGGTTTTATATTTTTGTATTTTGCTTTTGTGGATAAAGATATAAACAATATATACAAATGATCACCAAGGATACGGAGAATAGTTTTACCACCACTATTATTTCGCTTCATCTGCCAATTCCTTAAGAGTCTCAGGCGAGAAGGTTCTCATTCCTAGCTTGTCGGCCAAAAATTCAATTCGAGCGTGATCTAAAGCCTTCGTAAAAATATCCTCCAATTGATACTCAGATCGGACAAAGTAAAGCTCTATTACTCCATTTTCCACTTGCTCCTTGATGAAGTGGTAGCGAATGTCAATGTGCTTCGACCGGGAGAATTGAACATTGTTGCAGCATAAGGCAATTGCACTCTTGTTGTCGCAGTACATCGGAATTTTGTTGAAACCTAGACCATAGTCGGTTAATTGCGATCTCATCCAAAGAATTTGAGCACAGCAACCGGACATAGCTATGTATTCTGCTTCCGTACTTGAAATTGCAGCGCTTTTCTGCCTTTTCGATGCCCAACTGATTAGTCGATCTCCTAATAGTTGCAAAGTTCCACTCGTGCTACGCCTTGTATCTTGACAACCCGCGTGATCCGCATCTGCATATGCCATTAGTGAAATAGAAGAGTCCTTCGAATACCAAAGTTCCCGATTAATGGTTCCTTTAAGATATCGAAAGATCCTTTTAACAGTAGCTAAGTGTAACTCAGTAGGCCTAGTTTGATACCTGGCACGCATACATATAGCAAACTGAAGATCAGGTCGACTGGCTGTGATATACAGAAGAGTACCGATCATTCCACGATAAAGTGTCGGATCAACGGCAACTCCATGTGGATCTGCATCAAGCTTAAATTTTTTCACCATTGGAGTATCCACCGGGTCGCAAGATTCCATCTTATACTTCTTAAGCGATTCAAGAGCATACTTGGACTGATTGATAAAGATGCCTCTGGGACTCTGAGATATCTGAAGACCTAAGAAGAATGATACCTTGCCCATCATTGACATCTTAAACTTGGAAGACATGAGTGTCCCAAACTCATCCGATAAGGTTTGGGTCGAGGCTGCAAATATAATATCATCAACATATATTTGTACCATAATCATATCTTTACCTCGTTTCTGAATGAACAGCGTGGGATCCACCTTGCCTTCAGCGAAGCCTTGTGTAATAAGGAATTGTGACAATAGATCATACCATGCGCGAGGAGCTTGCTTCAACCCATAGAGAGCCTTCTTAAGCTTATACACATGATTAGGATAATTAGGATGCACAAAACCATCCGGCTGTTGAACATAGACCTCTTCCTTGATTTCTCCATTAAGAAATGTCGTCTTCACATCCATCTGATAGAAGATCATATTCATGTGGGCTGCATAAGAGAGGAATAGTCTAATAGCTTCCAAACGGGCAACATGTGCAAAGGATTCCATAAAGTTGATGCCCAATAATTGCTTGTATCCACGAGCTACTAGTCGAGCTTTGTTCTTTAATATTCCGCCTAACTCATCGAGTTTCACCTTGTAAACCCATTTCAAAGTGAGTAACTAGACTTGATCCGGGCATGGGATAAGTTCCCAAACTTCAAGACGTATGAATTCGTTAAGTTCTTCTTGCATAGCTTCTATCCAACAGGATTGAGTAAAAGCTTGTTGCCATGTCTTAGGTTCAACTTCAGTAAGAAAAGCATCAAAATGATAAAACATTGCATTTTCTTGTAGCTGACTTCGTGTGGATACCAGACGATTAGGGTCACCAATAATAGAATCTATAGGATGATCCTTTGTCCACTTGCTGTCATGTTCACGAATCCGTGGATTAGAGTAAACTGTAGAAGGAGCTGCCTCTGAGGTGGACGACCCGGCTTGATTAGGGTCGGGAATTGGTACACCAAAGAATGGAAGTTCACGCATTTGAGCGAATTCCAAATCGTTATCATCATCATCCTCCTCTTCATCATCAATAGGCATGACATGGGTAGTTGATTCGGGTGTTGGTTGAGAATTACTAGTTGATGGTATATCTAGACCAAATGTAGGTGCAGACGTATCTGATTGATCAACGGTTGCTGGAGCGACAACTTCGGTTACCGGAGCTATTACCTCAGGTTCTGGAGCAACAATAATTGGAGGAGTAAAGAATTCATCAAAGAACGGTTGAAACAACGTATCCCATTCATTCCTAGTAGGTGGTGTAAATGATGATGAAGTAGGGTTGTTTGGGACAAGACCAGAACTAATATTACTGGGTCCCATTTCATGAAGTGCGGGTTCAGAGCTGCTTTGCTCAGAAGCCATTGCTGTCAGCTTATCAAAATCAACATTCATAGTTTCAAGGATCTTGCGAGAGTTACGGTTGTAGATTCGGTATGCCTTCTTTGCGGGTGCGTAACCAATGAAAATACCAATATCAGCCTTTGGTTGAAGTTTTCCCAAATTGTCACCATCATTATTTGGATAGCAAAGAGAACCAAATACATGAAGATATGATAAATCTGGTACTTTTTCATGGAGAAGCTCATTAGGTGTTTTACCATGGCGTTTACGAATTAGTGACCGGTTTTGGGTGTACACTGCTGTAGATACTGCTTCTGCCCATAAAAACAATGGAGCCTTTGCGTAAATTAACATCGTTCGAGCAGCTTCCATAGGTGTGCGATTTCGCCTTTCAACGACACCGTTTTGTTGTGGAGTACGTGCAACGGATGTTTCATGAGATATGCCAACTTCTTCATAATAATCACGCAAGATTTGATTCACAAATTCGGTTCCATTATCTGTACGAATGCGTCAGACAGTAGTGTTGAGACGCACTTGAATCATCTTGAGAAATCCGATGATGAATTTAGGTGCCTCATTTTTGGCTTTAAGAAATTTCACCCATGTAACCGAGAGTAATCATCCACAATAACGAGGATGTACTTTTTGCCACTAAGACTTTCAACATGCATTGGCCTACAAAGATCCATATGCAACAGATAAAGTTTCTCTTGGTTGGTGTCTTCAGTCTTGGGTTTTAAGACTTCTTAGTGCTTTTCCCCATTGTACACGCGGAACACAAATGATCCTTGTGAAATGATAGTTTAGGAAGACGACGAACAAGTTCGTTTTTCGCCAAGTGATTAATAGCGTCAAAGTTAAGATGAGATAACCGTCGATGCCATAACCATGACTTAGTCTTCGATGCTTTGGAGAGAAGACATACGGGAGAAGCGACCATCATGTCTTGTAGAGACAAAGTATACAAATTATTCCCTCGAGTACCTTTCAATAAATCAACCCCTTCCAAATTACGAATGAAGCAAATTACATATATACAAATTACAAAATTGTCCCACAGAAAATAAGTTGTGACCAAGACCTTCAACGTAATACACTCTTAAAATTATAACATTCCCAATATGATATTCACCGTAACCCATTATCTTTGCAATATGATCATTTCCAAATCGAACCGTACCAAGAAACTTGCTGACGAAATTTCTGAGCTGAGAGCGATCTCCGGTCATATGCTTGGAGCAACCAGAGTCCAAATACTAGAGAACAATTTGGACCACCTGTTTTCAACAACAACAGTAGACAATGCATTGGAAACTATTGGTTCCGGAGTGTTAGCAGATACAGATAAAATATTATCAGAATTGCTAACTTTTTTGTGACCCTTAGATTTCCTGCGTTTTGTAATGTGAATCTTAGCACTAACAGGTTTTACTGTTCCAACTTTCTTAGGTTTTGGATTATTCGCGGGCACTACAGTGGGAGTAGACCTATTAAAGGGAACTTGGTTCCTACGATAGTGTCGGTGTTCCTAGTTAAAGGACACGCTTGTGTTTTGGTAGCCTTGGTACTCCTAGTTAAAGGGCACGCTTTCTTCGCTGTAGTGGGAGTGATCCTAGTTAAAGGGCACGTATTTCTTACTATAGTGAAAGTTCTACCAGTGGGGCGCCACATCCAACCAACTTGGGTTAACACTTTCCCAGTCTGTTTCCATTCTAATCCATTTTTCCGGGCATACATCTCATTCACATGGTCAATAAGGCAAGAATCATGACGACTAGAAAACATACATTCATTGCAATTCCAACATTTCAAATTAGAATTCACACTAGGCTTAGAACGCTGCACAACCGCAGAGCCTTTAGGTTTAGCTACATGATTCTTTTTATTCAAAACAGAAATAACATTCCTAGGATGGGCTTCTACTTTCTTCTTCACTTGACTACTAGATGGGGGCAAGATCCTATCTTTCTTCTTGTTTCTTTTAAGCTTAGATCTTTGAGCCTTAGTAGTGGTGCTTACTCCTGTAGAAGGCAACACGGGAATATTAGAAGCTGGTTTTGATTCTGCCTTATCTTTAGTGACCAAAGTTTGAGATGGTTTAGTCCTAGGGCCCTTGTTAAGTGGTGTGACGGCTATAAGGTTCTCTTTGATTGCACTAGAGAACGATGCTGAGACAGTGGATGCGTTATCCATCCACAACATTCTTACCTTTTAGAGTACGAAGGGTTTCCTTTAACTCAGCCAAGACCAGATTTTTATCGAAAATTTGTTCCCTTAAATCAGATATTTCCACCGACTTTCGATTCAATTGTTCAATCAATGATTGATTCTGTGTGCAGTGGTATTAGCACATGCGGGCTTTACTGAATCGAAGAGTCGTGTATTTTTCTCTTTTAAGTTATCAACTTTGGACAAAATCTTGGAAACTCGATTATCTGGATCAAGTTTAAAATTCTCAGCGGCCTTAAGTACGTTCACACAGTTAAGCTCCTTAGATTTCTCTATTTCTATCGGCAAAGATGTAGCAACTTTGTCACTTGGCTGACGCTGTTTTGATTGTAAATTCAATTGAAAATTCTTTTCAAAGTTTGCATCATCGATATTAACACCTTCGAATGACGTTTCAAAGATTTCTTGAATAAATTGTTGCTTGCATTCAAGCGAGATACAATGTATTTGAATCTCATCAAAACGTTTTGAAAGTGAAGAATATGAATCTTGAAGCTTTAAAAATTCAGCGTCAGATTCGTGACAAGTACTATCTACCACAGTATCCACAGATTCAACATTATGCACAATAGAATCATCATCAACACTTTTATTCACACAGACGGAAACTATATCATGAGACATCACTTGCTTCAGAAGCTGATCATTTTGGCGTGAAACCCGTTCAATTTCAAGTAAACTGTTTTCATAAGCATCATCCATTTCATTGAAAACACGTCTAACTTCTTCTAATTCCAAATGCAAATCTTGATCAAGATTACTAAGACAAGCTTTAACATTCTTTACAAACAAAACAATTTCATTTCGGAACGCAGCTCTAGTGTGCTCAAAGTTCCATTCACCTTCCGTTATGGCCGAAGCCGTCGTACGTTCCAAAATGACCTTGTCAAAATCAGATAAGTGTTGGTGAACCGCATTTAAGTTAACGGACGCCTTGCTTACCGGTGGAATTAACTTTGTTAAATCCGTTTTGACAAGTGTAGGAGACGTACTAGGAAGGTTTTCATTTGACAAACTTTGGGGCACAAGAACTGTCAATTCTGCTAATTCCTTTTGTAAGCGAATGCGTGTCTTTTTCAAAAATTGATCTTTGTTATGTTGATCATAATCAATTATATGGAATTTTGAAAGCATTTTAGAATGAGTTTCATCCGCAAGTGATTGTGTCTCCTCAGTACTACGAACAAAAGGTGCTTCTTTCGATTTGCCAATTATGGTCATATCATAAAGACCGGGAATATATTCCTGAGCTAGTTTTGCATAACCGGGATTAGGTGGTAAATCTTGAAGACGTTTAAGTTCGAGTTCTTTAAATGATTTAGTTAAAAGATGAACCTTTTCTGTGGAAGCGTATTGTTTTAAAAGCTGATGTTCCTTGAATTTAAGAAGTTTGGTAGCATTAATTTCTGATTCAACCTTTTTAGACTCGAGAGTTTCGAAATCCATTTTAAGTTTCTGAAAATCATTGACAACCGACTCTTTTGCTTTTAATTCATTGGAAAGATTAGCTTTTAATGATTCTATTTCTTTCAAGTGATCAATCTTTTCAAAACGAAATTGGTCAAATTCTGAACATGTTATTTTCTCTGCTTGAGGGACCATTTCAAAAGTTTTGACCTTTTCTTTGCAACGCAAGCTCAGCAGTTAGGGTGGAATTGGTATCTACGGATTGTCTGAGGGCCATATGCATTTGATCAATAATATGTTTAGGTACCATGACCAAATCATGTTGAGCATAAGATTCCATACCCGTCGTAGCATTTGGTTGAGGTTCACTCAAATGTGTAGGATTAGGTACCACATCATTTGAGTTACTAGTTCCTGAATGCTGTTCGAGGTTGTCCTTTTCATGCCCAACTTGATGTTGGTTATCATCAATATTATTAGATGTGGTTGGTACCTCACTGATGACATCAGAACCATAGTGAGAGAGATTAGCAACGAGAGCAGCTTGGGCAGAGTGAATGTCATCACAATCCGAATCATATGCGTCAAGATCATCTGCTTGATAAGCTGCATTAGAAGTAGAGACGATTGCAATGCCTTCAGTATCTGCTGCCCCTGGGTCTGCAAGAAATGCTAACTCCTCTGAATCCATAATCTTCCCCTTAGACTGAGCATCAACCAAATACATCTTCTCATGAAACCATGCATCATCCCTCCTCCTTTTCGGCTGAGTGCATTCCCTAGCCATATGACCTTGTCCTCGGCAATTGTAGCAAGTCCAACCTTCTTAGGACCAATAGGACTCCCATTTCCACTAGCTTGAGAATTAACAGCTTGATTTTTCCCAGTCCTTGTAGGAGGTCCATATGAATTTTGCCTTCCCTGAATAGGTTGCACCGTCACTTGACCATCTTGAACAGTGGCTTGTTGTCGAGGATTTGATGAGGTGCGGAGCTGATTGTTTGTTGGTGGAAATCCTCTAGTTGCAACAAGTTTTGACAAGTAGGCTGTGAGATGGTTTAGAACATCAGCTGGCGTATCATTTGGAGTAAAGACTGGTGCTTGGATTGGTGGAAGTTCATTAGAGTAGAAAGCTTGTGCTGGTTGTGCTTCTATTGGAAAATATCCTTGCTGAGGAGTATAGCCCATTGGAGAAGTGTTGGCTTGTGATGGTGATGTCTGATATGGTGGTTGCTGCGGAAAAGATTGTTGATGAACACTTTGTTGATATGCTTGTGATGGCATCATTGGTGGTTGATAAGATGGTTGTTGTGGTTGTTGATAGGTGTGTGGAGGTGGCTGCTGCAAATATGATGGTTGTTGATAAGTATAAGCTATGTTTTGTTGAGAAGCATACATTGCAAGTGGATCATGAACTTGAGGTGTAGACAACCGAGCCTCGATCACATGGCATTCATGTTGTTGAAGAAAAGCTTGAAGGTGATCCACATTGGTGTTACGCAAGTCCTTAGCCAATTTAACATCCGTCACGTATTTTTTCCATTCTGAAGGAAGAGTGTTCAAATACTTGGTGTTCAATTGAAAGGTAGGAATTGTCATGCCATAGATATTGAGCTCATTCAACAATAGGGTAAATCTCAGATAGTAGTCATTGAGAGTCTCCCCTGGCACATAGGCAAACTTATCAAAAGTATCATAAAGCTTACACTCTCGTTCTTGTTTAGTTAACGAGGTGCCTTACATGAGAACACGAATTCTATCCCATAACTCTTTGGCATCTTTATGTTTGCTGATGAGTTTGTAGACATCTGGAGGAAGGGCCTGGAGAATGATGTTTGTAGCATACTTATCACATTTGTCTTGAATCTTCATATCTCCAGTCAATTCACCCGTTGTGCGAGGACGAGTAGTTGTACCTTCCATCACTGTACCATAATCTAATGGTCCATTGAGCACCGATGCCCAAATGAGATGTCCATTCTCCTTGTTCAACATATAAAGTTCCATTCGGGAAGCCCATTCCTCATACATAGTCTTCACCAACATTGGTGGACGATTATCCATACCCGAGAGGATGGACTTATCCGTAAGAGATGTGTACTCCATTTCAATAAGTTAAGATTTACAAACGTTGATCGATCAATGAAAGAAAGTAAATGTGTTTGTTGTTGTAAGTTGAAGTCGAGAAACAATGTTAAAATTCCCTAAAATATGTCCTCGATAAACCAAAAATTCCAAGTCAAAATTACACACGATTTCCACAAACTACAAGTTTGTTCGAAATTTTTATGGAAAAATTTGTGATTATCGGAATGCTGATCGGAATAGTGATCTGAATGCTGATCGGAATGTCCTATCGGAATACTTTGATCGGAATACCTTTGATCGGAATACCTTGATCGGAATACCTTGATCGGAATATCAAATCTGAATATCCTTATAGGAATGCACCAAATCGGAATATCAAATCTGAATACCAAATCGGAATATCAAATCTGAATACCAAATCGGAATACCTTGATCGGAATACCTAATCGGAATACCTAATCGGAATACCTAATCGGAATAACTAATCGGAATACCTAATCGGAATACCTGATCGGAATGTACCTAAAATCGGAATCCCTAAACCCTATTCCGATTACACTGATCGGAATGTCCTATAAACCCTTTTCCGATGACCTGATCGGAATAATTCCCACTTTTCTCGGACAAAACTCAACCAATTCGTGATTTTAAGCCAAAAAATGATCAAAACACCCAAAATTTTTGTGTTTTTAGCCAAAGTAACTATACCAAATCCCTACCACCACTATGTAGAAGATTTGTATCAAGAAAAAACCATCAAAAACACCAAAAAAAAATTTGGTTCGTGTAAAAATGGATCAAAATAGGCGTATGAATCAAGAACACAAACACATGAACAATACAATCATCCCATGGCTCTTGATACCATTTGTAGGATATGTAAATCTATGCTTATGTTTTAGAGAGAGAAAGAGATAGAGAGATGGTGAGAACACACACACTTAGAGAGAGAAAGTGAAAGAAAAACACTTTTTCACTATGTGTAAAAATGAAGAACACACACCCTCTCCATAAAAGGAGAGGGTTTATATACCCAAGCCTTGTGATGGGCTTGGGCTTACAATGTTGGGCCGGCCTACACATGTTGTAGGCTATGCTTGACTTTGTTTGTTTAATAAAGATATCTAGACTCCGAGCTACTACTTAATATATTGTCGGAGTGACCGAATCTTCCTAAATACGTGAAACGTATTTCCAACATCAACCCTCGACTTCTAAGACACCTTCATGTTATAAAGTCGAGGGGTTAAACGTGGTGACCAAGGAAAAGAGTGCACACCCTCGTGTACCTCAAATTCCATCCACGGTTTAAAAAGGAGCTTTATCGACCTTACCAAAGTAACCCTTGAAGAAACTTGTGCATCGATCCTTCTTAAAAAACCCAAAAGGTGTATGCCAAGAAAGGAAGAGGATCCGGGCCAATTTCTATTACCTTGTGATTTTTCCGAGATTGAGGGATGTTTAGCCCTCGCCGATTTAGGTGCTAGCATCAATCTTATGCCTCATTCTCTATGGAAATTGATGAGATTGCCTAGACTTACCCCCACGAACATGACTATCGAGCTTGCAATTTGTACTCCACTTATACCAATTGGAATAGCCGAGGATGTCTATGTTAAAATTGGAAAGTTTGTTTTTCCTGCGGATTTTGTTATATCCGATTACGAGTGTGACCCTAAATGTCCCATTATTTTAGGCTGACCATTCTTATCGACGGCTCGAACCGTAATCGACGTTCACGAGGGGAGACTTACTATGAGATATGGGGAGGATAAAATGGACTTTTTCACAAGTAAATCCCAAGTGTTTAATGACAATGAAAAAACCGAGGTTTCAAAACCTAATGTTTCTAAACCTAATGATTTCAAAATGTTAACTTTAGCGGAAAATATGAGGCTTGACGCATGTTCTGAAAGAATTAAGAAGAACGGTTTTAAAGATGATGATTTTAATGATAGAGAATACGTGTACCTAATTCAAAAGGGGATGCGTAAATTTATGGATGAAAAATCACTTTGGGATATATTTAGTGAAACAAGTGAAACACCAATTCGGAAGGGCGACGTTAGTGCCATCACGACAAAGACCAATATGGGCTAGTCTTCACCACCTTCGAAGGACCATGACTTTGAGGCCCATACTTCTAAACCCATTGAAGTGCCTCCCACTCCTAGCCCCAAAACCATTAAGGCTAAGGAAGTGGCCCAACCCAATGCAATCTCACCCATCATAGAAATGTCACCTAAGCATAACCCAAGGGCTTGTAAGACCATGGTTGTGACTCTCGAGAAATCCACTCAAGAACTTGCTCACATCGACACTTTCTTTGATGGCGATGGTGATTTTGCCGAGATCGAGCATATACTTGCTAATCCGCCATCCATCTTCGAGGATTTACCCTTTGATAAATCTTCAAATGAAGAGGACGATCTCGTGTCAGAAATTTCTTATGATGATAAGAATGACGACACTTTCACAACATACTCGAATTCCGTATACGAACCTATTTTTCATCATAATCCCATTTTTGATGATGAATTCGAGAACGTTGATGACCATATCATCGATCCTCCTTCGTTTCACGATTTTGATGATGAAGAATTCTTTAAGGAGGTCGATGAATTTCTCACTATAGACACAAGTCCCATTCTCGAGGAGTTACCTTATAAACACTCCTCATTTGAGAATGACGTTTACCACATTCGTGAGGATCTAACTTATCAACGATCCCCACAAAAGAATGATGGTTTCGTGCTTGATCATGATCTCTTCGAGAGAGTTTCTAAAATCATCAAAGAGGGGAATGACAAACCATGGTTTGACAAGCCTATCTATGATGAAGAAATCGATGAGATCGACGTTCATGAAGATGACGAGTATGTAGACCGCGAGGGGGCGGTGTTCTTTATTGATCGATGTTTTGAGAACTTATATAATCCACCACCCCCTAACCGCGACTTAAATGTGAGGATTTTTAGCGCGACTAATTTTGAATTTGACACGCCAAATATTTTTGACATTATCAAATCGGGTTTTCATAAAGAGTTTTTAAACGATGAAAAAGGAAAAGATTTTAAAAAATTTTTAAAAGATTTTTCTACATGTTTAACTCCGTCATCACCGCGTTTTATGAGTGCTACCACCTCGTCTACTCCTTTTGACGATGGTTGGCGTGGATCTAGTGTGGGGGAAGCCCCTTATGTTCCCTCACATTTCTCCACCGAGGACGAGATTTACGATCCCGGAATTGCTTGTAAAGAGAAATCTCGGTCTTCCACAGATGCAATAAATAGAAAATCTTTTCGTTTGCTTGGTGTGAGTCTACCTCGAGTAGCTCATTTTGTTGACTTACCCATTGTCCCACCTTTCTACTTCTCATCTCTTTTCTTCTACCTCATTTAGGTTTTAGCACGTGTCAAAGTGGCGTTGGTTCGTTTATCCCATGAGAACGAGGACGCCATCTTCGATCCCGGTATTTTGCATCATCAAAGGACTTAGTCCTTAGTACCGGTTGCTTTTGGGCCTTGTTTATCATGTAAGCCCCATCAAAAATGACCATACCACGATTATCCCTAAATGATCACATTTATGGGTATTCGAGTCGAGCTTTTGACTCGGTTATCAAAAACAAGGTGCCTCGTGGGGGATTCTCATGCTTATCCTTGTAAATATTAACGCTTTCTTAGTTTAATTTAACGAGGGGACTTGTGCTCTTCCAACCTTTGTTCCGTGGTTGTTTGTGATTGTGATTTATTAGGTTCATCGTCATCATTGAAGCCTCTCGTGTTCGTTTTACGGATCACTCGAGCTTCGATCGTTGCCTTTGGAGATTCCGATATCCGATGATATCCTTTTATGTTCTAACGTTTATCTTATTAGCATAATTCATAAACGGCTTTTAGGTTATTCGTTTTACCCTTTCCATGCTCGAGATTAAGCATTCGACTTCGTCTCTAGTATGGGGGTGTTTTCACCCCTAGACTCGAAACATTGAGGACAATGTTTAGTTTTAGTAGGGGGGGGGGGGGTGTAGATACTTCACCTTGCTCACGTCAACACGCAATCCAAAATTTCATCTTTTTGTTATCGTTTTATTGCAAATAAGGCTAAAAATGTCCAAATTTTAAATTTTTTCTTATTTTTCTTAAGTGTTAAAGACACAAATGTAGGTTTTCCGTTGGTGAGAATAAGAGTAATTTTTGACTCGACCGTGCGTGTTGAGCACTTAGCTTCGATTCCTTAACTTTTTAGGCTAAGTCTCTTAAATGAGGACGAGAAATGATAGAGTTATTTATAAGTCTCGTAATCGTGACAATCTCATGTGTAGTAATTATTAGCTTATTCTCCCCACGCTTTTGAATAATAAATTGTTAATAAATATTAATTTAGCGGTTTAGTCACTATTGTTGGTTTCTAATTTGTTTTAGTAGCTTCCATGTAATTAAATTGGGAAAACATTAAGGTATCGCCAGCGTCACGGTTTTAAAGTATTGGCACCCGAATAATCGAAGCTTCACCTAATAATAAGATTTCAAGTGCTCACCTAAATTAAGCAAAAATTTGAAGCTCACAAGGCCGAAAAATCTATGCCCAAAGCCTTAATATTTGAATCTTTAAAGATCCAAAATTCGCCTTAGCGTGAGGATATACGTCTTTGGCTAATAAAACCACCGATGAGGCGGATAATAAAAGGCAAGGCAAGACCGAAGTCATAATAAAAGCTTCATGGCGAAGTTGAATAAAAGATGGAGGTAAACCTATGATAATAAGGCCCTTCCGTTAGGGGGCGTATAAAAGTCTTGGTAATAAGTCTCATGTTCAAAACCGTTATAAAATCGTGTTTATCGATCCTTTTTGTTGACTTAATTTTTTGACATCGTTGTCTATTAGGATGAATTATTAATTTAATGATTTTGGTTACACCGTTGAGACTCTATTTTTGGACTTAATCTCTATTCACGCATAAGTCAATGATGTATCCTCGTGATCATTAAGACAAAAATAAAATATAAGAGATACCAATTAGGAATAAGGGAGTCTAGGTTCGTAATTAACACTCATGAGATATGATTGTTTTGCTAACTTATAATAACAATGATCTCGTTACACGCTTAGCATGGAATTGGGTGAAAATCGAGGACGACGAAATTATTTCTAACGAAGCATTCACTTGTTCTTGTTCTATGAACCTAAACGTCCCATTTTGCGATGAAAATCATACATTATGTCTAAAACGCAAGTAGTAGTTATAGTAGTGGTGTAGCAAGTTTACATTTCAATAAAAGTGCATAAAAATGAATTTTGGAAGTGCTACGATACTTAATTCTAGCATTACGTGGGGACACGACAATGGTTTAGTATGGGGGAGTGATGAGACTGCAATTATACATAGTCTCATCGTCCAAATAGGGCTTAAAACGCTTAAAATATCATTAAAATACCCAAAATTATGCTTGTGTTTGTTCATTGTGTATTTTAGGTACGGATATCGTGAAATCAACAAAAGATCACAAGATTCAAGCAAAAGCGAACACGGGAAACGAAGCCGCACAAAGAACCGGACCCGAACGATGAATTTCCAATGAAGTCCTTGAATTTTGAAGATTTGTCAAGATTGGTCCCTCATCTTTTGAAGACTTGTCATATTATACCCTTGGAAACCTCATATATTGCATTTCGGTCCCTAATATTTCAAGATTATACAATATAAGCCCTTGGAGAATGGTCAATTTGCATTTAAGGTCCTTGTTTAAAGAAATTTGCAAATCATGTGCCAAATTTGACAACATGCTCAAAGTATTAACAAAGGAAAATGAGTTGAAAGCTGATTGAAACTTGTTGTACACATAATATGAGAGTCCAGGGACCATTTGAGTGAAACTTTAAACCCAAACCCAATACAAACCCGGTCTGAGCCCATTCCACCACCACTTGAGCCCAAACCTTACACCATACCCGAACCTAAGCTTAACCACGTTTACTATTAATTACCATTTCAAATTAATATAAACTATCCTAAAAGCACAGGGGAAACACGTCTTGTCCATTAATCCTCCCTAAATCCCCTTTAGAACCCTAATCCCTCATTTTTATTAACCAAGAATTAAAATCCCATTCTTTCTAGTTTATTGATTCACCATTTACTTAACCAAACCCCACACTCAAACCCAGGTCCCTATACCCCACACATTGGTCCCCTGCTACAACTTTTTACTCCAAGACAAGGGATGACAGATGAAATCTACGACTCAGGATTATTTCGTGCTCCCCAAAACAACTTCAAAGGTTAGATAATTTGCAAACTTGCTGGCACTCACATGTTGCCATTTTGACCAACTTCAAGCCTCGAATCAAACAAGCATAGTCGTTTGAAGATCCAAGGGCAGATTTGGAAGATTGTAGCTAGGGTTTTTATTATTTTTTTTTATTCTAGAATATTCATCTTATTAGTATAAAAGCATCATTCAACCTGTGAATGAGCTTTGTTCCAAATTTTATATTTTTCAATATTCAATGTAATTTAGTGAATTTTTGATAATATAAGATTTGAGTTCCAATTAGTTAAAGTGTTATTTTAATTTCTGTCCAACTTTATTTTATTTTTGCAAATTTATCTTTCATTTTTTATCAAAAAAGTAAACAGTTTTTTTAGAACCACTTTTGGATAAGCAGATTATAGCTTATTTAATAAGCTGTAAGTTTGGTTCCCTCAAGTGTTAAATTTCTGTTGGTTCAATTTACTTTTTAGAAAAAGTTTACTTTTCAATTTCTTTTTTTTTTAAAATCAAGTTTGTGTTGTTTTTAGTTCACTGTAGCATAGGCCATAAGACTCAGCTTATTGACAATAAGCTAAGCTTATTGTTTATGTTTCTTCATTTTCTTTGTTGATTTCAGGATTTTAAGGAGTTGGAGCCTAGTTTGCAAGTTTCATTCAAGTTTAGTTAAAAACAAAAAAAGAAGGTTGTTTCCTGTGGTACTTGTTCGAGGTAGTGATAAGTTGTTGATGAGTAGAGGTTTTGGTTGTTAAGCTGATAAAAGGGTGGGGTGAGCTTATAGTAAGCTTAGTCGACTCGGATTGTGAGTCGACTCAATGTAAGTTTTTTCTTCATCATTTTACTCTCCTTTGCATCTTAACTGATTATTTCATCATTTAGCTTATTTTGCCTATTTGATTTGGTTTGTGTGCTTAATTTATTTGCTTTACAATTCATTGTTCATGCTTATTGTTGTCCTCTTCGTTGATTGTATGATTTACATTGTTTAAATTCCATTTAGTTTCACATTGCCTTCGTTTATTTCACTTTATGTTGGTTAACGAGTGTTTGGCTCAAGGTAGTTTAAGGTCGTAGCTTAGGTTTATAGTTTAAGCACTTTTGCATCATTTCTATGAGGATAGAGGTAGTAGTATCAAGCATTTGTTTTGCTTTAAAACATCAAAAATAAAAAAAAGTAGGTAATTTTAAGTCCATGCTGTAATAGAACAGTAGGTCCTTAGAAACTTTATGTGTTGTTCTTATGTTGTTGATTTGATTTAATTTCACTAGTTTTAATGCCATTTTGAAGTTGTAGTAATGGTTTAGGTTGGATTCTCACTTGTTGTAATGAACAGCTCATCAAAACTGCCTAAGTAGTTCACTATCTGATGTTAATTGCACGTGCAAGTATAGAATTCACTCTAGTAGGATTTAGGTGTTAAGATTCAGTAGGTTAGTGGTTTGCATCATGAGTTTGATATGTTTGAAGAGAAAGTAGCGATTAGAGCTTATTAAGGATACTTATTTTTAAGCTTGAAGTTCCCATTTGTCCACATAATAGTTGCAGCCACTGTAGCACCCTTAGGCGCTAGATTTTCATATAATCGTGTTCCTTTGTGATTTCTGATTTATGATTGCTGTATTTGTGTTTGCGGCATTTGTGTTTGCGGCATTTGTGTTTATTCAAGCTTAACAACCAAGGACAAGCCAACTGCTGTCCTTGGTTTGCTGATTATTGCAAAAAGCTCCAAAAATAATATTCTGCCAAAAAACGGATACAAGTGGAACTAGAACCCCAAACCACGCCCAAACACAAGACACAACATAAATCCACGTCACCATCTGCTCTCTCAGCAGATTGTGTTTTCTATTCCTCTCATTTTATTTTATACAGTTAGCATCAGCATGTAAAAAAGAAACAAGAGAAAAAGGGGAGCAACAAGGCTCGAACCCAGTACCTAAGCACAGCAAACAGGCATAACCACACAACATAATACCATCTGCTCTAAGAGTTTTTCTTGTCATAAGATGGTTTTGCATTTCTTTTATATACTTTTCCAAATTGTAGTAGTAGTTATATAGTTTCAATAATTTTTATCCGCTTATATCTTTTTAATTTTTCATATGTATAATAGTGTAACCCGTGCATTTAGCGTTATTAGATTTTCTACATTTTTTAGATTTTAAAAAAATAGTTTGCTATTTTTAATTATTTAATTAGTTTTTAATTTTATTTAATTCATTAAAAATTATTTAAAAGTCGAAAAAATATAATTCTTTTTTATAAAATTTTATTTTGTCATTTAGGACATAGGAAAAATAAATTTGATTTTTCATAGTTTAAATTTCATAATTTCCTTTTTATTATTTCATTTTCTAGGATTATTTTAGTTTTAGATTTGAGAAAAGTCATAAAAAAATAGTTAAATTAAGTTTGTATTTTCAAAAAAATATTTTTTAGTTTTTTAATAATATACTTTAGGTTTACAAATAAAAAAAGTTTAACTTTTGTCCTTTTCTTGGCTATTATATTTTCTTTAGGTTTTTTATTAAATTTTAAAATTTAATATAAAATAATTTAAAAAGTTTTGGAAATTTTGGTTTTCATTTTTGTTCTAATTACATTTTTCTTAGCTGAAGTTAATTTTTTGGTAATTTTTATAGCAATTTAGTTTTTCGTCGCATTTTAAGATTTCGTTCGTTTTACGACGTAGTGGAATTTTAGCGTAATTCGACTTATTTTTCCTTCTTTTCTCATCCAAGAACGACACTAATCCAAATTTGATTTTATATATTGGCACACTTAATCACACACCTCCTTCGAGAACGAACCCGCATTTATTCGGTTTTACGTTTTTCCTAAAGCGTAAGACTTAATACTTGCCGCTCATACGCGTTTTTCCTAAAACGTGTACGAAAACACTACATCAGCTGCTATGATGCCTTCACTTATCATTTCCCGCAGTTGTGCGGCAGTGACATTTCGAGTAGCTTCTGGGGATTCAACATTGTCGGCATTGGAAGTGGTTGCATTATTGGGATTTGACCTCGTAATCACCATTTGTCTATAATCATATACAAAATGAGATTATTAGTTCAAGCGTTAGTACAGTTTTTATATTATTTGCACGAGGAAACTTATGCACTGATTTCATAACAAATTTGGATAACCTGTCAAGATCTCATATTATAATACATTGCATAGCAGATATGATAAAGAAAGTGATTACATGTTATTTCCATGAGAAATTTAACAGTCTTCTAGCATAAAACAATCTAAGTCTTAGGTCGGTCAGGTCTAATCCAAAGTAATGATACACACAGTCTTTAAAACATCATATCCCAAAATTACATGTCCCAAAAGAAAAGAAAAGATAAGTACGTGATTACATCATCAAAAGCTGAAAAAGAGATAAAAGTACAAAGGCCCTATGTCATGATATCCGAGATGCAACCCATAAGCTTATCATGACGTACAAGAAGTCTAGTACGTCTATACTAATCCTCCCTGGATGGTCTACTAGATGATGACGGGACTAATGGTGCTGATGGAGCTGGTGGGGCTGCAGAATTCCTCCAGGTGTTCCATAATGTCCGAACTGTTGTTCGGGTCTCCTTGAGCGTACGGAGTGCAGACAGTAGCTGGTTCCGAAGTCTATCGACGACCCCTCGGAGATAAGCCATCTCCCCAGTAACCCCATCATGCCGGACAGTGGCGAGATCAAAGAAAATGGATAGTGATTGCTCCTGAGCGGCAAGAGCAGCATGGGTCTGATGTTGCAGACCCTCCATGACCTGAATGCACTGGTGGAGGCGGTAGTTATCATCCAATAACCACTTCAGTGCCTCGTCTTCCTAGCCTGGATGCCCTTAGCAGTCTGGGATTCTCCCCTCATGGTGCGAAAAAGAGTGTCGATACGATCATAGATGACGACATGGCTTTGTTGACTGGCTGTCAACTGGTTGCGGAGGTCGGATATCTCTTGCTCATGGCGTGCAGCCAATGCAGAGATCTGAGGCTAAACGGAATCGACACATCCTGCCCTGGAGCCTTCCCTGATCTCGTAAGTGGAGATGGGTGCGGGCCCAGAAAAATAGCCCGATGATAAGGATGGAGGCATGGAAGATGGTAGGCTAGGAGGGAGCCGATCCTCCTCCATAGAGGTTAGGGCCAGTGAGGCTGATGCTGAGATAGAAAAAGGGTCCTCTGGGAGTACAGCTTCAATGGCTGGGTATTCCTCTGAATCCGAGGTTGACAACAATCCACACTGCGTCGACCGCGAGGATGAACAAACAACTAGAGTAGGAGCTACTACGGGTAGAAGAGTCGAGGATGCAGTAGGCGGAGTCATGATGCTCTGAAATAGTATTATCTTAAGTTTGAAGTGAGTATAAGCTTACAAACAAAGAACAATATTATTTAGATTACATGCTTTATGAAATATATCCCTTTTAAACAATTATTATAATGTTTTAAGGTTACAAATATTAATACTTATATATATATATATATATATATATATATATATATATATATATATATATATTATCATATAAGTAGTTCATTTATCAATTTGTAAGTGTGAAGTTTGGTTTGATATTACCTATATTCTCATTTCAGTATTTTACTATATAGTGTAAAATTTTCAAGTTTAGCACGTCTAACATTTTTCATAGCATTATCTCACTAAACAGTATTAATAATCAAGTTTAGTCAATATATATATACAACTAGTTCACATAGCATAAAATATGCCCTAAGATCTATATGCTTAACTAATACGGTCCCATAATAAAATCCCAAAAAGATTTTTGTAAGTTATAGTCCAGTTTTAAATAAAAGAAAAATCATTTTATTTCTATTTTATTTAAAAATTTATCTGGTTCTCTATAGCTAATGCTCTGATACCATTCTCTATGACACCCCGGGTAGGGTCAAAATATGCGGAAATATCCACGGAGATGTCACTAGGGTGGATCGATAGCATATAGTCCATAGAGCATAAGATAAAGAGTTATTTAAATCATATTACATGTTTGTTAACAAATAAAATAAAATTGTTTTAAACATGACAGAAGGTGATTGTTTATGTTTCCCAAATAGAACCCCTGACGAGTCCTATGATGCAGATTTCTAAGATGCTGGAGACCATGCACACACCACGTACTAACTTCATATTCCTGTGCAAAACATACTAACGGGGGTCAACATAAAGTTGGTGAATTTACAGATTTTAACAATTAATTAGTTTGAACATACAATAATCATAGAAGTAATAATGCACAAAGCATTCTTACTAAAATTTAGATAACATTTGCGTATTATTAGAAACTGAAGCTTAACCTCCGTTGTCCTCAACAGATGAGGACGTAGTGTCTTACAAAAGGACACCCATTCCAGTTCCAACATGGTATACGTCTGTTGTCCCGGCCAAGGCACAGTGAGCATGACTCACCTAGACGGGGATGGTAAATCCCTAATAGATCTATTTATAACATTCGGGCGATTTACAACAATTTAACAGTTTTAATAATAATCAATCATAGTCAAGTTTATACAATCCAGTTGTGTCCATTATATGTTCGCATATTTTCTTTTCCAAAAGGGAAAGTTTTACCAAAAGTTTATACGAGGCTGTAAACTCACGTGGGAGTAGGCAATAGCTGATTAATATGAATATCCAATTAATGCTCATGCCAAAGTTATGCCTAATATGATAGTACAGTCTTAATAGATAGTACAAAGAACATATATGTATGCTTATACAGATTTTAGTCAGTTCATTTATGCTACGGTATCTATCTAAATAACCGTAGTTCAAGTATCATCAATATTCATTTAACTTATCTATATAAGTTTCATTTCTAAGTAAACATAAAATGTTTAACTATTAATATCAGTTAACATACATGTAATTATAATAATCATTCAACTTATAATTAAGTTCCTTATTTAAGTAGAGATATAATGTCTTACTTAAAATATTAATTTACGTTCTCTGTTCAAGTATTATAATCACTCATTTACTATTAAATTTCATTATTAAGTAAACATAAAGATTTTACTTAATATTACTTAACGTTCGTAGTTCATGTATTATACTCATTCATTTAAACTTTAATATTAAGTTTCATATTTTAAGTAGACGTAGGATGTTCTACTTAAATTTTAACATTTAATTTCTCCAACGTTCATATAGATTTTATTTTCTAAAAGTATATGAGTTTATGTATGAGTAATACATATTCATAATTGTTTATACAATTATTTCCTAAAGTAAATATAAATATTTTATATATAAAAAAAATATAAAATATAATATTTTATTTAACTTTAAAGTTTCCATAAATTATTTTAATATTTATTAAAATAATTTAAACTTAAGAATTTATACCTTAATTCTTATGGTCTAAGTATTTTAATTATGTTTTATTATTATTAAAATAGATTTTTAAGGTAAGGGCTTGTTAATGTTTCCCTCTATATTTTTAAACAAGTAAAATTTTCGGATTTTACATATTTAGTACCTAGGGCTTGATAAAGTTTCGGCTTATGGCAGATTTAGTCCCCCTAGTTATATCTAGGTTTTGTAACTTACTAAAATTACAAAACAGCCCTTAGGGCTTCTTTAAGTTTCGACAAATTACGAAAATAGTCCTTAGGGTTTTAAAATGACAAAATAACTTTTAGAAACTTCCCAAAATGGTCCCTAGGGTTTAATTTACCACAGATAGTATTTATTAAACCCTAGACTTTTAGATATTTACATTTTCAGTCCTTGTGTTTACTAGTTTATCAAAACAAGTTTCATAAGTTACAGTTTTAGTCCTTAAGTTTTATAAATTGTCATTTTTATCCAAAAAGTTTTTATAAGTTATATTTTATTATAGAAACTTTTATTTTAACATTCAAACTTTATATGGGCTCATTAAATGGGCTAAACATCTAATGGGCTATTTTAGTGGGCTGAAATATATTTCAAGTCCACTAATTTATTTAAATGGGCCTTTAAATCATTTATTGGGCTTAATATATTTTTAAGTCCTTTAATTAGTTAAATGGGCCTAAGTTTAATCTTAAGTCCATTTAAGTTACTAAGATTTATCAAATGGGCTTATTGGGTCAATTAAGTTTTAGATTAACATTTCATTGACTTAATTAGTCCATTAACATTACTTTATATTTTATGTATGTTTTTACTTAGGATATTATTATAAGCTTATTATGAGATTATTAATATTTAGTTTTAAATCTAAATAGATGAATAAAACTTAAAATTTGTTTTATGTGTTATATCAAATTAGATCTAGGTGTGTTATAAGGTTACAAGTAAGTCATAAGCCCTAATAGAAGCTTATATCCCATGGCTAATATTAGTTATAGCTTATTAAGATAAGTCAAGTCTCATTTTAAGGTTGCATGTAATTTATAAGTGTTACAAACATAGATCTAGCTACGTACACATCAAGAAAATAAGTCACAAGTCCAAAATGAGATCTAAACTATGTCTAGACCTAAAAATCAAACATAGATCCATGTACCCACATATATAGCTCAAGGCTATATTTTTAGATCTTGGTATTTCCAAGATGAACACTTTAACTAGTTTTTAAGTCTTATAAATATTTACAAAAACACATAATGATTATCTAGGTTACTTGCATGTTCCCAAGGCTACTATTATTCCAAGAAAACAATGTATAGCCCACGGCTATATTGTTTTCTCCCAATATTCCCATAAGATCTACTAGCTTATTTCATGTGTATCATGTTAAGTTAACACTTATCATTAGATCTAGGTTTATATAAGCATGCATGTACATCTAACTCATTTTTGGTCTTGTATAACCCACGACTACATTTATACACATAAGTTGTATTTGTGATTATTAATATTCCATTTAACATGTTACATTTCATATTCCATTCTTAAAACTAAGTAGACAAATCATATGGTCACCATTAAATTTAGCCGTGACCTTTAAGGTCATGGTTTTCATGATCTTTAAGTTGCACAAGTTCATTTCATGAGATCTATGGTTATTGGTTAACCAAAGTCCCATAAACAAGATTTGTAACTCATGCAATGTTTAGATTTATAAAAGGTTTCATATGGTTTTTAAATCAAGTTTAAAACATAACACATAAGTCATAAGTTTCTTATTAAGAGTTTTTAAATCATGACCATGATTTGCATAAATATGTCGTGACCTATAAGGGTCATAGCTTTATCAAATCTTGATTTTAACATCTTATTCACTTATGTTTATAGATGTATGATGATGCATGCATGAAGAAATGAAAGAATATGATGTGTATACCTTTCTTGCCTAAATGTACCAAGAATGATCTAGATGAACAAAGAGATTTGAGATCTACTCAAGATGGTGAAGAAAAACCCTAATATAAATCAAGTCATGGCCTTAAGATTTGGCCAGGTCTTGTTTATAGTGATTCCAAGAGAATGATACTACTAATGATTTGTAGTAAAGATGAGACAAGGATCTTGGTGGATTTAATACTTGGTTTTGGATGTATATGGCTTTAAGCCGTATGATTGAGAGAGAAGAGGGTGAGAGAACAAGATTAGATTGCATGTATGTGAGAATGTGTGTGTGTTTCGGCTTAAAGAGGAGAGAGGGAAAGGAATGGCAAAAGGTATGATTGCCTAGGTAAGAACACTTGTGCCAAGTGTTGGCTTTTGTGTTTCCCATGCATCCCTTCTCTTTCCACATGCCCTTGGTGCCGTGTAAGGCTATCCAAAAGAGAGGGTGGGCTTGTGTTGGGCCTATGTTGGGCTTACACACAATGGAGGGTGATGGTCTTGGGCTAGTCCAAGGGTTTGAATATACCCTTAGTTCACTTAGAAACATATTGTGGCTAAATAATTACTTATAGTATATTTCCAAATTGTCTTAAGTGTGGTACACACAATATTAGTTATAACTTCATTACTTGTTTTTCCTAGTTGTATGCTCATGGTTTTAAGTTATGAAGCTATTTCAACAAAGATGTAAGTAAAAGTATAGCTACATGATAGACATGTTTATACACATCTTAAGGAAATATAACACATGCATAAGTGTTCTAGGATTATTGGGTGGAACTTTATTATATAAAATCATGGTAAAATCATGGATTTTACAGAAGGTCTCGGTCACAATCTATTTTCTATGGGACAATTTTGTGATGCAAACCTAGAAGTTGCTTTTCGAGAGCATACCTGCTTCATTCGTAATTTGGAAGGGGTTGATTTATTGAAAGGTACTCGAGGGAACAATTTGTATACTTTGTCTCTACAAGACATGATGGCCGCTTCTCCCGTATGTCTTCTCTCCAAAGCATCGAAGACAAAGTCATGGTTATGGCATCGACGGTTATCTCATCTTAACTTTAACGCTATTAATCATTTGGCAAAAACGAACTTGTTCGTGGTCTTCCTAAACTTACATTTCACAAGGATCATTTGTGTTCCGCGTGTACAATGGGGAAAAGCACTAATAAATCACACAAACCCAAGACTGAAGAAACCAACCAAGAGAAACTTTATATGTTGCATATGGATCTTTGTGGGCCAATGCGTGTTGAAAGTCTTAGTGGTAAAAAGTACATCCTCGTCATTGTCGATGATTACACTAGGTTTACTTGGGTGAAATTTATTACAACAAAAAATGAGGCACCTAAATTCATCATCGGATTTCTCAAGATGATTCAAGTGCGGCTCAACACTACTGTCCAACGCATTCATACAGATAATGGAACTGAATTTGTGAATCAAATCTTGCATGATTACTATAAAGAAGTTGGCATTTCTCATGAACCATCTGTTGCTCGCACTCCACAACAAAACGGTGTCGTTGAAAGGCGAAATCGCACACTTATGGAAGCTGCTCGAACGATGATAATTTACGCGAAGGCTCCATTATTTTTATGGGCAGAAGCAGTATCAACAGCAGTTTACACCCAAAACCGGTCACTAATTCAAAAACGCCATGGTAAAACACCTTATGAGCTTCTACATGGAAAAGTACCAGATTTATCATATCTTCATGTATTTGGTTCTCTCTGCTATCCAAATAATGATGGTGACAATTTGGGAAAACTTCAACCAAAGGCTGATATTGGTATTTTCATTGGCTATGCACCCACAAAGAAGGCATACCGAATCTACAATCGTAAGTCTCGTAAGATCCTCGAAACAATGAATGTTGATTTTGATGAGCTGACAGCAATGGCTTCTGAGCAAAGTAGCTCTGAACCCGCACTTCATGAAATGGGACCCAGTAACATTAGTTCTTGTCTTGTCCCAAATAACCCTACTTCATCATCATTTACACCACCTTCTAGGAATGAATGGGGTACGTTGTTTCAACCGTTCTTTGATGAATTCTTTACTCCTCCAAGTATTGTTGCTCTAGAACTTGAGGTAATAGATCCGGTTACCGAAGTTGTAGCTCCAGCAACCGAAGCACAATCAGATACGTCTGCACCTACAATTGGTCAAGATATACCTTCAACAAGTAATTCTCAACCAACACCCGAACCAACTACCCATGTCATGCCTATTGATGATGAAGAGGATGATGATGATCATGATTTGGAATTCACTCAAATGCATGAACTTCCATTCTTTGGTGTGCCAATTCCCGATCATAATCAAGCCAGGTCGTCCACCTCAGAGGAAGCACCTAATACGGTCTACTCCAATCCACGGATTCTTGAACATGACAACAAGTAGACAAAGGATCATCCTATAGATTCTATCATTGGTGAACCTAATCGTCCGGTATCCACACGAAGTCAGTTACAAGAAAATGCAATGTTTTGTCATTTTGATGCTTTTCTCACTGAAGTTGAACCTAAGACATGGCAAGAAGCTTTTACTCAATCCTGTTGGATAGAAGCTATGCAAGAAGAACTTAATGAATTTATACGTCTTGAAGTATGGGAACTTGTCCCATGCCCGGATCAAGTGTAGTTACTCACTTTGAAATAGGTTTACAAGGTGAAACTCGATGAGTTAGGCGGAATATTGAAGAAAACAAAGCTCGACTAGTAGCTCGTGGATACAAGCAATGATTAGGCATCGACTTTATGGAATCCTTTGCACCTTTTGCCCGTTTGGAAGCTATTAGATTATTCCTTGCATATGCAGCCCACATGAATATGATCGTCTATCAAATGGATGTCAAGACGACATTTCTTAATGGTGAAATCAAGGAAGAAGTCTATGTTCAATAGCAGGATGATTTTGTGAATCCTAAATATCCTAATCATGTGTACAAGCTTAAGAAGGCTCTCTATGGGATGAAGCAAGCTCCACGCGCATGGTATGATCTACTGTCACAATTCCTCATTAAGAAATGCTTCGCTAAAGGCAAGGTGGATCCCACGCTGTTCATTCAGAAACGAGGTAAAGATATGATTATGGTACAAATATATATTGATGATATTATATTTGCAGCATCGACCCAAACCTTATCCGATGAGTTTGGGACACTCATGTCTTCCAAGTTTAAGATGTCAATGATAGGCAAGGTATCATTCTTCTTAGGACTACAGATATCTCGGAGTCCCAGAGGCATCTTTATCAATCAATCCAACTATGCCTAATAACTAGATTCTACTCAGTTAAAAATATCGTTGAACCAGTCTCTTCGAATTAATAATAGTTAACCATGCGACTCAGTTGTCTTTTGGTGAGAACAAATAGATTTGTCGTTGTAGTGTAATTAAATTGCAAGACTTTTAAAAGTGAATGGCGGGTAATTAAAACTAAACTAATTAAAATGTAACTGTGATATATTAAAACTGTGAAAAGTAAATTGATTAAATGACTTAAAATTAAAGCGTGACGAAAAATTAAATTTGACAAAGTATTAAAAATGTAACTTAAAAATCAAACAAAGCAAAACATAATTCTAAACCCAAAACCATCGGAATGTTAGATCGAAATGCTGTCACCATGCCCATCGGAATCCAGATCGCAAAGGCCTGTCGAAATGTGTCTATCGGAATAATTAAAAATGCAACCTATCGGAATGTATAAAACTAGTCCTATCGGAATGTAAGGCAAGACAATCTATCGGAATACTGATCGTAATAAGCTGTCGGAATAACACTCAGATCGGAATGATGCTGATAAAAATTTGGCAGAGTTTCGACTTAGAAAACCTCAAGAGTCGTCGGAATATGCGATCGCAATGAGCGATCGCAATCCCAAATCGGAATGAGCAGGTTGATACAAGTGATCGCAATGTCAAATCGGAAAGAAACGTCGGAATGTTAAACCCTTGTTCCAATTCTGTCACAATCGGAATGAGAGTAAGGTTGTCTCAATGTGTAAAATCCCTCTCTTTCCGATGAAGCACAATTCGTAATAAGCAAAAGCTAAATAAGCTAAAACTAATAAGCTAATATCAAAAACTTAAATGAAATGGAAATAAGACGAAACAAAAAGCTACAAAGTTAGAACCTTTCAAAACACAAAAGACGAAAACTTAATAAAATGGATTTTAAAAAGATAAAACTTTTAAGAAAAACTTGAAAACAAATAAGCTAAATACAAAATAAGCCAATAAGATTGTCAAACTTATAGCTTATTTCATACGAAACTTGGATAAAAGTAAAAAGGTGAACTTTTTAATCAAATAAGTAAAGAGATTAAGCAAAACCTTGCTTAATCTGAACTTGAAATAAACCAAAAACAAGAAAAGTAGAATGAGAAAGATAAAGAAAAGCTTGATTAAAAGTAAAGATTCAATAACAAAATTAAAAACACTTACTTGGAATTAAAGGAATTAAAGTGCAAGACAAGTATTTAAAATGACATGAAAAATAAATTTGCAAGAAATGAAAATGGTGGAAAGCTATTTGTCAAGTAGCCAACAACTTGAAATGAAATGAGATGGCGTCTATATATAGGGAGAAGGGTAGCATGTGTTGCTTCCTTCTTTCTTTCTTTCTGTCTTTTCGTCTTCTTAATTCTTTGACTTTTTCGACTTTGTCTCGGGATTACTTGAACTCGTCTTATAATATCTTCATTTATTAGATTTGAGTTCCTCGGCTTTATTAAACTTCCGTCTTTAGACTTGTTCTTCGATAAATCTTCAGAATAGGCCTTGGACTTCCGTTCTTTTGCACTCTTGATCTCTTGACTTCGTCTTTTGTCTTTTTCTTCAATAAAAGCCCGTGAAAGCCCGTGTTTTCTCCCCTTTTCACATTTTGATCCTAAATCACAACAAAAACACAAACCATGCATAATTCCGAAATTTACGACATAAAATACATGTTTTGGCTTGGTTATTATTATAATTAAGTGGTAAAAGGATAAGTGTTTTCACACTTATTAAATCCCCTACACTTGACCGTTGCAATGTCCTCATACAATGCATTAATTACAAAGCAAGTTATACATTTTCCATCACAATCAATCCACATTGGCCTTTATTTAAGAGAAAAAAAAATTTTAAAGGAAGAAAACAAGTAAAAAGATCAAAAACTTACCTTAGGGTTTAGGAATGTCATGAATGATTATCACCCTCAAGTTTCACGTTCCCCAAACCAAGCTTAAAAACGAGATCATTGTTATTATAAATTAGCAAACTAACACGAACTCATGTGGGCCAATTATTTACTTAGACTCCCTTATTCCTAGGTGTATCTCTTATATATTATTGTTGTCTTGAATGATCACGAGGATGCATTGTTTGACTTATTTCAATAGTTATTTAGGCTGAAAATAAAGTAGGACGATTTAATCAATAGTTAGCTAAAGGACAAAATCTTTTAAAACTGCTTCTCGGGACCTCATAAAGTTCATATCTTGGCATAACTTGCTTCACGATTTGAGACCTTTCTTGGACCGATATTTGGCAGCGACTTCATACTTCAAATCTTGAGAGACGTTCATGAAATTATGGTCTTCTCTTCATAATAGGAATTTCTTCACTTGAACTTTTTGAGAGATTCTTCATATTTGGACCACGACTTCTTCATTTTTTCTCCAATATTTATTTGGGATTTTGATATACAACGATCCGCCTCCTTTTAGGACTTGGATCTATTTATCCTCATACCTTGTTAGGGCCTTTTTGGATAGACTTCTCCATGATCTTTTGGGGAGTTTTGCTTTTCGTCGTGTGTCTCGATCCTTCATATTTATTTTCAATAAATGATTCTTCACATCACTTTTGGATATTTAGCAACAAAATATAGCCCTCATGCCTTGTTAGGGCCTTTTCGGACTCGCCAATCTTCGCATCCCGCTTCAATAAGTTATGCCTTGGCTATGAACTCTAATTAATACCGAGCAAATTTTAAACGATCTTGGGCTAGAAGCTAAGTAACTTTTCAAATCGTAAAACCTTATTTATTGCAGATAATTTATTAGCAAGCGATGGGAGAATAGGCTTATAATCAACTCACATAAATTCATGAAAGAATACCAAACTTATAATTGACTCTATCATCTCTCGTTCTCCACAATTTAAAATCTCAAGGAATGAGACTCGTGGATGCTTAGCCAATTAAATCAAAGTCTTGGGTTTTCGAGTCATCTATAGGATCTTGCAAACTCTTATACTTTTTCAAGTTTATAAATTCCATTTTAAAGTTCCCTTGATAAACGACTCTCTAGGATCAATTATAGGAACTTGCGAAAAGTTATTGTTCTTAACCCGTGAGAGTTAAGACTTTCACGTTTTAAAGCTCCCTATATAAAAGCCTAGCAAAACTTGACATAAACACGTTAAGGATACTAGCTAGAGTAAGCTTAGATACGTAAACTCGGGTTGAGTCAAAAGATTCACAACGTTTGAAAATTAAAATCACTTTATTAAAATTTATTCTAGCAAAGAAAGTAAATAACAATAACAAAGGAAATACTACTAGACCAAAATAGATCAAAAGATTTGAAAAATGTCGAAAAATCAATTTTTCGGTTAAAATGAGGACAAATACAAGGAAAATACCACTAACTTCGATAGAAGGCCCCTTATACTTAATATAAACATTGTCCTTAATGTTTAAGCATGTGGAAGTAAACTCCCCTACACTTAGGACATTGTGCACTTTGTTAAAATCTTGCTAAGGTAGGGACAACTAAAGTGATTCCTATTTTAATATTGGAAAATATTAAAATAGGAATCAAAAGATTTTAGGATAGAACCGGGAGGACGGGAATACGGAATCACGGTTCGTCAAAAGTCATCAAGAGTGGATCTTTGAAAGCTCGAATCCCTGCACATGATAAGAAAGAAAACAACAAACACATACTAGGGTCTCCCCCTACACTTATTATGAAAACAGAGAAAAAGGATAGATACTTGGGTTGCCTCCCAAAAAGCGCTTGTTTTTTATAACCGAGTCGTGAGCCTGACTCGACCTTGATTAGCATAGGAAGAAGCTTGAAACACATCCACCGGGATCAAAGACATGGTTTTCATCCATCAAATAGCACAGGCTTAAGGCGAATAAGGCAAGCCAAAGAAGAGTAGGCAAGGTTCCCTTAAGCAGTTGTGGAGCACGGTGGAAGCAAGTATGGTGAGGTGCAAGCATATCTTCATAAGTACCAAAGATTTTTCCATTTATTTCATCAGATGGATACTGAGATGGCTTGAAAAGTGAAATGCCGGGGTCGAACACCTTTTCCTTTAGGGGAAAATAACACTCAGGCTCAGCAGACCTTGAAGAGGATCCGATCATAAATCTCGCAATCTCATCCTCAGAAGGCGGATATAGAGGTGTCAAGACATAAGTGCTGCGGGTATCGGTGTCGGCCGGCTTTTTCTCCTTTGCAATGGGTTTCTTCATATCCAAAGTAGGATAAAGACCATAATCATTAAAGTCGAAAGGAGGAGCATGACTCTCATTTGGGAAGTAAGTGTTGAGAAAAGTAGCAAAGTCTTCCTCAAATGAGTAGTCATCCCAAGTAGGATCAAGTGTTGTTGTTGGAGGATCTTCATCATGTGAAGAATCACTCGAGAGAGTATCAGCCTCATCAAAATCATCATAAGTGGGCATGTCAGGATACTCAGAAGTAAAATCATCATAATCATCTCCATCAGAACTAGAATCGTCATCATAAGCATCAAAGATCGGTGGAGAATCGTAAATTGGTGGAGGATCAGAATTGGAGAGAGAATCATCCACATTATCTTGGAACAGTGGATTATCATAGCAAGAATCGAATAGAGGATTGTTGTAGATGACAAAATCATCAAGCACATTAATCATATTCGCGGATTCTCTTCCATTTGATTTGGTTGTGATCTTCCCCATTTTAAACACTTGTGCATCATTCCCGACCCTTAAGATGAGCTCACCTTTAGCAACATCGACTAAAGCTTTTCCGGTTCTCAAGAATGGCTGACCAAGTATTAAAGGAATACGAGGGTCCATTTCGTAATCAACAACGACAAAGTCGACCGGAAAAGTGAAGGTGCCAACTTTAATGAACACATCTTCGGCAATACCAAGAGGGTAAGCGAGAGTGCGATTTGCAAGCTCAAGAGTCATCTTTGTTGGTGTAAGATCGGGTAATGATAAATTTTTCCAAACAATTAAAGGCATCAGATTTATACTTGCCCCGAGATCAGCTAAGGCAGTAAGTTCTTCAGTTTGGTGAAAAGTACATGGTAGCACAAAACGATCGGGATCTCCAAGTTTCTCCGAAAGTTCTTTAAGAAGGACGGCAGAACAATTTTCATTCAATCGAGTATTAACAAACTCGGCCATCTTCTCCTTCTTGCTAAGCAATTCCTTAAACATCTTAACAAATGTAGGCATTTGTGCTAGAGCTTCAACAAGGCTAAAAGTGGTGGTCATTTCTGAAACTTTCTTCAAGTAGTTTGACACTTGAATGTCATCCTTGGTTTGCAGTTTGGCCTTGTCTAAGCGAGATGGATAAGGAATATTGGGTTTATAAGTGGAAGGTGTAGGTATAGCAGGTAAAGGTTGAGACGTTGAAGGTTTAAAGGTGGAAGGTGGGGTTGGTGAAGGGTTCTTCTTGGGTACTTCTTCATGACGAGGCAGAGACGGTAATGGTGAACTAATACTAGGCGTGGGAGTAGGAGGGATAAATGGTGGTAGATGAGGTGTAGATGGTGTAACTGGGGGAGGTGTAGATGGTCCTACTAAACTTGCTCCACTGCGTGTAGTAATAGTACTCACATTCGCTCTTGGGTTGGTGACGGTATTTGAAGGAAGTGAGCCCAAAGTAGATGGTTGATTACCTTGAAAGAAACTAGCCATCATGTTCTACAAATCATTCGTTTGAGTGCTGATAGAAGTTTGCATATCTTGACGAAGCTCGGTTCTAATATCATTTCCTTGTTTAGTGATGTCACTTTTCAAGGTGATGATTTGGCTTTGAAGATTGTTAACTAGCTCTCGTTGGGTTTTCAAGAAAGTTTCAACATCTTGTATTACGGGTGGAGGTTGGGAAGCGGGTGGGTGATATGGAGTAGAAGCTCGAGGTGGGTTTTGAGTGCTTCTATTGTAGTTGTTGGGGTTGTGGTTTTGAGGAGAAAAACCGGGTGAATGATAGTTGTTCGACCTATAACTTAGCAAATTTCGATCCCCTTGAGGTCGGGCTTGGTAATTTTCCGGTGAATAGTTACCATAAGCCGCATACACGTTTTCTGGATTGCCTTGAGTAGAAGGACAATCGGTGTATGAATGAGGACCGCCGCAATTCTCGCAAGAAATTGCTACAGCTTTAACTTGTTGTTGTTGGTTGGTAGCGACGAGCAAGATATTTTTGTTCATTTAGGCCATCATGCGGGTGAATTCGGTCATATCAGGGTTTGCTGAAGTAGAAGAAACATTGACTCTCGGGTTATTCCTTGAAGATGCGGATGAATCCCAATTTTTTTGATGAGTAGTCATGTTCTCAATAAGCTCTCTACACTCCTCGGGTCTTCTTTTCATAAATGTGCCACCGGCGGCTGCATTAATCGTATCACGATCACGAAAAGTTAAACCATTGTAGAAAGTATCAATTAAATTAACGGGGAGTATGTTGTGGTTTGGACATCGATCGATCAAAACATTATATCTTTCCCAAGCATCAAAGAGAGATTCATCGGGTTCTTGCATAGAACCGTTGATTTGATTTCGAAGGCTCGTGACTATGGATGGTGGAAAGAAGCGCGACAAAAATTGTTGAGTCATTTCGTCCCAAGTATGAATGGAATTCTTCGAGAGACGAGCAAACCATTTTTCGGCGTGGTGGGATAAAGTATGTGGAAAGAGCTGTAGGCGAAGGACATCCATAGTAACACCGGGCAACTTCATGCTTTGAGTAATAGTAATGAATTTGTCGAGGTGCTTGTTGGCATCATCATCAGGCAATCCGCTAAATGGATTAGTTTGCACTTGTTGGATCATGTGATGCTTCAAAGAAAACTCCGGAGCCGTGATTTGCATCGGCGCAATCGGTCCTCCTCGTCCATACATTGTGGGTTGACAAAGCTCCTCCATTGTTCTAAGATCGGGCTGTAGAAGAACATTGTTGTTGTTATTGTTGAGGTGCGGTGGATTATTGTTGTTGTTCACACCTGCCATAACTAAATCTTCACGAGTCTCGGGCTCTGGATAAATGGAAGATCTAGTACGCATACACCTGCGAAAGCAAAAGAAAAAGATACCAAAGCAATAGACAATGTATAAACACTATAAAAAATAAAAATAAAATCTTTGGATTTTTGAAAAATTTTAATTTTTATGGATTTTTAACAATTTTTAAACAAGAAAAATAACGTTCACGAGCGAACGGATCCCAAAATTCAACGCGTCTCTCACTGAAAACCGTTAATCTTAACGAAAAGAGCCGGCAGCGGCGCCATTTAATAACTAGATTTTACTCAGTTAAAAATATCGTTGAACCAGTCTCTTCGAATTGATAATAGTTAACCATGCGACTCAACTGTCTTTTGGTGAGAACAAATAGATTTGTCGTTGTAGTGTAATTAAATTGAAAGACTTTTAAAAGTGAATGACGGGTAATTAAAACTAAACTAATTAAAATGTAACTGTGCTATATTAAAACTTTGAAAAGTAAATTGATTAAATGACTTAAAATTAAAGCGTGACGAAAAATTAAATTTGACAAAGTATTAAAAATGTAACTTAAAAATCAAACAAAGCAAAACATAATTCCAAACCTAAAACCATCGGAATGCTAGATCGGAATGCTGTCACCATGCCCATCGGAATCCAGATCGCAAAGGCCTGTCGGAATGTGTCTATCGGAATAATTAAAAATGCAACCTATCGGAATGTATAAAACTAGTCCTATCGGAATGTAAGGCAAGACAATCTATCGGAATACTGATCGTAATAAGCTGTCGGAATAACACTCAGATCGGAATGATGCTGATAAAAATTTGGCAGAGTTTCGACTTAGAAAACCTCAAGAGCCGTCGGAATATGCGATCGCAATGAGCGATCGCAATCCCAGATCAGAATGAGGGGGTTGATACAAGTGATCTCAATGTCAAATCGGAAAGAACCGTCGGAATGTTAAACCCTTGTTCCAATTATGTCACAATTGGAATGAGAGTAAGGCTGTCTCAATGTGTAAAATCCCTCTCTTTCCGATGAAGCACAATTCGTAATAAGCAAAAGCTAAATAAGCTAAAACTAATAAGCTAATATCAAAAACTTAAATGAAATGGAAATAAGACGAAACAAAAAGCTACAAAGTTAGAACCTTTCAAAATATAAAAGACGAAAACTTAATAAAATGGATTTTAAAAAGATAAAACTTTGAAGAAAAACTTGAAAACAAATAATCTAAATACAAAATAAGCCAATAAGATTGTCAAACTTATAGCTTATTTCATACGAAACTTGGATAAAATTAAAAAGGTGAACTTTTTAATCAAATAAGTAAAGAGATTAAGCAAAACCTTGCTTAATCCGAATTTGAAATAAACCAAAAACAAGAAAAGTAGAATGAGAAAGATAAAGAAAAGCTTGATTAAAAGTAAATATTCAATAACAAAATTAAAAACACTTACTTGGAATTAAAGGAATTAAAGTGCAAGACAAGTATTTAAAATGACATTAAATATAAATTTGCAAGAAATGAAAATGGTGGAAAGCTATTTGTCAAGTAGCCAACAACTTGAAATGAAATGAGATGGCGTCTATATATAGGGAGAAGTGTAGCATGTGTTGCTTCCTTCTTTCTTTCTTTCTGTCTTTTCGTCTTCTTAATTCTTCGACTTTTTCGACTTTGTCTCGGGATTACTTGAACTCGTCTTATAATTTTTTCATTAATTAGACTTGAGTTCCTCGGCTTTATTAAACTTCCGTCTTTAGACTTGTTCTTCGATAAATCTTCAGAATAGGCCTTGGACTTCCGTTCTTTTTGCACTCTTGATCTCTTGACTTCGTCTTTTGTCTTTTTCTTCGATAAAAGCCCGTGAAAGCTCGTGTTTTCTCCCCTTTTCACATTTTGATCCTAAATCACAACAAAAACACAAACCACACATAATTCCGACATTTACGACATAAAATACACGTTTTGGCTTGGTTATTATTATAATTAAGTGGTAAAAGGATAAGTGTTTTCACACTTATTAATGCCCTTGAATCTCTTAAGAAATATAAGATGGAATCTTGCGACCCCGTGGATACTCCAATGGTGGAACGAACTAAGCTTGATGCAGATCCACATGGAGTTGCCGTTGATCCGACATTGTATCGTGGAATGATCGGTACTCTTCTGTATATCACAGCTAGTCGACCTGATCTTCAGTTTGCTATATGTATGTGTGCTCGGTATCAAACTAGGCCTACTGAGTTACACTTAGCTATTGTTAAACGGATCTTTCGATATCTTAAAGGAACCATTAATCGGGGACTTTGGTATTCGAAGGACTCTTCGATTGCACTAATGGCATATGCAGATGCGGATCACGCGGGTTGTCAAGATACAAGGCGTAGTACGAGTGGAAATTTGTAATTACTAGGAGATCGACTAATCAGTCGGGCATTTAAAAGGCAGAAAAGCGCTGCAATTTCAAGTACGGAAGCAGAATACATAGCTATGTCCGGTTGCTGTGCTCAAATTCTTTGGATGAGATCACAATTAACCGACTATGGTCTAGGTTTCAACAAAATTCTGATGTACTGCGACAACAAGAGTGCAATTGCCTTATGCTGCAACAATGTTCAATTCTCCCGGTCGAAGCATATTGACATTCGCTACCATTTCATCAAGGAGCAAGTGGAAAATGGAGCGATCGAGCTTTACTTTATCCGATCTGAGTATCAATTGGTGGATATTTTCACGAAGGCTTTAGATCGTGCTCGAATGGAATTTTTGGCCGACAAGCTAGGAATGAGAACTTTCTCGCCTGAGACTCTAAAGGAACTGGCAGATGAAGCGAAAGAATAGTGGTGGTAAACTATTCTCCGTATCCTTGGTGATCATCTGTATATATTGTTTATAGTTTTATCCACAAAAGCAAAATACAAAAATATAAAACCATATAAAAACCATAGAAATTGAAAAATTCAGAAAAATCCAAAATGTTTTTTACTTTATTTTTCAAAGGCATGTCTTTTGGTACGATAATATTTACGGCCTTAGAAATGTCGATTAATATTGACACAGCGCCATAAATAGAGTTCCTACAAAAGTTGTAAATATTTCATAAAACATGCCCAAATGGCTTGTAGTTATTTCAGACTACAACTCGGTTTTCTCATTAAAGTCAAGTATTTCTTATGAAAGCTTTGGCTCAACAACGGGAATTAATTTTCTCGGGCAAGGTTTACTTTAAAACCTTGTAAGGGATCAAGTTTACTTTATAACTTGTTCTAACACAAATCTATGTACGATTCAGTGCATTTATTTGTTAAAACAAGAGAAGTCTTGTTTTTATGAAGCTATCATCTCTACAACCATAGCAATCTACAATTGGTCTCTACATACTCGACGATGCGACTACTCAACCGACGACTACAGCTCTTTCAATAGAACACGGGTCAACAATTGAGGGGGAGCAATTGTCAAGCATTCAGAATCTTCGATGCCGAAAGTGCCAAGCTCACTAATTGGTGTCAAGACAACAATACCAATCGTACACGTGGTGTCAAGAGATGACTTCAGACGTGACGAGGCGACCAACATATGCTGACAAGAACCATTTGATCTTATCATATGATGTTCTCGTCAATCAGGTCCAACCTTGTCAATTTTTTCTGATATGGTGAATATGTGATCATGTTACAAATCGGTATCATATCTCATACAATTGGTATCATGAAGATAAAACGGACTTGCATTCTTCTTCCCAAAACAATAGTTAAAACTTTATTAAATCAATTGATATTAAAAACATCGATTGGGTTAATATTTTTAATATGGGGGAGAAAATGTGATTTAATATGGGAAATTATCACAAATGCTTTGACTTAATGTGCTGGCTCATCCCGACATATGCGAAATGTTTTCGAATATCGTGGCATATGTTAAGGGGGAGAAAAATGGATTTTCATGGTGACATATACTTACCCAAAACCCATTTATTTCACGACGATGAAGATTATGGTGACATAAGGATGGTAGGATAGGTTAAGTCCAATGATTCTTCTTAAACCGGAGGAATCTTCCGAAGGACATTCCATAGCTAGAAATAGTAGTCCTTAGGAAAGATGGAGAAAGATTGTGAACGTAGCTGAATGCCGACCAAGTAATTAAGTTAGCACTAGAACAATCACAACAAGTTGCTAGTTATGACGTATTGGTAAGCTTTGAAGGGGGTTGAAGAATGAGAAAGAATTGTAAAGATAAAGGGTGTAAAGAAAGAAGCCCTCCTTACAACCTTAGGTAGAAACCGGGTCAACACATATGCTACTGAGATCATTTTAATGATGCTTGATATTGAAGATAGACATCATGGACCCAGTGATGCAATGCACAACCCATCCCAGCTAACTCAGATATCTCTCAAAAGGTATTTGTTTTAATCACACGGAGACAACACATTATCTATTGATTTATTCACTCCGAATAAATTGGTATTGAAATGGTGACACTCCTCTCCAGCCTCCGATCACTAAAATCCAAAAGGCACGATCGAGTCTAGAGCCATTTGAGATCATCAAATATCTCATTAGGACACACTTCCATATTTCCTTGCTTCTTCACACACTGTGAAAAGTAAGAAAGATCTTAAGAATCCTACACAAAATCTTCATGATCTTGCCTGAACATCCGAGTAATACCAAAGTATTTACAATGAAGATGGAAATCCTTCTTGAGCGAAAATTAAAAAGCTCATGGTAGGTGACTTGTGCGATTCTTTATGAATCAAGCTTGTGATAACTGGAAAGCAACAATTGTTTAATTCTTAACTGAATTTAAACACGTTCCAGGCCTCTACACAATATCTTAGTGATCTTCCTAGAACACTCTGAGTGATACCTTAGTGTTCACAGTGATGAGTGGAAATCCTTCTAGTGTTAACCTTAAACAGCACTTGGTAGGTAACTTGCAAGATTCAATATGAATCAAGCTCGTGACAACTGGAAAGCAACGATGGTGCGATTCTTTAATGAATCAAACTTGTTCCAGGAATCAGAATTGATGGCTTCAATCATGCGGATAATTTAATCCAAATTATTCACTCTTTACGTTCGCAGTCAGCTTTGGACGGTCGAGTAAAGAGAACGGGTTTACCCGGGAAATCTTGTCAATGATATTTTTAATTAAATCTACCTGTCACAAGTACGATGTTTATATCGTCCAACGGTCTTCACCGACCAGTAAATGCTACCGAATTAGAATGAAATGTTCAAAGCCATTTCGTTCGTGTCTACTTATGTTGCAGCATTTGAAGACGGTGGCGTTGCAGAATCCGAGAAGAAGTCGTTCCCGCATGCTTATACTTTATGCACTTAATACTTCATCAAATTCTAGAAAGTCTAAAAGTCAAGTCTTCCGCTGTATCAAACTCTGAAGCTTCCTAGAATTACGAAGGTATAAGTATGTGGGACATGAAGTCACGAGGAGACGGATATCACAAGTGATGTACAAGATCAAGGCAAGAGATTAATGCTCAAGATTGATATCAAAGATCACATCAGCATTTTCACCTATTAAGAAAAAGAAAAGAAAGACGAAGATTACGAGCTCAAGACAAGCATAGTATGCTAGGTTTATTTTAATATTGTAACTTGGGTAACTCCCTTGTTTGGAGTGACCTCCCTTAGGGGGAGATTGTTGGAAATACGTTTTACGTATTAGAAAGGATCGCTCACTCCAACAATAGTCTAAGTAGTAGCTCGTAGTTTAGTTAACTTAATATTCAACAAACAAGGCCAAGCCAAGCCTACAACATGTGTAGGTCGGCGGCCTAATGTAAGCCCAAGCCCATCTCATGGGCTTGGGTATATAAACCCTCTCCTTAGATGGAGAGGGTGTGGTTTCATTTCAATTTTACACAAAGTTAATCACTTTCTCTCTCTAAAGTGTGTGTGAAATCATCTATCTTTATATCTCTTTCTCTCTCTAAAACAAAAGCAAGATTTACATATCGTTCACTTGTATCACTAGATCAAAACTACTTATGAAACACTTTTTCAAAAACTTGAAAAACTTGAAATCTTAACAAAACTCAAACGTGGCCAACACAAACCACCAAACACTTGTATAATGATTGTGGAACTCAGATTCAAGCATCTAACACCAACTTCATTCAATATAAAAGGAATTACAATTGAGAATTTTCAAAATACACAACTTATATTGATATGAAAGGAAATACAAATAGAATGCCTAGAAAATGGAACAAATGCTCTCTCACAGGTTGAGGAGTCCTTTTATAGAGGTACAAAGACTATTCAAGAAAGGAAAATATATAAACCCTTGCCTAGAAATCTCAGAATTTCCCTTTAGTCGTTTTGAGTTGATGAGTTGTCCAAAATGATCTTGATCGTTTGTTTTTGCCTTTGGGACGAAGTATGAAGCATAAATCGTTGATCTTTACACGTGGCATTCCTTGGAGAGGAAGTCGTATGTTCATTGGTGGACGAGGTTGATGGTGGGGACCATTGGGTGATGGGATAGGGAATGTTAAGTGTGGGATGTGAACGTGTGAGGGTGAATCACACATGGGATGGGATAATTGGTGTTTACCCTTTGGTTTAAGTGGGGTGGTAACTGGGTGGATGAAGGTGAACAATAGTAACTTTTGATCTAAAAAAGGTGGGTTGGAAGTGTTTGGCACGTGTTTGTGTATTTGAAAGTTTCAGTGTACACAAATGGCCCTTGTACTTTGGCAAAACCTTCATAACAAGTTATTTCAGCACATAAAACGTGTTCCTTTGTTAAACAAGTTTTGTTTTTCACACATTTGCCACAAAACTTTCTCAAAAGGATTACAAGGACTTGTTTTGCACATTTGTTGAATCTTCAAGGGCTTTTCTTGTACAATCTTGATCTTAAAGGTATTCTTTGTATGTTTGACTTTGAGGAGGACCAATATTGACAAATCCATAATTTGGAGGGACTAATCTTGCCAATTCTTCAAAGTTGAGGGACCTTTTTGTAATTTTGACAAACTTTAGGGACCAAACTTGTAATTATGAATATACAAGGGTATAAAGTGTCATTTCTTCAATTATGTGTTGGGAATAAAATGAGCTAAGTTACTCAGACGCTGACAAGAGTAAATTAGACGCTGACAGGAAGAAATCAAGCGCTGACAGATCAAGCATTGACAAGAGATATCCAAGCGCTGACAAGAAGAAGTCCAACCACTGATAGGAAAACTTAGTCAATCACGTTTATTATTTGAAGTAAAGATATACTCAATATTGTATTTTCTATATTTATCTTTACCTAGAATAGTTGATAGGTTATCCATTGTACACGACTCCCTATGTTATAAAAGGAGGTCATAGGGTTTGTAGTTTATACACATTATTTAGTATTCAAATTTCATTGTAAGCAAGTTCGATTATCAATCAAAAAGTGAAAGTTTGGTTTAATTGTTTTACTTGTTCTTTATTCTAAGTGTTAATTCCGCATAACACCTGGTTTGTTCATAACAACAACAAAGTTTCTCTACGTGTTAAACTTGATTCAATCTCGTTAACACAAAGCTAATCGATCTAAGTTTGGGATCAACAAGTGGTATCAGAGCTAGTTGAGGAACTTTAATCTAGAAGAACAGTAAACCCTAAAAACACCAAAACCCTAAAACAAGAAAAGATGTCTGCTACAGAATCTTCTTCCTCATAAAAACACAACCTAAAAATCCCCATGCTCGACCATGACAACTTTGAACAATGGAAGTTCAATTTTGAACAATACCTTCAAATTCATGATCATACTCTCTGGGAAATTATTAAATTTGGGAATGAATTCGATAAAGCAGGTAGGGTTACTGCTGCTATTGCAGCAAGGACTACTGCTGTTTCTCCTTCTGAATAACGTAGAGAAAGACCTGAAGATGGAAGGGCTATCTCAACTGCTGACATAGCCAAAAGAAGGAATTGCATGAAGACCTTAAGCACTCTTAAACTTTCTTTGGGTCCAAACAATCAGCACAAGTATAGGAGTTTTGAGTCTGCCAGAGAACTTTGGACAACTCTTTAAATCAACTATGGTGGTAAGGATGACACTACCAAAGAAAAGAAGAAGCAAAACTTGCATGAATATGCTGTATTTAAAGCTCTTCCCAAGGAGAAGCCAAGTGAGGTAAGAAGCAGGCTTTTAGCTATCACTAGCAAGTTGACCTTTATGGGAACAGAATATGATGATGAAGACATCATTACTACTTTCCTTAAAAGTCTTGGTGAAGCATGAAAAATTGAAGCTAGGTCTATAATTGCTACCAATGCCCAATAAGAGTTCTACTGTTGATGACGTCTACAATAAGCTAAAGATTATAGAGAAAGAAAACTTACTGGATCATGGAAGCAAGTCAACATCTGGAAACATGGATTTTATCTCACATAGTGAAGCTCAAGTCAATGAGAGAGAGAGAGAGAGTCATATGTGCATCATGTTACTGTATCAACTTATGTCAGTGGTGGATCAACCTTTGTCAGTATAACAACCCGAAAATTTTGACCAAAGTTTAATTTAAGATTTTTCGAACATTTACGAAACTTGTTATTTATTTTTGATAATTTAACGAAGATCGTGTTAGCTAAAATTCAAATTTATTTTGAATATTTTATTTTAGTTTATGAACTGAGAAATTTAAAATTTTTACGTTTACGTTTCATAAATTAAATAATTATTATTTAATTACTTGTAGTATTTTTTGACGTTCTAATTGTCGGACTGAGCGAAATTAATAAAAATAATAGTTGAAACAATCCAAAACTAAAACTTCGAAAATATATGAAGAAATAATATTTTTCATTATATTCTAAAACGTTGCTAATAACGTGAGTATTGGAATTTACGTTTTTGTTTTAACGTTAAAATCCAACCGAAATAGCTTAATTAATGAAACGAGCATTTAAATAAATAATAGCAAACGTTTTCGAAATGCAACAAAGTAAGGACTCATATTTATTGGAAAAAGTATTTTAAAAACGATGGCGCAAGTCTCGTGACTTGAATCGTCCGTTAAGTCGTCCAAACGAGCCTCGAACGCTTATTGAACAAAAGTAAATAAAACATTTACAGATTTCACCCTAAACTATTATCTATTTTCTATTTAGATTTTAAAGTTATAGTATATATATACTTTTCTTCCCATTTCTTTCATTTTAACTCAAACAAAAACACACACAACCTTACAAAAAGCTCTCTCCCATCTCCCATGGCTGCCAACCGGCCTGCCGCCGCCGGAAAAATTTTCCGGCGAAGTTTTCCGGCGAACTCCATTTTTTCCGGCGTGTTTATAATAAATCCGAAACAACCCTTGTTCCAAAACCCCTAAAATCACCTCTCCTCTTCCCTTTTATCCCCAAACCGCCGCTGCCACCTTTTTGTGGTGGGTTGCCGCCGTCGCCGTATGGTGGTGTGTGGATGGTGGATCTATCATTTTAACAAGTGGGTATACCTTAAAAACCCTTAAAAACCTCAGATTTAGCCCCGATCTACACATGCAAGATGGTTACATCAAGATTAGACAAAATAGTTTAATTATTTAATTTATTTTATTTATGGTGGTTCTTGGCCGCGGTTTTGAACGGAAATAGGGGTCGTCCGCCGCCCAACCACCGTCGTCGTGGCGACCGGACGTCGTCACATAACCACAGCCGCACCATCTGGTGTCGGGCTCGTGGTGGTGATATTTCTGAAATTATTTTAGTATTGGTGGTTATTTTGAGTATAGATTAGATGTATAATTCTATGGTATTTCTTTTTATGAAATGATAAATAAAAGTATAATGAATAAAGGACTAAATAAAATTATAATAATTTATCTTTATTATTATGTAAAGAGGTGATGTATAAAAGAGATAAATAAATAAATAAATAAAGGATATGATAATATTGGAAGGGATGAATGTACATATTATTTTGAGGGTATATAATAATAACAATAATCATTATTTGATATAATTGGTTGACTTACTATTTGAGGAGATATAAAAAGAAATAAATAAAATCATAATCAATTATTTAATGAGTTATTTTTATTATTGTTATTATTGTGTAAAAAGGGATACATAAAGGAGATAAAATAAATAAATAGAGTATGTAATAAGATTAAAAATGGGTGGACTATAATAAATAAATATAATTGTTTTTGGTTTTATAATTATTATTTGGGGAGATATAGATTAAAATAAATAAAAGGGTGTAATAAAATATGAAGTGTAAGAATATAAATATGTTGAGAATATTATAATAATAATTAATATTATTTGATAAAATGAGATATATACTTATTTTAGGACATATAAGAAATAAATAAATAAATACATATTTAGAGGATAGTGTTATTAATATTATTATTAATAAATGATATATTAAGATATAAAATTATTTAATGATATATGGGAAGTAATTAAAATATTGATGGTGGATAACTAATATACTAATTAGGGTATTGATTGAAATATGGAAAGAAATTAATTAAGGAGAAATGGAAGGTAATTAAAATATTAACGGTAAGAATATATATTTAATATATTAATTGTGTTGTCTGAGAAAAGTATTAATTGAAATATTGATTGAGAAATGTGGGAAAAAGTATTTATTTTATATACATAGAAACGTTATAAAAACGGCAAGGTCATGCCGAAATTTTCTAAAAATATATACGTTTATAATAGAAATAGTTAACGGATAACTACATTATATAATAATTTGCGAAACGTATTATTTTAGTTAATATGACATATAACGTTATTGATGGTAAATAAATCCTAATGAGTTATATAATGATTTTTGAACGAGTGTCGAATTATATAAAAATCACTTTGTATACACTATTAATTCTGAAGGATTATGTATATAATTTAAGAAATACATTTTAAAATGTTTGTTCTAAATAATAACTTACGACATGAATTATGTGTGTCATGTTCTCATATAAAATATATACCGAATATATTATATGATTTTTTTATCATTTTTATTTGGCTAACCACCAATGTTTATGAGTTAAATTTTATTAAATTATTTTGTGTCGAGTTGATGTAACCATCCATCGGGAAAACACTAAAACCTAAACCTAACCAAGCGATTGGGGCATAGTTGTTGGAATTAATTATAACCGCGAAAAGATATTGTTGACGCTACATGATTATTAGCTATTTATGGTGTATTGCGACTATTGGAATCAAGCCGTATATATTATGTGATGTTGTGTGGGGTGATACTTATATTCTGCTGATTGTCTGCATCTAAGGTAAGTCTATAGCCTCGCTTTTTATTATCTTTTAAATGATTTTAAACCCGCGAGGGGGAATACATGATGTTTTATAAAGTGAACACAAGTTGTTTTCGGTATGTTTGACCCTAATATGATGATAAATGCCTAAGTACCATTGTCTTATGAACTCCCTGAAATTCATGAACTGTTAATTACCTTACGAGGTAAACGCTAATAAATTTGATAGATCTATTTGGTTTGACAGCCTTATCCTAGGGCATGTATCCTTGTGATCACCTTATAGGGATATAATGTATAAAAGGTCGTTGGTATATGACAATATTACCTGTTGTAGGGGCGTCGTAAGTGATTCGGTTGACGTGTTGGTTAATGTTCAGTTGCATGAGCTTAAGGCATTTATCGATATATATATGACTTGTCTGTGTGACAAGCTTGGGATGATTAAAATTCTTGTGTTCAAATGATGATTTGCAAAACTTATAGACTTGCTCTACCTTTGTGTTGATGATTTTAAGCATGTATTTCAGGTAATCAAGATAGATAGCAGTGGAGCATGCATGGAGGGAGTTGGTGCTTACTTGTCTAAACTTTATAATTGTTTTCCATCCTTTGAATTGAATAAATGACTTTTAAAAGTCTTTAATGAATGTATTGTGATTGGTAACGGTTTTTGGGACTAAACGCTACTCTGATTTTATATATTATAATGGGAAAACGTTTTAGACAAGATTGTATAATATTTTTAACGTCTCTTTTGAGGCCGTTTTCTATGATTTTGTGTGACGTGCTATGAGTAGCGCCCCAAAGTGGTATTCCGCTGCGTGGTAATTTGGGGGTGTTACAAATTGGTATCAGAGCCACAAGTTATACAGAACTAGGTCGATTTTGAAAAACCTAAACTATAACTTTTGGTATGTTCTAAAAAGTTTTAAGCACGCAACTACTTCGCATGGCTCCGGTAAGGCTATTCTTGCATTACTTTATGATTTATGGTGATTATGTGAATCTATGTGTATTTAGGTATGGTAGTATGTATATTTATGAATATACTATGATATTTAAAGGCATTTCACGCAAAGCAATGTTCCTTGAATGATTGTCGTATATTTTATAATACGGTTTTGTATCGGATTTGGTTTCACCGCCAAACACCGATACTGATGATTATGTTATCTGAATACGAGTATGAAACTCGTTTGATACTTTTAGTATGTATATACGGTTTCGTAACCTATCGCATATAGACTTGTTTAAGTTTGATTGTTATCATCGTATCGTGATGTGCCATTTTTGGACATCTTCTTTCGAAACGTAATTGATAAATGTGATGTTCGTGTTTTCGTTACTACTTATGATTTTGAAGAATCATTTATCTGAGGCGACATCTTCTATGTAATGCGACGTGTGATTTGATTTTATATGACTATGTGTTATTGGCGAAAAGGAGGATGCCGATGTTGGACTTAAGATATATATATCCTAATCAAATATATATAGTTTGGGTACAACAATGATATGCTCGTAGTAGTCATTTGGTTGAGTGACTTAATATTGTGTATCTAAATGGAATGGGACATTTAGATATGTAGATTTTAACTCACCCAACTAAGAGTCGTTTAATGTTGTCTTATTTAAATGGATCAGGACATTTGAATAAGAAAATTTAAAACTACTGGACCTTAGATTGTCATGTTTTCCTTATTCAGTTGGAATGGGACGTTTGAATACGGAAATCATGATGTAAGTTTATTGACACCTTGTATTTACTATGGTATTTGTATATGATATCGTGTTGAGAGGTGGTAATACTTGAGTAGGATGACTTATAATCGTTTTGTTGAAATGGATTGGGACGCCTTTTCATTTGAACAAGAAAGTTATAAGTTCCCGAACTGTAAATTTTTAAATTCTTGTATACATGAAAGGGGACGCCTTTTGATATAGACAAGGAGTTATAAATGAGTGGGCACAAGTATGTCTGGCTCGATTTGTGGATGTTTGGTGTGCGTACGTCTTCCTTCGAATCGTGTTTCGTTGGTAAGAATCGTTCAGTGTCGTCGTCATTATGATGATCGTCGATTATCATCTATGTACGAATCACCCGTTGTACTTCTCTCGAGATGTGATTTGTTTTGATGGGACATTTCTAATGTGTCTCGATGATCGTGAGCTGTATAAGCTAATTGTTAATAACCGTTAACCGTTCCGAGAATAGGCGACTTGTTTAAGTGTCACCAGGATTTAAGCATGTACTTATGAATCATGTACTTATGGATTGGCTGAGGATCAAGTTATCAACGGCGACTATCGTGGATGTGAAATTTTTTTACTTTTATTTTACTTGCTATTATCAAGGATTGTTCCAGATTTTACTCGATGACCAACGGCGGAAATTTGTATTTGATATTTATGTTTGACTTTTGCTTTTAGATACTTATGTGGAATGCGATCTAGTCCAATGATCGTAAGTTGTGAGAACATTAGACGGCATTTCCAATGACGTCCGATCAGGGAGAACGTGTACCATAAAATATCTTTTGACCTTGCTTGGAAACCTAGAAGATGATTTGCCTGTTTTTCACTCTTCACTGTTAGACTAGAGACTATCATATACGAATTAAGCACCGGGACGTCGCTTCCTAAAAGGAGTGGATGATATAACAACCCGAAAATTTTGACCAAAGTTTAAATTAAGATTTTTCGAACATTTACGAAACTTGTTATTTATTTTCCATAATTTAACGAAGATCGTGTTAGCTAAATTTCAAATTTATTTTGAATATTTTCTTTTAGTTTATGAACTGAGAAATTTAAAAATTTTACGTTTACGTTTCATAAATTAAATAATTATTATTTAATTACTTGTAGTATTTTTCGACGTTCTAATTGTCGGACTGAGCGAAATTAATAAAAATAATAGTTGAAACAATCCAAAACTAAAACTTTGAAAATATGTGAAGAAATAATATTTTTCATTATATCCTAAAATGTTGCTATTAACGTGAGTATTGGAATTTACGCTTTTGTTTTAACGTTAAAATCTAACCGAAATAGCTAAATTAATGAAATGAGCATTTAAATAGATAATAGCAAACGTTATCGAAATGCAACAGAGTAAGGACTCATATTTATTGGAAAAATGATTTTAAAAACGATGGCGCAAGTCTCGTAACTTGAATCGTCGGTTAAGTCATCCAAACGAGCCTCGAACGCTTATTGAACAAAAGTAAATAACACATTTACAGATTTCACCCTAAACTATTATCTATTTTCTATTTAGATTTTAAAGTCATAGTATATATATACTTTTCTTCCCATTTCTTTCCTTTTAACTCAAACAAAAACACACACAACCTTACAAAAAGCTCTCTCCCATCTCCCATGGCTGCCATCCGGCCTGTCGCTGCCGGAAAAATTTCCCGGTGAAGTTTTCCGGCGAACTCCAGTTTTTCCGGCGTGTTTATAATAAATCCGAAACAACCATTGTTCCAAAACCCCTAAAATCACCTCTCCTCTTCCCTTTTATCCCCAAACCGCCGCTGCCACCTTTTTGTGGTGGGTTGCCGCCGCCGCCGCCGTATGGTGGTGTGTGGATGGTCGATCTATCATTTTAACAAGTGGGTATACCTTAAAAACCCTCAAAAACCTCGGATTTCGCCCCGATCTACACATGCAAGATGGTTACATCAAGATTAGACAAAATAGTTTAATTATTTTATTTATTTTATTTATGGTGGTTCTTGGCCGCGGTTTTGAACGGAAATAGGGATCGTCCACCGCCCAACCACCGTCGTGGTGGCGGCCGGACGTCGTCACATAACCACAACCGCACCATCTGGTGTCAGGCTCGTGGTAGTGATGTTTCTGAAATTATTTTAGTATTGGTGGTTATTTTGAGTATAGATTAGATGTATAATTCCATGGTATTTCTTTATGAAATGATAAATAAAAGTATAATGAATAAAGGACTAAATAAAATTATAATAATTTATCTTTATTAATATTATGTAAAGAGGTAATGTATAAAAGAGATAAATAAATAAATAAATAAATAAAGGATACGATAATATTGGAAGGGATGAATGTACATATTATTTTGAGGGTATATAATAATAACAATAATTATTATTTGATATAATTGGTTGACTTACTATTTGAAGAGGTATAAAAAGAAATAAATAAAATCATAATCAATTATTTAATGAGTTATTTTTATTATTGTTATTATTGTGTAAAAAAAGGGATACATAAAGGAGATAAAATAAATAAATAGAGTATGTAATAAGATTAAAAATAGGTGGACTATAATAAATAAATATAATTGTTTTTGGTTTTATAATTATTAAGAGCACAGGGTATGGTTTGGTGTTTTCGTGCCGAGCCGTGGGAAAACACCAGAATTTTCAGGGGTATGGTGAGTGATGGGTAAATGATCCCACAACACCACAAACACGAAAACGCCACATTTTGACGCTCCTTGGTTGGCTTGAGCCATGGAGTATACATTGGGCCCACTTTTCAAAAAAAAAAACATTATGCACGAAAACGCGAGACCGGGGTACGGTCTCGCGTTTTCGTGTCTCGCGTTTTCGTGCGAAAACGCGCGCCGTCCCCTTGGCGCGAGACACGAAAACACGAGCAGGGGTGTGGTTTCTCGCGTTTTCGTGTCGCGTTTTCGCACAACGCGAGGGTATTTCTACCCGTACCCTGTGCTCTAAGGGTGTAATAAAATATGAAGTGTAAGAATATAAATATGTTAAGAATATTATAATAATAATTAATATTATTTAATAAAATGAGATATATAATAATTTGAGGACATATAAGAAATAAATAAATAAATACATATTTAGAGGATATTGTTATTAATATTATTATTAATAAATGATATATTAAGATATAAAAATATTTAATGATATATGGGAAGTAATTAAAATATTAATGGTGGATAACTAATATATTAATTAGGGTATTGTTTGAAATATGGAAAGAAATTAATTAAGAAGAAATGGAAGGTAATTAAAATATTAATGGTAAGAATATATATTTAATATATTAATTGTATTGTTTGAGGAAAGTATTAATTGAAATATTGATTGAAAAATGTGGAAAAAGGTATTTATTTTATATACATGGAAACGTTATAAAAACGGCAAGGTCATGCCGAAATTTTCTAAAAATGTATACGTTTATAATAGAAATAGTTAACGGATAACTACGTTATATAATAATTTTCGAAACGTATTATTTTAGTTAATATGAAATATAACGTTATTGATGGTAAATAAATCCTAATGAGTTATATAATGATTTTTGAACGAGTGTCGAATTATATAAAAATCACTTTGTATACACTATTAATTCTGAAGGATTATGTATAATTTAAGAAATACATTTTAAAATGTTTGTTCTAAATAATAACTTACGACATGAATTATGTGCGTCATGTTCACATATTAAATATATACGGTATATATTATATGATTTTTTTATCATTTTATTTTATTTGGCTAACCACCAATGTTTATGAGTTAAATTTTATTAAATTATTTTGTGTCGAGTTGATGTAACCATCCATCGGGAAAACACCAAAACCTAAACCTCACCAAGCGATTGCGGCGTAGTTGTTGGAATTAATTACAACCGCGAAAGGATATTGTTGACGCTACATGATTATTAGCTATTTATGGTGTATTGCGACTATTGGAATCAAGCCGTATATATTATGTGATGCTGTGTGGGGTGATACTTATATTCTGCTGATTGTCTGCATCTAAGGTAAGTCTATAGCCTCTCTTTTTATTATCTTGTAAATGATTTTAAACCCGCGAGGGGGAATACATGCTGTTTTATAAAGTGAACACAAGTTGTTTTCGGTATGCTGGGCCCTAATATGATGATAAATGCCTAAGTACCATTGTCTTATGAAGTCTCTGAAATTCATGAACTGTTAATTACCTTGCGAGGTAAATGCTAATACATTTGATAGATCTATCTGGTTTGACAGCCTTATCCTAGGGTATGTATCCTTGTGATAACCTGATAGGGATATAATGTATAAGAGGTCGTTGGTATATGACAATATTACCTGTTGTAGGGGCGCTGTAAGCGATTCGGTTGACGTGTTGGTTAACGTTCAGTTGCATGAGCTTAAGGAATTTATCGATATATATATGACTTGTCTGTGTGACAAGCTTGAGATGATTAAAATTCTTGTGTTCAAATGATGATTTGCAAAACCTATAGACTTGCTCAACCTTTGTGTTGATGATTTTAAGCATGTATTTCAGGTAATCAAGATAGATAGCAGCGGATCATGCATGGAGGGAGTTGGTGCTTACTTGTCTAAATTTATAATTTTTTTCCATCCTTTGAATTGAATAAATGACTTTTAAATGTCTTTAATAAATGTATTGTGATTGGTAACGGTTTTTGGGACTAAACGCTACTCTGATTTTATATATTAGAATGGGAAAACTTTTTAGACAAGATTGTATAATATTTTTAACGTCTCTTTTGAGGCCGTTTTCTATGATTGTGTGTGATGTGCTATGAGTAGCGCCCCAAAGTGGTATTTCGCTGCGTGGTAATTTGGGGGTGTTACAGTCAGCGCCTCACATTCTGACGCTGACACATACAATGTTGACTCACCAAAGCTTAAACCTACTGGTATTGATTTGGATACAGTATGTGCATACATTGCTGCATTGCCTAATGGTTCCTTAATTACCTATGAGGATCTTGAGCAAATCAGTGATGAGAATTTGGAAGAGATGGACATTAAATGGAATATGGCACTTGCAAGCATAAGGGCCAACAGATGGAACAGGAGATTCTGAAAGAAGATGACCTTCAATGCTAAAGACACTGCTGGGTTTGATAAATCCAAGGTTGAGTGTTACAACTGCCATAGGATGGGTCACTTTATGAGGGAATGCAGATCTCCAAGAAGATCTGATGCTGGAAAGGCTTCAAACTAAATCATCAAGGTTGAAGATACAAAGCCAAAGGCTATGGTTGCCATGCAAGACATTGATGGTGTTGGATGGGACTAGAGCTTTTTGGCAAAGGATGTGGAAGAGAATAAGGCTTTGATTGCTGAGAAGAAAGAATAAGAGCATGTTAACTTTGCTCTTATGGCCAATTCCTCGTCTTCATCAGATAATGAGGTGTATGATGATGCTTACTTTAGTAAAGGCTGTCGATTAAACACTGAAAAGCTTAACAAAGAAATTTTAAAGTTAAAATCAGATGCTTTTGATGTAGAATGTAGGCTATCAAATTATCAAATGGCACTTGTATAAACTAAAAAGACTGTAGAGGAATATAAGAAAATGGAATTTGACCTAAAAGATCAAATTAATGTTTTGTCTCATGATCTTAAAGTTAAAGTTGAACTTAGGGACACTTTGATGAGATCCAGAGGTGAAGTAAAACTTAAGTTAGATAAAGCCATTTAGGATAAAGAAAATGTAGGGCTTAAAATTAAAAGTTTTGATAAAACCAGCCAAACCCTAGAAAAATGTGTAAGTGAACAAAGAAACCCTAGGGATATGTCTGGGATCGGGATGAATGAGTATGTTGCTATTCCTCCACCTGCTGGGAACTTTTATGGTGTTCAGAGAAAGGATCTCTCTTGGACTGGTATTCCTGAACTCCAAGAAGAGGAATTTATTCCTCCACCTAGAGTGTTCACCCTAGTTGAGGAATATCAACAAAAGGTGACTGACCTTGAAAAGTGGAAAGCAGGCAACCCTTTTCTTTTTGTTAAGTATGGGAAGCTTAGTGAAAGTCCATTTGTGCCTACACCCATTACTGTGACCAACCCTACCACTGGAAAACCTGTTGACCTTGGCTCATCTGTTAAGAGAAAACCTAGTGTTAAATATGCTGAAATGTATAGAAAACCTAGGTCACCACAAAGCCAAGCTAGTGTTAATGGGATAGGGTTCTTTCAATCTAGACCTAAGGTTATGTCTAGAAAATCTTGTTACACATGTGGGAGTTTTTCTCACTTGGCCTATAAATGTGTCAGTGCCTCAAAAGTCAACGTTGACAATAGGTCAACCATGGTCAAACCCAGACCTTATGTCCAACCAAGTCCAGAAGTTACTAGACCAGCTCCCTTCTTTACTAAAGGGACAAATACTCATGGACAAAGGCCCTTTCAAAAGACCAACACATGGTCTAACAGACAATGGGTTCCTGTAACAAACCCTAATTTGGGCGCTGACAAGAACAATTCAGCGCTGACAAGAACAAATTCAACGCTGACAGGATCAATTCCAACGCTGACAGCTTTAGGTATGGTGTGAAAACGCCACAACAAGTTGGTGTTGGTTCTTGTGTTAGACCAAGTAATAGTAGGTACTTACAACCTAAGGGAAAGGGGTCTAAAGCTTCATCTAGTTTGACTTGGAGACCTAAACAAGACCAAAACCCTAATTCTAATGGGATTTCTATGACCTGTAACAGATTTCATTATATTTCAAAGGTCATTACTAAACCAATTAGGGTAAACTGGGTGTTCAGGCCACAAAGGGATGAACAAGGGGTTGTTATAAGGACTAAATCTGTTCTTGTTGAACAACCACATGAATCTAATTCTGCTCAGGCTTGGGTTCCTAAAGAAAACTAATTTGTTTTCTTTATGTGTAGGGCATTCAAAAGCAGGTCAATGATCATGGATTTTGGGACAGTGGATGCTCTAGGCACATGATGGGGAAGGAAGATTATTTGTCAAACTTTGCCCCCATTAAAGATGGTGACAAAGTGTACTTTGGAGGAGGATATGGTATAATTTCTGGCAAAGGCACTCTTATCACCAACAATTTACGTTTTGAAAATGTTTTTCTGGTAAAAGAACTTGACTATAATTGTTTAGTGTGTCATAAGTGTGTGATAACAAAAATAAGGTTCTTTTCACTGATACTGAATGCTTGGTGTTGAGTAAAGATTTTAAGATGTCTGATGAGAAGTTTATTGATTATAGAACACCTAGGCATAAGGACATTTATAATGTTAATCTTAATGGAATTAGGATGAACAACAATTTGTCATGTATTTATGCTAAAGCTTCAGTAGATGAAAGTAATCTATGGCACATAAGGTTAGGGCACATAAACTTTAAGAATATTAATAGACTTGTGAGACATGCTTTAGTTGATGGTTTGCCTTCAAAAGCTTTCCATAATGATCACTCTTGTGTTGCATGTCTTAAAGGCAAACAACACAAAGTCTCATTTAAGTCTAAACTTGTGCATTCTAATTCTAAATCACTTCACTTTCTACATATGGACTTATTTGGCCCAACTAATATAGAAAGTTTTAGTGGTAAATCTTATTGTTTTGTTATAACTGATGATTTTTCTAGATTTACTTTGACTTTCTTGTTGGCCTTAAAAAGTGATACTGCCACAGTTTTGGTTAACTTTATTAACCAAATTGAGAAGAAGACAGGAAATGAGGTTAAAATACTTAGAAGTGATCATGGTGGTGAGTTTAGAAATAAATTGTTAGATGCCTTCTGTGTTAATATAGGAATTACTAGGGAATTTAGCATAGCTAGAACTCCACAACAGAATGGTGTGGCTGAAAGGAAAAATAGAACACTCATAGAAGCAGCTAGGACAATGTTGGTTGATGCTAAGTTTCCCATTGCTTTTTGGGCTGAGGCTGTGAATACAGCCTGCTATGTTCAGAATAGAGCACTGGTCAACAAAATCCACAATAAGACACCTTATGAGCTATTTTGGAATAGGAAACCTAACATATTCTTAAACCCTTTGGATGTCATGTAGTGTTATTGGATACTAGTGATGCCTTAGGTAAGTTTAGTACAAAAGGTTATGAAGGCTAGTTTATGGGTTATTCTGTGCATAGCAGAGGGTATAGGGTTTACAACAAGAAAGAAAAACACATTCTTGAAAAAGTGCATGTTATGTTTTTAGAAAGTAAACCTAGTGATCCTGAGAGTGGATCAGATTGGTTCTTTGATTTAGAACCATTATCTCGGACCTTGAATTATATGCTTGTCACTAATCTAGACATTGTGAAAAGGGATTCAAATGTTGTAGAAGAACCTATTGTTGAAATTACAGGTAAACAGGTTGCCAAGGAAGAAGGATCACATGCAATTAAAGTCAGACCCCATACTTGAGTATGTTACCATTCCTATATGGGCTGATGGATTTGCACAAACTTCTGTTGCTGCTGAAAAGGAACAAGAAAGGCCAGTTGATAAAAACATGCATGCATCTTCAAGCGCTGACAAAGACAAATCAGACGCTTACAAGTTAAATTCAGACGTTGATAGCTCAAACGCTAACAACCTGTTTGGACATTTATTTTCTTCCAATACTTTTGAACATGGTGAACCTTTCATACTTAATCAAGAGGTTCATTCAAGTGAGGATGGGAGTGGAAATGAAGATGATATTGGCAACATGGAAACTGATATCGAAGACAACACACTACTTAGGGGAGGAATACTTACAACTACGGTAAAAAAGCATCCTCCTTCCCTAATCATTGGTGATGTTTGGTCACCTGTTCAAACAAGGAGGTCTCATCAGACTCAAGGTGGTTTCATTGCCAATATCCACAAGAAGGATGATACCCCTCTTGTGCAGGCATGTTTGTTTTCTTGTTTTCTGTCACAACAGGAACCCAAGAATATTTTTGATGCTCTCAAATAACCAAGTTGGGTGGAAGCAATGCAGGATGAGCTTCACCAGTTTGCCATTTAAGATGTATGGGAGTTAGTGGATTGTCCAAGGTATGTTAGACCTATTGGGACACGTTGGGTTCTTAGAAACACAAAAGATGAAAGAGGTATTGTGGTCAGAAACAAGGCACGTTTAGTTGCTCAATGCTATACACAAGAAGAAAGAATAGATTATGAAGAGGTTTTTGCACCTGTTGCAAGGATTGAAGCAATAAGGATTTTCCTAGCCTATGCTTCTTGCATGGGTTTCATAGTTTATCAAATGGATGTGAAGAGTGCTTTCTTATATGGCATAATTGAAGAGGAGGTATATGTCATGCAACCTCCTGGTTTTGAAGATCCAGAGCATCCAGACAAAGTGTATAGAGTCAAGAAGGCAATGTATGGACTTCATCAAGACCCAAGAGCATGGTATGGTACATTATCCACCTATTTGGTGGAAAATGTATTTAAGAGGGGCACCATAGAGCAGACCTTGTTTACCAAGAAGATTGGTAAGGATTTTCTACTTGTTCAGGTCTATGTGGATGATATTATCTTTGGTTCATCAAATCCAAAGATGAGTGAAGACTTTTCCCAAGCTCATGACAGACAAATTCAAGATGAGTGCAATGGGAGAGATGAACTTCTTTCTAGGTTTACAAGTCCAACAGAAAGAAGATGGTATCTTTATCTCTCAATACAAATATGTAGCTGAAATCTTGAAGAAGTTTGGTTTTTGTCCACATGAAAAACGGGTTAGCACACCCATGGATAGGGAATACCCTTGGGGAAAGACTGGAGATGGAAAAGAAGTAGATGTCATGCATTATAGATCAATGATTGGTTCATTGATGTATCTTACAGCTTCTAGACCTGACATCAGGTTTGCTTTGTGTGCATGTGCACGTCATCAGGTGACTCCTAAAGAGTGTCATCTACATGCTGTCAAAAGGATCTTTAGATACCTTAGGTGCTATCCCACCTTGGGATTATGGTATCCAAAGGATTCTCCATTGGAGCTTATTGGCTATTCAGACAGTGACTATGGAGGTGATAAGTCTGATAGGAAATCTACAACTGGTGGATGTCAATTTCTTGGGAGCAGATTGATATTTTGGCAATGCAAGAAACTAACAGTGATGGCCAACTCTACAACTGAAGCAGAATATGTTGCTGCAGCTGCTTGATGTGGACAAGTTCTATGGATACAGAACCAGCTGTTGGATTATGGGTATAATTTTATGCATACCAAGATATTTGTAGATAATAACAATACATTATGAATTATTAAGAATCCTGTACATCACTTTAAAACAATACACATAGAAATTAGACATCATTTTATAAGAGATTGTTTTGAAAAAGGTTTAATACATCCAGATAGGGTAGACACAGAAGAAAATGTGGCTGATCTTTTAACTAAACCTTTTGATGTTGGGAGGTTCCAGTACTTGGTAACAAGTATTGGAATGATCAGTCTCACCTAAATGTGTTTTTGAAATCATTGTATAGTTTGTACATGATGTGTACTATTATTAGTCTTTGTACAAGATTAGGTTTTCCACTTTATTTTTCTAACGCTGACAAAGGTTATTTGAACGCTGACAAGTGTTCAAATGGACGCTGACAACAATATGTTAGTTTTGTGGTTTTTGATCTAATCATGCAGGCATTATGAGCATTGTACAAATGGATACAGAGTTGCTTATGGATCTTTGGAGCTTACTAGGAATGTGTTAAAGCTTATGGATGATGGTTGGAATATTTACATTCCTATCTTGACATAAATTTTTATTACATACTTTTTATTTGGCAACTTTGTATATCATGATTTAAGGGGAGGTTTAGGAAACCTTCAGGCTTTTGGTATTCTTAGAGTACTCTTATCACAATTCTGGATTGTGTCCATTGGTGAGTACGAGTTAGTTTTATAAATCGTGAGGCACTGTAGCATGCAAAGTTGATATACTGTGCACGCTGCCAAGAATTTTTGGCCTAGATTTGGATTTGGTCGGTTGGGAGACTTGGGAACGTTTTTATTGGCCTTATTTGGGAAGTTACAAAGGGTTTATATGAGGTAACTTCACTGCTAAGAACTTTGGTTAGCAAGGGACACTTGAGGACAGTTATGTCTATCTTGCTTCAGCACGTGTGCATGATTGGACAGTGCTTGCCACCATATAGTCATTTTCAGGGTAAGAGTTATCTTCACTAGGGTAAACTACTTTGTTAAGGTCCTTTTTATATTTAATTATTTTTATTTTTGGACGCTGACATTTTTCTTTCCGAACGCTGATAAGACCAATTTGAACGCTGACATGGCAAATTTTCAACGCTGACAAGAATATAGCCGTTAGACACTGATGTTTAATTTTTGACCGTTGACAAACATTGGGTCCTACCCAGTTGTTATTTTTGACGAAAATATGGGCCGTAATTTTAGGAGTTGGTAACTTTTAATTAATGTATAAGATAAGTTATATATTTTTCAAGATTTTCATCATTACTTTTTGAATATAACTGCATCATATTGTAACCAATCGTATGTTTTCATCTCTCCTATAAATTTGGCTAATTTCTTTCAAACAGGGTAACTGCTATTCTTGTCTAACTAAAACCTCTCAAACCTTCATATTTTCATATCACAGTTTTCTAGCATCAATCTTCATGGCACCTAAGTTTAAACCTGCTCTATTGGAATTGGGGTTCAGAAGCCAACACAACATGGTGGCTTATTTGGAAGCTGATAATACTCTGTTTCCCCAATACACTCAGCTGGTTGAGTATTTGAATGCGTCTCCATTAAGGTATGCACTTTCACATACTCCTCTTATCCCCATCACACACATTAAACAGTTTTGGAACACTATGAGTTCCACAATAGTTAATGGAGTGATTACATTGACTACTACTGTTCATGGGGTTCCATGGTGGTTACTAAAGCTTTGTTTCGCCAAGCTTTGCATCTTAATGATGTTGATGGTATAACCACTCTTCCCCTTGCAGAGCTATAGCAAGGGCTTCGAGCTTTGCGTTATAATTTGCCCCTAGTGGGCCATTTAAATAAATATACCAAACAACAATTTCCCCCAGCTTGGAAGTACCTTACACATGTCATCCTACAATGTTTGAGTCCCAAATATTCCTCACACAATGCAATCAACCGTTCTATTGGGAGTGCCATTCTGTGTATTGCAACTGGGCAAAACTATAATTTTTCAAAAATGATTTTTAATGGCATGTGTCACAATAAGGGTAACAAGATGACTCTTGCTTACCCTAGGTTTTTTCAAATGGTTTTTGACATACAAGGATACTGCAATAGGGATCATGACAATTTTTATACGACCCCTTTTCAAAAGAAAACAGTTTTTGGTAATATGAATACTGAACCATACCGAGACCTACCACTCACCCCAACCATGCTTGCTGTCATTGAGGCAGCAGCAAACCCTCAACCTCAACCACAACCACAACCAGACCCATTACCAGAACACCCTCCATCACCCCAGCATATGGATATTGACCCACAACCATCTGGCGTTGACACTCATAATATGGGCGCTAACACTTCCAATCCAAACGCTGACACCTTTTACCACATACTCGAACACCCCCTCACACCCAAACAGACCCTCAAACCACTTCCTCTTCTTCATAACCCGATTATAGGTTGGAAAAACACCAAAAGACTGCTGGAGTGTTCTCCTCTGGTGGTCCTAGCCATGTAGCAGAGAGAACCACCACCACAAGTGTGGTTGGTGACATGGGTGGGGCTGGGACTATTGGCTCTAGCTTAGAAGCAGGTCAAGACAGTCCTAACATCCTTAAGACCCCATCCATGCCCAATGAATCTATTTTGGGAGGTCAAATTCCCATCATAGAGGAGGGCATATTGGAACCTTATACAATTTTGGAATTGACGGTGGTTTGCATTAGCTTGCAAAAGCAAAATGCAGACCTTGTACAAGTTGTCACAGGTCAAGGCCTTGTACTCACTCAATTGAGGGAGATGCTAGTTGTTTTGGAGGCTGTCCATGCTAGGAGGAGGCAGGCAAGAGTTCTTTCATCTGGGGAGGATTCTTACAAAGGGGAGGAAGATCCACCAACAGAACCTTTCAACTTGAGTGACAAGGGCTCACAGGATGAAGAAGGTGGTTCTTTTGGTAGTAAACAGGTGGAAATTGCTGAAACCTTGACCAGTTTGAAGGAGAAGCCTATTCTTGATGTTTCATTACTTACTCCAAAGAAGTTATCATTTTTAGAGATGATGGAACAAGCTACAAAGTCAGCCGCTGCCATTCAGAGTTTGAGCGCTGACAAGAGCAAAGCAACCGTTGACAGACCCACAGGTATGATTGGTGTATCCCAACCACCAGTTATTATTAGGGATTTAGTTACACAGGTGCCAAAAACTACTTTACCAGCTATTGGAGCACAAGACAAGGGTAAAGCGATTTTAGTTGAAGTTGAGGTACCAAAGAATTCAACACAGGTACACTTTGATCAAGTTTTGGCTGCACAACTACAAGAACAGGATTGGACTACCACAGAGAAAGAGAAAGATGGTAGTGGTGATGATGAGAGCTCAGATTCTAGTGTGATTATATTATAGGAGCCAGAGAAGTTTGAATATGGGGAAGATGACTTAGCCAAGGAGAGGCTAAGAGATTTGAAGATGAAAGTGGACTTTGACATGCCAGAAGTAAGGGAAATGTATTTTACATGGGAGTCTAAGGCTGAAGAGAATCCAGATATGTCTATAACTAGACAAATTTTGGGTTTGGAGATATTGCTAAGAGTTCAGGAAGATTGTAAGGTTATATTGATGCACAAGGCTAGCAACGTGCTTTCTGAACTCAAGAGGGATAAAAGGGAATTGTACTTCATGTTGATTAGGTGTCATCAAGGTGGATGGACTTATGATAGATTGAGAAGACTCTCTTTTGAAGAATTGGAACATCATGCTTATCCAATTTAGGTAAGAATTTGTGAGGATAATACTATGAGGCTTCTCTCTGATGAAAGGAGAGAAGAGATTGAAGAAAACATGCAGATCCAGAGGGCTTTAATTTCACCAAAACTAGTGAAGAAGGGAGTTCCCATTGAATTCCCAGTTCTTGATCAATTGAATCCTAGTGAAGCAGTAATCAGGAAGAGCATTAAGCTTTCACCATTGGAGGCTTCAGATTTTGCATAGGTATTACCATTGGATTTCAGAAACCCAATAGTTAAGTATGAAGAAGATGCAAGTGGGTTCTAGATGATCACCATATATGGCAAGAAGGTACATACTTTTACTTCTTGGATCTCATTATTTGCAAGCCTGGATAGAGAAGACTTGGTAGATCTTTGTAACTTGATGAAGAACAAGTATGAGGCTGAAGCACCTACTTCAGTCAATGGAATAAAGATCTGGACATCTTTCAAAAGGATGATTCAACCAGATGAAGCAGATCTAATATGGTTGGATCTGAATGATATCAGTGGACTACAATGGCGTCTACATTCAATAGCTGGTGTTTACCATCTAAGCACTATAAAGTTTTCAGAGTATCTTCTTGTGGATGCTCAATATCCTATGTCCAAGGATGTTTTGAAGAAGATGGTGTCTACACAGCTGGAAATGGATTATACTAATGATGCTGGCAAATATTTAGTTAGATTTGTTTATTATCTAATTAACAAGTAATTTGTATTTGTAAGAATCCTCCTTGTACTTAGTTTTTATTCAGAAACTTGATTACTAGAGTAGATATCAAGTTTAGGGGAGGATTGTTGGGAATAAAATGAGCTAAGTCACTCAGACGCTGACAAGAGTAAATTGGACGCTGACAGGAAGAAATCAAGCGCTGACAGATCAAGCATTGACAAGAGATATCCAAGCGTTGACAAGAAGAAGTCAAACCGCTGATAGGAAAACTTAGTCAACACGTTTATTATTTGAAGTAAAGATATACTCAATATTATATTTTCTATATTTATCTTTACCTAGAATAGTTGATAGGTTATCCATTGTACACGACTCCTTATGTTATAAAAGGAGGTCGTAGGGTTTGCAGTTTATACTCATTATTTAGTATTCAACTTTCATTGTAAGCAAGTTCGATTATCAATCAAAAAGTGAAAGTTTAGTTTAATGGTTTTACTTGTTCTTTATTCTAAGTGTTAATTCCGCATAACACTTGGATTGTTCATACCAACAACAAAGTTTCTCTACATGTTAAACTTGATTCAATCTTGTTAACACAAAGCTAATCGATCTAAGTTTGGGATCAACATGATGAAGGGTCTTTCTTGTATATCTTCAATTCTTCAAGGACTTTTTCTTGGAAAATCAAAACTAGGTCCCGGTTCATTGTGCGGCTTCGTTTTTCGTGTTCGTTTTTGCTTGTTTCTTGTGATATTTTGTCTTTTTCACGATATCCATACCTAAAATACACAAGTAACAAACATAGGCATATAATACGGTATTTTATGACATATTTTAGCATTTAAAGCCCAAAAAGAACGATGAGACCATGTATACTTGCAGTCACATCACTCCTCCATACTAAACCATTACCTCGCCCTCACGTAATGCTAGAATAAAGTATCTAAGCATCTCCAAAATTCACCTTTATGAACCTTTATTGAAAAGTAAACTTGCTACACTACTACTACGGTGTGTTACAGACATTATGTATGATTTTCATCACAAAACATGTGACTTTTCTGGTCAAAGAACAAAAAAAAGTAAATATTTTATAGAGTAAAGTTCATCATCCTTGATTGTCGTACATTCCATGCTAAGTGCAAAAACGAGATCATTGTTGGTACAAGTCACAATGCTAACACTACTCATACATTTAAATTGTGTAATACTTTTTCTCCCCGCAATCCTAATTATTAAGAAAAGGAAATGTATCTAGATTTTTTTATCTAATTGTCATGGATCACAAGTGATTCATATTGACTTACTAAGATATTTATTAGTCCGAAAATAAAGTAAGACGATTTAATTGATAGTTAGCTAAAGGACAATTTTTTTTAAAACGGTTTCTCGTAATCTCCTTAAGTTCATATCTTGGCATAACTAGTTTTATGATTTGAGACCTTTCTCGGACTGATATTTGGCATTTACTTCATACTTCGAATCTTGAGAGACGTTCTTGAAATAATGGTCTTCTCTTCATATGTGTAATTTCTTCACTTGACCGTTTTTGAGAGATTCTTCAAACTTGGACCACGACTTCTTCATTTTTCTTCAATCTCTATTTGGGATTTTTGATATACAACGATCCGCCTCCTTTTAGGACTTGGATCTATTTATCCTCATACCTTGTTAGGGTCTTTATGGATAGATTTCTCCATGATCTTTATGGGAGTAAATTGCTTTTCGTCGTGTGTCTTGATCCTTCATATTGATTTTGTAATAATGATTCTTCACATTATCTTGGATCTTTAGCAAAAAAAATGGAGTCCTCATGCCTTGTTAGGGCCTTTTTAGACTTCGCCAATTTTCGCGTCCCGCTTCAATAAGTTATGCCTTGGCTATGAACTCTATTCGAACACGAGCAACTTTTAAACGATCTTGGGCTAGAAGCTAAGTAATCTTTTAAATCGTACGACCATACTTATTGCAATTTATTTGTCCTAATGCATTGATCTTATGGGAGAAAAAGCCACAATTAAAAACATATGAGTTTTTGAAAGAACATTTTCATGTTCTACGTTGAGCATGATCACTTGTCTAACTCTATCACTTCTCCTTATTCACTATTTAAAGACCTCTAATTAAAGAGACTCGTGAATACTTAGCCATGCAAGTCAAAATTTAGCCAAATTTGGATTAGCTTCATTAAGACTATATTAAATCACAGTTTTGGGTTTTCAAGTCACCTATAGGAGCTTGCAAATTCTTAGACTTAGAAAGTTTAGAAAGTGAATTTTAAAGTTCCCTTGATAAGTGACATTCTAGGATCAATTATAAGAACTTGCGAAAAGTTCTTGTTCTTAACCCGTATGAGTTAAGACTTTCGCGTTTTATAGTTCCCTATATAAAAGTCTAGCAAAACTTGGTTTAAGCGGGTTAAGGAATGTATAGGGCTCCAAATGCTCATCAAGTCAAAAATTAGATCTTATTCTACCCAACGGAAAATATACATTTGTGTCTTAAAAACACTTATGAAAACTAAGATTTTTTTTTTAAAAAATTGGCCATTTTTTAGCCTTATCTGCAACAAAACAAAACGATGATAATTGGAAAACGTGAGGACGTAGCAAGGCAAGTATCTATTCACCCCATACTAAAAGTAAACATTTTCCTCAATGTTTCGAGTCTAAAGGTGGAGCACCCCCATACTAGATACGAAGATTCGAATGCTTAGGATCTAGCATGGAAAGGGTGATCAACAATATATCCAAAGCCGTTTATAAATTATGCTAATAGATTATCGTTAGAACAATAAAGGATATGTCGTGGATTCGTGAAAAACTTCTTCAAGAAAACGATCGAGGATCACGTAAACGAACATGAGAGTCTTCAACCGTGGTGATGATGATGATCTAGATAACACATTCACAAACAACCACGAGACAACGAGTTGGAAGGGCACAAATCCTCTCATATTAACTATATTAGAAAGCGATAATATGTACATGGATAAGCATGGGAACTCTCCCACGAAGCACCTCGTTTTTGATTACCGAGTCATGAGCTCGACTCGATCCCCTTAATGCTAATTATCATTGGGGAAGGTGACTTGGTCGAGGTTGTCCAAAGAAGGGACTTCCCCACCGAAGTAGTGCTTAAGCCTATGTCTATTCACCTAGAAATTAGGACCATAATTTTGAGCTAGCTCAATGATCCCATAAGGAAAAACTTGTGTTATGGTGAACGGACCCGACCAACGGGATTTCAACTTTCCAAAAAATATCCTCAAACGCGAGTTAAAAAGTAACACTTGATCACCAACCTTAAAAACCCGGTTTTTAATCTTTGAATCATGAAACTTTTTAGTCTTTTCCTTAAAAATCAATGAATTTCCATAAGCATTGTCTCTTAATTCATCCAATTCATTAATTTTTATTTTCCGGTGATCTCCCGCGGTCTTTAAGTCAAAGTTTTCATGCTTTAGGGCCCAATATGCTTTGTGTTCTAATTTGATGGGCAAGTGGCAATTCTTTCCATACACCAACTTATAAGGAGTACAACCGATAGGTGTCTTATAAGCGGTGCGAAAGGCCCATAAAGCGTCATCGAGTTTGTCGGGCCATGAAGCACGGTTTACTCCAATCGATCTTTCCAAAATCCTCTTCAAAGCTCGGTTTGAAACCTCGACTTGCCCACTTGTTTGCGGGTGATAAGTAGTAGAAAGACGATGTGTAACCCCATATTTCTTTAGAACCTTTTCGAATTGCTCATTACAAAAATGGATTCCACGATCGTTTATAATAGCACGAGGGGTTCCAAACCGAGAGAATAGTTGCTTCAAAAACTTCACTACCACACGAGCATCGTTCGTAGGCAAAGCCTTAGCTTCCACCCACTTAGATAGGTAGTCAACGGCGACGAGGATATAACTTTTACCATGAGACGATGGGAATGGCCCCATAAAGTCAATGCCCCAAACGTCGAAAATCTCACACACTTGAATTATATTTTGTGGAATTTCATCCTTTTGAGAGGATTTTCCTTGACGTTGGCAAGAATCACACGATTTAACAAGTGCGTGTGCATCACGATAGATCGTAGGCCAAAAGAATCCAGCATCGAATACTTTCTTAGCCGTGAAGTTAACACCATGGGTCCCTCGTGACAAGCTCTAAGGATATTAGAAGCTTTGGTACCAAAGACACAACGTCAAACGAGTTGATCCGCACAAATCCGAAAGATATAAGGGTCGTCCCAAAAATAGATCTTCTCACGAAAGAATTTTTTTTTTGTTGTGTCGTCATACCCTTGATTATGAAATTGCCCGCATGATAATTTGCAATGTCGGCAAACCATGGGGTGTCATCTTTAGAATTCACCACACCAAGAGTCTTGAGAGGAAATTTTTCAGTAATTTCCAAGTTCTTGAATACATCTTTGTGAGGATCTTCCAAACGAGAGAGATGATCGGCCGCTAGATTCTCGGCTCCCTTTTTGTCAAGTATTGTGACATCAAATTCTTGTAGGACGAGAATTCCACGAAGCAATCTCGGCTTTGCATCAAGCTTAGATAAAAGGTACTTGATAGCCGAATGATCCGTATACACTATGCTTTTTGTTAAGACGAGATAAGGTCGGAATTTCTCAAAAGCATACACTACAACAAGTAATTCTTTTTCCATTGTGGTATATTTCATTTGAGCCTCGGTCATCGTCTTACTAGCATAGTGGATAGGCAAGAAGTGTTTTCCATGACGTTTCCCCAAAACGGCCCCAATAGCGTAATCACTTGCATCACACATTAGTTCGAAGGGGAGGTTCCAATTTGGAGCTACGAGAATAGGAGCTTCGGTAAGTTTCCTTTTAAGAGTTTTGAAAGATTGAACACAATCTTCGTTAAAAATGAAAGGAGCATCTTTTTTGAGGAGATGTGTCATAGGTCGAGATACTTTCGAGAAATCTTTGTTGAAACGATGATAAAAGCACGCGTGGCCTAGGAAAATCTGAACTCCTTTGACGGTTTTGGGGTGAGGTAATTTAGCGACGACGTCAATTTTGGCTTTGTCAACCTCAATCCCCGCTTTCGATATTTTATGTCCTAAGACGATTCCTTGTTTGCACATAAGGTGACATTTTTCCCAATTAAGTACGAGGTTGGTTTCTTCACAACGTTTTAGCATTTTTTTCCAAGTTATTTAAACATGACGTGAACGAATCACCAAATACCTAGAAATCATCCATGAACACTTCCATCGACTTCTCGATCATATCGTGAAAAATAGCCATCATACATTTTTGAAAAGTTCCCGATGCATTACCAAGTCCGAATGGCATTCTAAGATAAGCAAACGTTCCATATGGACACGTAAACGTAGTTTTCTCTTGATCACGAGGGTCGATAGGGATTTGAAAGCGACCGGAAAAACCATCTAAAAAACAATAGAATTCATTTCCCGCGAGTCACTCCAACATTTGATCCATCAAGGGCAAGGGAAAGTGGTCTTTACGAAGTGGCGTGATTTAACTTTCGGTAGTCAATACACACCCTCCAACCGGTCACAACACGAGTTGGAATTAACTCGTTGTTTTCATTGGGTACAACGGTCATTCCTCCCTCTTTAGGGACACAGTGGATTAGGCTCACCATGGGCTACCGAAGATAGGATAAATCATTCGCGCGTCAAGAAGTTTTAAGACCTCTTTTTAATGACATCGTGAATTTTGGGGTTTACCCTTCTTTGACATTGAATTGCGGGTTTGTAGTCCTCCTCCATTAAAACTTTATGAGTACAAAATTTAGGATCGATTCCTTTAATGTCAGAAATTTTCCACGCAATTGCCCCTTTGTGAGTTTTCAAGATTTTTATAAGTGCGTTTTTTTTATATCGGGAAGATCTTTCGCAATAATTACTGGAAACTTATCTTCACCTTCTAAAAATGCGTATTCTAGATGAGGTGGAGATCTTTCAATTCAAGGATCGGTGGATCCTCAATTAATGGTTTCGGTTCAACACTCATAATTTCCATCGACGGAAAATTAGGTGGAATTTTTTCGTTACTAAAAGTCACATTTTCTTCATTGTCGATAAAATCGCCTCCTTCGAATGGAGAGAGAGAATGTGAATTTGTTGCAACAATAGGATCTAAAATTGTGGGATTGCCACTAATAGAACCTTCGTAAAATCTTAACACTTCTTGTGAAAATTCATCGACTACTACATCAATTAAATCAACGTGATTTATAGTAGCGATAGCGTAAACATGAGAAGGTGTCGAATTTTTGGTAGCATTTATAACAAGTTCCTCCTCGTTGAATATTAAAGTAATCTTTCTAGCGTGAACATCAATAATCGATTTCAAGGTATCTAAAAATGGACGGCCCAAAATTAGAGGAACTTGAGGATCCGCGAGAATATCTACGACTATAAAATCGACCGGAAAGTAGAACTTCCCAACCTTAACAAAAATGTCTTCGGCCACTCCACATGCGAGAATCGTAGAATGATCGGCCATGTCTATGGTCATTTTCGAAGGAGTAAGGGCCGGAAGTGATAACGATTTCTGTCACACCCCACCATGGCGGAATATGGGACGCGACGCATGGATATCATCTCAACAGTAACGTGTCTATAGAGATAACTAAATGAAATGGAAATATCATAAATGGTGACATAATGTCATGAAGATATCTCATACGATGCAGGCGTCTAGGTAAGTAGGTAACATGTCTACCTCTTACCAACGACATACAATTAACAAATAACAAACATAAATAAAGAATAAGAGGAAAAGGGGTTCCTCCAAATGCAATCCTAAGCCTCAAAAGCTAGCCACTCCTATTCTCACGCTTAACCACATTCTCACCTGAAAGAGACACTAAAACACGTCAACATAAAGTTGGTGAGAGTCATAGGTTTAGACTCCAACGCCAAATCAGTTATAAGCTGTGAATAACAACCATCAACAAAATAACATATGGACAATGTGTTACAATTATGCATTAACAACTACCATTCAAGATTAACCATACAATCACAATTCCAAGGCTTCAAGCCTTACCAATAACCACAATTTCCAAGGCTCCCAGCCTTACCAATAACCATGGTCCCATAGGCGCCCATACACCTATGAACCAATCCCAAGGCCCCGCCTTGTCAACATCCCCTTGGTACCAAGTCAAACCACAATAACTAAAACGGTACGTGTCCCCTGATCTAAATCATAACACAATCAAGAATCACATAGCAGTTAATTACATAAGTGTACACACAAGTCCATCACAAACCATAAAAACATTCACAACATTATTTACAAAACCACACAGTGTCTCTTCCATCCCATCTGGAATTCAAATCATAAAAAGACATGGGACTATGAAACTCACCTGAACAAGCTTCTCCAAGTACCCGCGCTCTAGCAAATATCTAAACACACAAACATATACAATCAATACATGAACCACATACCAAAATGGCTCATCAATTTATGATGGATATCTAACCTTCTCCTACAACTTAACCTCATTTATATGCTACAAAAATCTCATTACATCCCTCTATAAAGCCCTTAACTTAGTTTAGTTCATAACTCGTCCCTTTAACATTTAACCCAAAACAGTCCCGTTTTCCATACCTTAAACTATGGGTCGAACACCCCCTTAACCAAAATAACATGCCCTGTAAAGGAAACTCTATGCCCTAACATGTGTTAGCTAACTCTCCTATTTGGCCTCACTCTTAAAGCTACTGTTAAGGCCTCCATATATATATATATATATATATATATATATATATATATATATATATATATATATATATATATATATATATATATATATATATATATATATATATATATATATATATATATATATATATATATATATATATATATATATATATATATACTTTTACCTATCCAGAATTTACTGATTTTGAACATATGAAAAGTTTGTTATGATCAGAGGGTCTTACCCTAACCCATATGTTTAGCCCTCCTCTAGATCTTTTATTTAATATATAATCTAAGTCTCATGTTCGTTTTAAGGTTCCAATATAACCCTAAGTACCCCAAACAATTCAAAACATAAAAAGAACATAGGCTGATCCAAAAACTGTTTTGACACCCGACTGATGTAACCTGTTTTTGACACACTTCCAAACCTCCAATTTAGTTCTCGTTTCTTGCATTTGAAAGGCAACTCAATTACCTTTCCAGAGACATAAGATTCGAAAAATAAAAGCTTGTAGAACTATAGATATGATCAAAACAATGACACAAAAATTTTGCCCAGTTTTTAATGACGAGTTTAACATGATTAACCTAATTAATTACCATCACCATGTTTATTTATGAACCATAACTAATCTAAACATGATTATATCATTAAATATACAGATTTCATAATTAACCTAACCCTAAATCTATCATGTATTGATTAAGAATGAATTAAAAACAATTTAATTAAAAAGAGATTGAAGGTTTTTACCTTAGAATTAATGGAAGACAAAAATTTTATGACAATCCTAAACTTCATTGATAACCATCGTGTGTTTTTTTTCCTCCAGGGATTATGAAGTGTTTTGGTTTAATTAAAACATTATATGGCTAAACAAAAGAATCCTAACCCAATTATAAAAGCCTTGTTTCCTTTTTTTTCCTTTTTCTTTTCCTTTTCTTGCGTCACATAACCGACCCAACACCCCTAATTTTCGTTTTTTTTCTTTACTTTTCTTTATTAATGTATTATTAATATTACCTTAAATTACCTTAATTTATTTTAGCTCCTAAAGCCTCCAAAATCTCAAAACCGTAAAACTAGTCAGTTTTTACGCGTATACCGTAAAAGACGTAAAAATATACAGTTTTATAAAAACTCTTGAAATATGAAATAAACTAATTAACTAAGTCCTAAATGACTTAAAACCATCCCAAAAAATACTCCCGTGACTAAAAATACCTCATCCGAGACCTCTAAATGCTAAACCTTAAATCGTAAAAATGCGATTTTCCATAATACATATACGTATACGTAAAACAACTAAATAACACCATCTCATTTCATAGTCACTACCATGTGAGCTCATGAACATGAAATCATCACACATCGTTTCACTCACAAGGTACCCCGTACCGGAAACGATATCCAAACCACAATCTATACACACCAATTAGCACATAAACACGTAAAGACTCGTAACTAGCACAAAATAAAACTAAGTGACGAACCTCAAAACCGCGGTTGTCACATCACTCCCTCCTAATAGAAATCTCATCCCGAGATTTACTCCTTAGGATCAAACACATCATTAGCAAACAACTGAGGATACTTGTTCTAAATAAACTCCTATCATTTCCACGTGAACTTTAGTTCAAGTCTCAAATCCACATATACTAACCAACAATATTTAAATTCATTGCCAAACTCTTTACCTCACAGTCAATAAATCTCACAAATGACTCTTTGATAAAACAAACTCTTATTAACACAAATCCCGAATAACCGTACATGCAAATATGCATTCTCAAACAACATTTACCAATCTTAATATACGAAATATAACATGTATACCACTCATTTCCCCCAGGTAATTCTATTCTCATAAACTATTGGTCCAATCTTTCAAAAGATCATTAATGGACCTACAAAACTTGACATCAACTTTCCCTTTTACCAAAACATGCCACCCATTACTATAGGTGAAACTTCCTACATAACTTTGTCACTAAACTCTAGTGATTTCCTCTTTTTCAACATATCATCTCTTGTTACTCTCATCCTTTCCACAAACACCATTTCCTCATTAGTAGTCTCTTTCACGAATTTTAGTCCACCATAAGGACAACTCACCCTATCCTTCCATATAGTGCCTCAAATGGCATTCATCGACTTCTATATTGATAACTATCATTATATGAAAACTCAGACATCGCTAACGAGTTTCCCACATCCCTCTAAATCAGTCACCCAAGCTCTCAACACGACTCCTATACTTGTATCAATCTCTCACTTGCTCATCCTTTTCCAATTAGCTGGATATACTCATATCTAATCTTGTTCAAAAACTCCCTTTAGTCCGTACCCCAAACTACTTAAAAATTCAAATTTCCTTTAAAAACTGACATATGACGGTCTTTCACATATGCATTAGTTCACCACAACAAGGCTCTTCCAATCCAAATCAACTTATGATCTATACACATCACCAAAAGGACGGTTATCTCAGTTAGTCTATCAACTGCCATCCAAACCCATGCTACAACTACTTCCATTAAATTTGGATAGCTAATTAGTAGCACCTATACACTTCTTTCTCACTTTTCTTCATGATTCTTTTTTATACTCAACACTTCCTTTATACCTACACAATGTCTTACCTTCAAGGTCATATTGCTCCTCATCTTGTCTTAGTTAGACCAAGCCCTTCGTCCCTATGGCACATCACACCTATAACTCCTCATCCATTCGATTATCGATACTAAGCCTCCCAATCAATCAGTATAGGTCAGTGCCATTTCCTTTTCCACACTACAATAGTATTAGCCTGCTTTGTGCTTTATTCTACTCATTAGGCTCTACCAAAGTTTTACCTTCGGTTCCTATCTCGACCTATTTCATTCATGCTTCGCTTCTATACACACTTCCTTCTTCTTCCTCAACTCATACCATACATCACGATGTGATGCTTCCCGTCTATCAAGTCATCTATACGCCAAAATTTTCCAAGTAGCTTCACTTGTTTTTCTCACAACCAGTTCTCCTACTCCCTCCTAATAGGGACATACTAGAGTTTTCTGTGATTCCATGCGGATCACACTCTCAACTTATACCCACATTAGTTTCCATTTGTCTAAACTAAGCCCTATTCTAAATTATTACTCAAGTATCATACTTCTATTATGATCTTGCACCTAACATGAGGTACTTTCAGTTGTCATCTTCTAGGAATACTTGGTTCTCTCCTTCTATGGTTCTCCCTTATTCCTACACTATCCCGTCCAACAAAAATTCCATACTTCATTCATCAAATCTATGGAAATCACTAGTGCAATGGATAATGCATAGCTGTCTGTTCCAAAGATCTTTTATAACACCTTCACAAAACCGACTCTCTAATCACTTCTCCACGAACTTATTCAGCTCAGCTTCACTTCTCATCCCTCGATATTGATTGCCACAAAAATTCTATCCGCGTAGTCACTCGACTCCCCTTGTTACTACCATGAGTTCTTAAACTCCCATGTCATGTATTCACTTCATCACGATCCACTGTTCAGCACTTTGTAGCTCCACTCCGATACTCGATCTGTCCTTCTTCGTCACGAACCATACGTAAATTTCCCATCATAGTGCTTGTCATCTTTCCAGTCCTTGCAACTTTTGTGACTCCTTCGAAATCTCTTGCATCCTTCTTGCAGCCGACATGTAGTCCTTTCAGCTCCTTGCTTCGCGATGTAGCTCTTTACGCACTCCTTCTCGTCTCCATGATGTTACCTAGGAACTTCACACTACCAGTAGCTTCTAACTTCAACTCATCTACCACAATATTTCTAAAAGTACTTCAACCCCTCAATGGCTCACTCTCCCTAACTTGTTGTACTCACCATTAATCAGCCTCTTACTAATTATTCTTTCACATCCATGTTTTCCTTCACGTATCTACTACTACCTTGCCTCCATAACTATACCAATTCCCTTGTGTGTTATTTTCCCAATCTTTCCATTAGTTGATGACGTATAGTCCCCAGCCGGGTCATGGACCCGACCCAAGGGTACTACCCGTATCCAGCCCATCACATATGGGTGGGATAATGTCAGTCAGGCTTATGGGCTTGAATGAACAGTAACCGCACACACGTGTGCGGCCCACGGCCCGGTACGTCCGACACGGCCGACATAGGGTCAGACAGAATAATATTCTGTCTAGGTATATCTTAATCCTAATATGAAGAGATATTCACTACCAGAATTAGAAGATAACAATCATTCTAATTCTGGTGCTTATCTCTTCCTTGGGGCCGAAGGATCAGTGGAAGCCCATTGGGGTTTCACTACCTATAAAAGGAACCCCCAAGGGTTCCACAAAGGTATCACAATTCACTCTAAACTCACATATAACCCTAAATCGATTACTTACTCTCACGTCAGAGTCTAATCGTGGGAAACCTTCCCACGGTAAGCTTAACGCGTGTTGTTTAGTGTGCAGGATCCCAACCAGACAATTCACTTGGTGCAGGAGCCGGTACCCAGCCAACCCGAATTAAGCCTAATTCGGGTCTAGCAAGGATCAACCAACTTTTGCATCAACATTAGTAGAAACTTTCTACTCTACCCTCACATCCGCTAGTACTTTCATCAATCTCCTAATGGTACCTCAACCAACTTCTCATAGCATGACATCTCGTTCCCACGACCAGTCAACTAACTTTACTTACTCCCTTATTCCCGTAACCAATATAAGTTTCCAAACTCCACAAATCTTAATCATTCCTTCAACACAACCTTTAAACCAAAACACATCTATCCATTCTAATATCTAACCATAAGTAATACTACCCAACTCTATCCTCTCATCCTAACGTTCCCACAACTGCATAACTAAATCAACCATGACGTGTAACAAAAGAATTTCAAACAATCATGTCCCAATAAAATATAGGGTAAAACGAACCCTAGCCAAAACAACTGAAAACAAAACAATGTGATCCGAAAGATCAATGGAGTGTGCCAACAACGAAAAATTTAGACTCTTCACGATTAGTATTACCAAATTTCGATACGTTAGAAAATTTTAAATTTCATCCCAATTAGTTACTTCTCATAAGAACCAAACTCCAATACTACTAAAATCAATCATACTCATTTTTAACCATAAACTCATCCTTTATCTTCATCATTTTATCAAGATATCAACTAGTTAGTATACTACAATCTTATTCTAACCATTATCTTGTTTACCCATATTAAACTTATTTCACTTGTTATTATGAAACCAATGCATGTTTATAAAATACACTTTTTTTCTTCATTTTCTTCTATATTATTATTATTATTATTATTAACATTATTATTATTATTTTATATAATCAATTTAGGTTGGTTAAAACTAAACTACTACACGTTTACAAGGTGTGGTGTTATTATTATCATTACTATAATAAAATCTCCTTTTTTTTACTTTTTCCGTCTTAGTTAAATTCTTCTAAAGTTTTAACTCCACTTAAGAAAATTATTGTAAAATTTCTTTACCCCTTTAAAATGTATTATCACATGTTACATAGAAAACTAGTCCAATTATTTTCAAGACAAATTTCTTTATAACTTACTACTGCAACTAAAAAAAATGTAAGTTACGATATCATACCATACACTAACAAATTATTTTCAAAACCGTTTCCTATAATTAGCCAGACTTATTTGCAAGAAAATTTAGTAGTTCTCATTAATCAAAATGCATACCCGAATGTAGACACACATCAAAAGACTCAAAACGTCGTTGGAACTACATCAAACTCCAGCACCGTAAAACACGAGCAAACACAAGGTACGTTCAAGTTATAATAACTACTGAACAACCATATATTATAACTTAACACATACTAGCATATATACATCCGCATATATATACCTATTAAATCACCCAAACATACTCGTTACCATACATGTCAGATCAACCAATCGCGTCATACACTCATTTTGTTTTTTTACGAGTAACCACCATCTTACAACAAGGCACAAAACCCATCACTAAAATCGGTCCATATCGTGTGACCCCATAATCACACAACATGACTATAACTCAAAACATATAACACACTAAAAAAATAGCCATATCATAGGCAGCCGTTACATAAATCCATATATTATACATATACTCAAAATCCACATCTCATCATATACAAGCATGTACTAACCCTCTTTCATGCAATCATACTTGAGAACCCATTGAAGTTGTGGTACTTGTATAACTATGTTGGCCACCATACTTATACAATTACCCTTTCCCCAATGCACTCCCTCCTATGATGACACTTATAAGAATCAATACAACATATAACACATAAATTCATCTACTCACATAAGTTCATAACCACATAACCAATAAGGTCCAAAACGCCATCTATTAAAATAACATAGTCAAAGTCTTGGAATACATAAATCCATAGTCTAGCTAAAACAACATAGACAAACTCCAACACAACATCATAATCAGTTATAAGTCATGTCTCCTATAAGAATGGAAACAACTTAAAATCCTCATTATCCACATACTCCTAGTAACTCGAATCACCACATGATTCTTAGAGAACATGACTTAAACATCAAAATAAAACATCATACATTAGATATTCCAAAATAACTTAACAATTATAGTGAAAGTAATTCATATATCAAAAGTAACACAGAAATTAACAAGTGACTAAGTATGAGCACTACAGTACAACTCATACTAGTCAAAACTCGTAGAAAAACAAATCAATAATACTCAGGAAATGCATTCAAGACCATACACATAATCCTATGACGCCTATATGTAGGGATCCTTAAGCTATAGACTAGGTTAGGAACCCTAATTCTCTATAACCATTGTCTCTGATACCATTCTGTCACACCCCACCATCGCGGAATATGGGGCGCGACGTATGGATATCATCACAACAATAGCGTGTCTATAGAGATAACTAAATGAAATGGAAATATCATAAATGGTGACATAATGTCATGAAGATATCTCATACAATGCAAGCGTCTAGGTAAGTAGGTAACAGGTCTACCTCTTACCAAAGACATACAATTAACAAATAACAAACATAAATAAAGACTAAGAGGAAAAGGGGTTCCTCCAAATGCAATCCTAAGCCTCAAAAGCTAGCCACTCCTATTCTCACGCTTAACCACATTCTCACCTGAAAGAGACACTAAAACACGTCAACATAAAGTTGGTGAGAGTCATAGGTTTAGACTCTAACGCCAAATCAGTTATAAGCTGTGAATAACAACCATCAACAAAATAAGATATGGACAATGTGTTGCAATTATGCATTAACAACTACCATTCAAGATTAAACATACAATCACAATTCCAAGGCTTCAAGCCTTACCAATAACCACAATTTCTAAGGCTCCCAGCCTTACCAATAACCATGGTCCCATAGGCACCCATACACCTATGAACCAATCCCAAGGCCCCGCCTTGTGAACATCCCCTTGGTATCAAGTCAAACCACAATAAATGAGACGGTACGTGTCCCCGATCTAAATCATAAACACAATCAAGAATCACATAGCAGTTAATCACATAAGTGTACACACAAGTCCATCACAAACCATAAAAACAATCACAACATTATTTACAAAACCACACAGTGTCTCTTCCATCCCATCTATAATTCAAATAATAAAAAGACATGGGATTATGAAACTCACCTGAACAAGCTTCTCTAAGTACCCGCGCTCTAGCAAATATCTAAACACACAAACATATACAATCAAGACATGAAACACATACCAAAATGGCTCATCAATCTATGATGGATATCTAACCTTCTCCTACAACTTAACCCCATTTATATGCCATAAAATTCTCATTACATCCCTCTATAAAGACCTTAACTTAGTTTAGTTCATAACTCGTCCCTTTAACATTTAACCCAAAACAGTCCCGTTTTTCATACCTTAACCTATGGGTCGAAGACCCCCTTAACCAAAATAATATGCCCTGTAAAGGAAACTCTATGCCCTTACATGTGTTAGCTAACTCTCCTATTTGGCCTCAATCTTAAAGCTACTGTTAAGGCCTCCATATATATATATATATATATATATATATATACTTTTACCTATCCAGAATTTACTGATTTTGAACATATGAAATGTTTGTTATGATCAGAGGGTCTTACCCTAACCCATATGTTTAGCCCTCCTCCAGATCTTTTATATAATATATAATCTAAGTCTCATGTTCGTTTGAAGGTTCCAATATAACCCTAAGTACCCCAAACAATTCAAAACATAAAAAGAACACAGGCTGATCCAAAAACTGTTTTGACACCCGACTGATGTAACCTATTTTTGACCCACTTTCAAACCTCCAATTTAGTTCTCGTTTCTTGAATTTGAAAGCCAACTCAATTACCTTTCCAGGGACATAAGATTCGAAAATTAAAAGCTTGTATAACTCTAGATATGATCAAAACAATGACACAAAAAATCTGCCCAGTTTTTAATGACGAGTTTAACATGATTAACCTAATTAATTACCATCACCATGTTTATTTATAAACCCTAACTAATCTAAACATGATTATATCATTAAATATACAGATTTCATAATTAACCTAACCCTAAATCCATCATGTATTGATTAAGAATGAATTAAAAACAATTTAATTAAAAAGAGATTGAAGGTTTTTACCTTAGAATTAATGGAAGACAAAAATTTTATGACAACCCTAAACTCCATTGATAACCATCGTGTGTTTTTTTCCTCCAGGATTATGAAGTGTTTTGTTTTAATTAAAACATTATATGGTTAAACAAAAGAATCCTAACCCAATTATAAAAGCCTTGTTTCCTTTTTTATTTTTTTTTGCTTTTTCTTTTCCTTTTCTTGCGTCACATAACCGACCCAACACCCCTAATTTTCGTTTTTTTTCTTTCCTTTTCTTTATTAATGTATTATTAATATTACCTTAAATTACCTTAATTTATTTCAGCTCCTAAAGCCTCCAAACTCAAAACCGTAAAACTAGTCAGTTTTTACGCGTATACCGTAAAAGACGTAAAAATATACAGTTTTATAAAAACTCTTGAAATATGAAATAAACTAATTAACTAAGTCCTAAATGACTTAAAACCATCCCAAAAAATACTCCCGTGACTAAAATACCTCATCCGAGACCTCTAAATGCTAAACCTTAAATCGTAAAAATACGATTTTCCATAATACATATACGTATACGTAAAACCACTAAATAACACCATCTCATTTCATAGTCACTACCATGTGAGCTCATGAACATGAAATAACCGCACATCGTTTCACTCACAAGGTACCCCGTACCAGAAACGATATTCAAACCACAATCTATACACACCAATTAGCATATAAACACGTAAAGACACGTAACTAACAAAAAATAAAACTAAGTGACGAACCTCAAAACCGTGGTTGTCACAATTTCCACATGGAAAACGCATCAAATTTATGCTCGCGTCAAGATCGGCCAAGGCGAGGCATCCTTTCATTTCTTGAATATCACATGGAATAAGGAATTTGCCGGGATCACCAACTTTTTCCGTATTTTGTTAAGATAAACCGAAGAACAAATAGATAGCTTTGAAAGCTTTTCCTTATCGTTCATCATACTCTTAAAAGTGAAGACAAAACAAGGCATATACAACAACGCCCCGGCTAAACTAAAACTAAAGTGCACTTGTTGAAACATTTTAATAAAAAGCTCGATTTGTTGATTATTACGTTCATGCCATTTTTCCTTGTTTCGTCTCGATGGGTAAGGTAAGGGTGGTGTGGGTTAGGGCGTAGGCAACGGCCTTGGAATCTCGGGTTCCATAATTGGTATTGGTTCAACCGTAGGTGTGGTTTGAGCGGTACTTCGTGGGCTTGAGATATGCTCCTTTTCGACCATCACCTCAGGTTCTTTCTCGATTTCCTTCTCCGTAGAAGTACTTGGACGAGAGATTGGTTCTTTCAAAGTTTTACCACTACGAGTAGTAATAACCTTCATTTCCCCCTTTGGGTTTACAATGGTATCACTAGGAAGACCACCCGAGGAAGTCGGTTTACACATTATGGATTCAAACATACTCGCCATTCTATCTTCAAATTTTGATTGCCTTTTATCCGCTTTTAATAACTCTTTCTTAATCTCATGTTGTCCTTGTTCCATATTTTGTTGATTTTGTTGAAGACGTTGAACGTTTCCTTCGGTTTTATTAGCATGAGTTTTCAATTCATTAGCAAGTTCATTTTTTAACTCGTTTTCTAACTCGGATCTTAAGCTAATAATTTCCCTTTTCATGTTATCAAACTTAGCATCATTTGCCTTGGCATAATCCAAAAATTCACCTTGAAGATTTTTTGTGTGAGCATTTTGAAAACCTTGAGTAGTATTTTGAAAATCACGATTTTAATTTTGATTTTGCACTTGCCCATTGTTCCCACTTTGGTAATTAACCTTGTTACAGTTTTGTTGATTTCCTTGATAACTACCTTGGTTGTTGTTTCGATAGTTATTAGCGTTTTGATTGTGTGGAGCTTGATTTGGGCGGGAACCTTGGCCGTTTTGTTTGTAAGTTCTCGTTGCTACATAAGCACTCGAAGTGTTACCACTGGCGGTAATGCACTCGGAAAAATCATGAGCTCTACCACAAGATATACAACTCTTCTCAATTGCTTTAACCGATGCGAAACTCAAAGCATCTTGTGCTTTCCAGTGAGTCATAAGAGACGAAAATCTATTGAAAACCCGATTATCCTCATTTGCTTCATCTTGTAAGGCATTCATGTTACGAGACGATGACGAACCCATAGTGGCAACACTCGGTGTGTTATGAGGGTTATAAACCTTAGATCTATTCTCGATTATCTTTAAAGCTTCATCAGTCGTTTTGCACAAAAGATTACCACCCGCAGCGGCATTCAAATAATCTCGTTCATGATCGTTAAGCCCATTAAAAAATATATCAATTTGATGCAATTTGGAAAAATCATGGTGTGGACATTCATGTAACATTTCCTTAAAGCATTCCCATGCCATAGAAAAACTTTCGTTAGGTCTTTGCGTAAACCATGAAATATCAATTTTCAAATGTGTCGTCTTAGATGGTGGGAAAAATCGGTTCACAAATTTAGACACGGGATCACCCCATGTAAATATCGAATTTGGAGGTTCTTTCTCAAGCCAAATTTTGGCGGGTCCATCTAAAGAGTATAGAAAAAGCATCATCTTAATAGCGTCGTGTGGAACATCCTTAAACTTTCTTGTCGCGGTGAGACGATTGAAATTCCGTATGTGAAAATGAGGGTTATCCTTTTCATGTGCGCGAAATTTGTTAGCTTGTAGCATCGACTTTAAACTCGTCTTGATCTCAAAATTATCCGCAAGGATGGCGGGAATCCAATAGCTTCTCCAAAACCCTCGGTGGGTGCTTGAAGCAACTCCATCATAGTACGATTAGCCATGGTGACTATTGGTTCTACAACGGGTTCGACATTTGGAGTTTCTTCTTCAATTGAAGGATCTTGGTTTCCTTCCTTTTGATGACGTTTACGAGCACGTTTTGCTTTAGAGCGGGTTTGCATAAACGTAACGTAGAACGTGGGGGTGAGCAAAGAAGATTCTTTTGTGGTTTTTGTGAAATTTTTATTTTTTGTGTTTTTGATTGTTTTTAATTTTTTTGGATTTTCTTGTGTATTACGTAGACTGAAATCTACAAATCTCTCCTCGAACCAATTTCTCGATTAAAAAAGCATCAAGGAATGAAAACGATCACGTGGAGTGAACGCCGTCGATGACTCTAGAACATTGGTGGAACACCAAAACGTTCAAGAGGGTTTAATCTTTGAACTAAGAAAATATATATAGTACATAGATACTACTTTGGGCGGCAAAATCCTCGATTAGCTTTCAAAATCAAATACTCACAAGTGAACGGGGGGAATGAGGTGGCGCGAAGCACTTAAGTACCTAGCTTCCTTTAACGGCCTTTTATAGCACGTTGCCTATCGATTCACCGTATAGTTCGTAATTTTCAAAATCGAGCTAAAAGAAAGTATTTATCTATTTTTGCCTTTTTCTTTTTGTTTGAGATTCGAATACAACAATTGAGTGATGAAATCCCAATTAAGGTTGTGTTTTCACACTTTTGGAGATATTGTGATTTTATTGTGATACGTATACAATATAGTACTAATATTAACAAAGAAAACGAAAACCGATAATACGTGTTAATAGAGTTCTATTTAATACAAATACTATTTATGGCTATTATTAAAAATAAAATTATCCAAATTAATCACAACACACCTCCCCGGCAACGGCGCCAAAATGATTGTAGGTATAATTACACTTGTTTAGGAAAACAAAGCGTAAAAGCGGTAAGTATTAAGCAAAATGATTTTAGAAAAATCAATTGCTAATGACCCAAAAGTAAAAAGTTCATTTCCCAAGAAGGTTGATTGTGTGTGAAAAAACTTACAAGTTTTGGATTAATATTGATAGAAAGGAAAAGGAAAGAAAAGAAAGTGATGGATACGTTAAAATTATACTAAGACGTAAAAAACGTAAAACCGTAAAAATAGAAAAAATAAAAACTTGCTCTAAAAAATTCCCAAAAAATCCTAAAAATCAAACTAAGACTTACAAATGATCATAACTTTTTTAAACTTTTTAATTAATTAATATTTAATTTTTTAATGGTAATTAAAGACCTAAAAATCAAATAAGTTAACAAAAGGTCCAAACAAATATTTTTCTACTTGTAAAACTAAAAAGTATTTTTACAAAATTTTAAAGTTATTAAATCAATTAAAAATAATTAAAAACTCTAATTAAATAATAAAATAACATTAAAAATCAAAAATTTATAAAAAATTTAAAAACTTGCAAACTAGTTTATTTTAACCTAAATAATCAGAAAATGAAGTTGAAATTACCAAAATACCCCTATTGGGCCCCCAAATGGGCTAAAACTAAAAACAGTCCAAAAGTATTGGGCTTTTTAGCCCAAAAACAAAAGTGCTCAAAAAGCTCTGAAAAAGTACAGTCCAACTCAAAGTTTGATTTTAAACACAAAAGTCAAAAAGGTCTAAAAGCTGAAAATGTGCTTATCAGTCAATAAGCTTATCCTTATTGGGCCAATAAGCCCATTAAGCAATAAGCTGATGCCATAAGCTCTGCTTAAACACACAACCTTCTTATGAGATTTTAAACCTTTTTGCAAAAAGAAATTCTAAAAAAGTTCAAGTAATAAGCCAGACACTTGAATTAAGCTTTTTCACTAAAAGACAAAATAGTCGGGTTTGAGTTCTAGGGGATTTCAAAGGTTGATTCTTTTTGCAAAAGCTCACAAATATCTTAACTAAGAATAATCAACAAGAAAAATCCCAAAAAGTCCAGTGAAATAAGCTGTAGAAGCCAATAAGCAAACTGAAAAAGCCAAATACGTGGGTTTTCTAGCAAAACCTTAACCAAATAAGCTGAAACCTTCCAGAATTGATATTAAGCTCAGAAAAGTGACACCTATCACAAAAACAAAGTTGTTTCATGTACCAATATGCCAGTTCAATCTAATAAGCACTTATTAGCTTAGTCAACAAAAGTCAATGCGTTTCAAATTTTACCAAAAGTTTAGGTTATGCTTGTGGGATGGTATTAAGCTTGTTTTAAAGCTTTTTGGAGGAAGTCTTGAGTTCAAGACCAGTGAATTGAGCTAACCAGTTGGTTAACTCAACCTTGTTTTGGCAATTAAGTCTCAATAAGCTAGTTGGCTTATGAGACTGTCAAATAAGCACACAAAGCTCAAAACACAAACACTAGCAACCAAAGATGAGATGTTGATAAGCAAAGACCACATGCATACAAGGTTCATGCAAGTGTTGGTGAAAATGCAAGTGTCACTTTGCTGATGTAGTTGACACTTGCAGGGACTTTTGATAAGTTATAAGTCCCTGAATAAGCTACCAATTCACACAACTAGATATTGTAGAGATGTACACCAACTAGGACTATTCCAAAACCAAATTTTAGACTCCAATTACAAGAAATGAGCAAGTTATCTTTTCTGATATGTTTGACCAATTTCAAAACCCTCTTATTCAGATTTTCCAAAACTTCGCAAAACCAATTCCAAACTTGTAGCAACTTGACCAGTGACCAAAACTACTTCCAAATGACTTGTATGACATGTTCCAACCCAAAAATCCCAAGGCCAAAGGCCTTAAGACCTTTTGCACAAGAAATGCACCCTTATGCCCCCTTTTTGTACTTTTTGTTCCAAATCCTTTTTCAAACACACAACCTAATGATTTTATACTTCCTATATGTCTACTAGGTGACACTAAGCAGATGTAAAGCAAAAACTAACAAACACAAACACTGAAACAACAATTCACATAACCACACAACTTTGACAAATTTTTAGCAAAAATTTCCAAAGAGTAAAAGAGATTAGAGAGTGCACCTATCCTCCAAAACTTCCTAAGAGGATTCAACAATGCTCCTTTTACTATTCTCAACAACTAGAGAGTAGCCAAGGTCCTTGAATCAACAAGAAGCCTTGTTGATGGTTCAACAACTGAACCAAGGCCTTTGTTATGTGATTTTCAACACAAGGCAACAATAGCCTCACCAAAGCCTCAAATCTTCTCAAAAGCTTGCTGGTAACAAGCTTTTAACAAGCTTAAAGGATTTGGAAGGGGTTAGTAACAAGTATGATGATAACAGATGGTATATTAGAAAAATCACTTTGAAAACCACTTTTCCAAAGCTCATAAAAACTTTTCTAATGAAGATCTAGCTTCACCACTCAAACACTAAGGATTTGAGAGGAAAAATAACAGATCTAAACACCTAGAATCCAAGGGCTTTAACTGGTAAAGCCTTGAATCACTAGATCTTAACGAAACTCAAGGAAACACTTTTTAAAAAACATGAAAACTTGAAATCTTAACGAAACTCAAACGTGGCCAACACAAACCACCAAAACAGTTGTATAATGATTGTGGAACTCATATTCAAGCATCTAACACCAACTTCATTCAATATAAAAGGAATTACAATTGAGAATTTTCAAAATACACAACTTATATTGATATGAAAGGAATTACAAATAGAATGCCTAGAAAATGGAACAAAGGCTCTCTCACAGGTTGAGGAGTCCTTTTAAAGAGGTACAAATACTATTCTAGAAAGGAACATATACAATAACCTAGAAAATCTCAGAATTTCCCTTGATTTGTTTTGAGTTGATGAGTTCTCCAAAATGATCTTTATCGTTTGTTTTTGCCTTTGGGACCAAGTATGAAGCATAAACCGTTGATCTTTACACGTGGCATTCCTTGGAGAGGAAGTCGTGTGTTCATTGGTAGACGAGGTTGATGGTGGGGACCAGTGGGTGATGGGCTATGGAATGTTAAGTGTGGGATGTGAACGTGTGAGGGTGAATCACACGTGGGATTGGGTAATTGGGATTTACCCTTTGGTTTAAGTGGGGTGGTAACTGGGTGGATGAAGGTGAACATTAGTAACTTTTGATCTGAAAAAGGTGGGTTGGTAGTGTTTGGCGCGTGTTTGTGTATTTGAAAGTTTGAGTGTACACAAATGGCCCTTTTACTTTGGCAAAACCTTCATAACAAGTTATTTCAGCACATAAAATGTGTTCCTTTGTTAAACAAGTTTTGTTTTTCACACATTTAAACTTTCTCAAAAGGATTACAAGCCCCTTGTTTTGCACATTTGTTGAATCTTCAAGGGCGTTTCTTGTATAATATTGATTCTTAAAGGTCTTCTTTGTATGTGTGACTTTGAGGAGGACCAATATTGACAAATCCATAACTTGGAGGGACTAATCTTGCCAATTCTTTAAAGTTTAGGGACCTTTTTGTAATTTTGACAAACTTTAGGGAATTATGAATATACAAGGGTATAAAGTGTCATTTCTTCAATGATGAAGGACCTTTCTTGTATATCTTCAATTCTTCAAGGACTTTTTCTTGGAAAATCAAAAGTAGGGCCCGGTTCATTATGCGGCTTCGTTTCTCAGGTTTGTTTTTGCTTGTTTCTTGTGATCTTTTGTCTTTTTCATGATATCCATACCTAAAATACACAAGTAACAAAAATAAGCATATAATATGGTATTTTATGAAATATTTTAGCATTTAAAGCCCAAAAAGAACGATGAGACCATGTATAATTGCAGTCTCATCATGAACTATTAATAAGGTTTTATCCAGGAGAGCTTACTCGAGTTGTACTAGAGGCTTCTATGAAACCCCTGATTTTACCTCTTTGACTTTGTCACCTTATGTACGCATCTTGCTTGAATCAGTGTAATTCCATTTCACCAAATTTTATGAGGCTTCAGTCTTTCATCTAATTACACTGTCAAATCTAGTATATTTATAAATATATGGGACTTTTGTCATATTTAACTACTTTAACCTCCACATAGCCTCATTTTACACATTTAATATATACAATATACTTTAATGGAGAAGTTTACTCCCTACATTATATCTAGTCCTAACTAATTCAATCACATTCATCTTATACATAAACAAAAGACCCTAAAAATGACACATCACCCCTTTTGAAGCTATATGTCACACGAATTGTATATACATACAAGTATACACTTGATAAAAACCTTCCTAAGCTTAACACTACCTACCTTGTCACTAGATATTTTTGGAAAAATCCTTTCCCCACATGTTGTATATGATACACGGCTAGAAAGCCTTCCACACAAACCAAACACAACATTCTACAAAGCAAATCTAGTACTAGGATTATCTCATTAATACTTGTACTTGGATGTATCCTACTTGCCCTTAACATAGCCGAATAACCAACTTCACAAAGCTTATGTACATCCTTCCATTTATGAGGTGTACTAAGCTTTACTATACTTACATCATACTTCCTACAACTAGCAAAACCAAAACCACTTTCTCTTTGAAAAACCTACGGCAAGAAACAACATAAGAAGCTAGTCTTCACCAAACCATTTAACTCACACTTCATTTACTCTCTAATCATCACTAAACACTCCACATTCACTCCTCATAGCATTGAATTGGGTCAAACAACATTGAAAAAGAAGGAAAGTCACGGCATACATATTCTTGACTAGGAAATCTTCACATTCCACTCTTAAGTAACCTCAACCTCTAGTGTTGCTACTCCTTGTTCATCTTTCATCATCTCTTCAAAACAAGTAAGTGAAACATCTCCTCACCACCTTTCCATTTATTTTTACTTCCCATTGCATGTCATTGACATAAACTCCTAGAAATCGAGACTAAGAATACATGCACACGTAAAAACTATGCTAAAACCTAACTAGAAACCCACGGCTTGAATATTGTGGTTATAAGAAAACATGTATTCATGTTTGGACCTATAAACAACATGTGCAAACAAGTGACTAACTTAGGTTTGCTTCCTAGAAAAAACTAAAGTGTTAGACCTTAAAATATGGTTAGATAAAGCCCCATATGTCTCGGCTTAATATTCTAGCCGAATGAGGAGACATTGGTCTAATGCATCTTTGGTTAACTTAGGATGAATTGGGAAGAAAGATTATTAATAAGCTAGATAAGCCACAAACTTAAATAAGTCGAGCCATATAAGCCGAACAAAATAAGTCATAAGCTTGTATAAGCCGAAACATAATAAGCCCATCAGGGAAAGATAAATGTTTAGGTTATATAGTTTTGGTTAAATATATGTTTTCTAATATTAAACAAGCCCACTAATAAGCTCATTAGGCCCAATATACAAAACCGGACCCTTAATGGGCCAACCGAGCCCATTAAGCACCAAATACATTTAATGGATAAGTTTTGTGCCATTTTTGTAATATAGTGAAAGTACTAGTAAGGAATGAAATTGTATAACACTTATATACTTAATTCGTGACTTAAAACAAGTACAAGGACTAAACTTGCCAATTGGAAAAGTCTAGGGTTGCGTATATTACTAGTCGAGCATTTATATAAACCCCGAGGACTAAACTTGCCATTTTATAAACTTAATACAAACCCTAGAATGTTTTCGGGCCATATTAACTTAGTTCGAGACTTGAGGGACTAGTATTGTCAATTTTGTAAACTTATATAAACCCTAAGTTACTTTTCGTGCCCTTCTTATACATTTCGAAACCACAAGGACCCATTTTGCCACGTTTTGAATATAAACCGAGCCCTAGGGGGCTGTTATGTAACATATGTACACCCCCTTAACCCTAGCCGAACTACAAGGACCATATTTGACATTACTCGAAACATATGCAAGCCCTATTTACACGTGTAACTAGGGGGACTTGTTTGGCCAAACCTTGAAACTAAAATATGCCCTAGGGGCGTTTGTGTAAATTGCCGAGAGTATGTATATACTTGAGGGACTAATATTGTAATTTCCCTAAACTTAAACAAACCCTAATTATATATACTTTCCCTAATATTTAAAAAGTGTAAACTTAAATAAAACGATAAATACAAAATCCATTTTCATCCTCAAACTTGTCATTTAATTAAATTATATAAACTTTGGAGACTTTTATTAAATAAAATGTAACACGTTTTTGTAAACATTATTTATATAAGTTATATATAAATTAAATACAATTAATTTATAAGAATAAATATATTAAATATATTTATTATTAATCTTGTACATTTTAAATAAATATAAAACCGTCTTTTATAAATATTTAACTCACCTTATTATGGTACAAGTACGAAAACATTAATTAAACGAATTAGTTACTTGAACGATATTAATTACTACGCACTTAAATATAAGTACTCCATTACTTGTACAACGATAAATTAAATTACAAGGATCTTAATAAAATACTTAAAACCAGTAGGAGCATGTACAGATTGTTTTGGTGACTTTTATACATCCTATTATACTTTTACTGAGACTGTATAATTAGTTAGGTTGTTGACTGTGTTGTGGGCACTACTTTGGATTCTTGTGACTTATTATCGAATTACTGAGGTGAGTTCATGGCCCCACTTTATATATTGACAAACTTTTAAATCCTTTATGGGGAAAAATCATGCAACATATTTTATGGATGTAAACTGAACTGTATCAACTTTTGATTGCATGTGCCTATTGTAGAATTTCTCATGACCAGTGAACTGAAACTGTTAGAATTATTGGATTACCTGAATGTTATAAATATATCTATTTGGGATTGACCATCCCCATCTGGGTGAGTCATGCTCACTGTGCCTTAGCCGGGACGACATGTGTTTACCATGTCAGAACGGAATATTGGGTGCATTATTATTAATACGAAGGGTTCTCATTTGTTGAGGGCTTAACTTGTCAAGTGCCAGTTTCAGGCAACAGGCAATGTAATTACCTTTAAGTATTGATGCCATTACTATTTCAGTGACTGTTTTACTATCCAAACTTATTTATTAAACTTGTGAATTCACCAACTTTATGTTGACCCTCAAAAGCATGTTTTTCTCAGGTATTTGAAGCAGGTAGTTATTTTGTGCATGGATCTCAGCATCAGGATAGGCAGCATTCTAGCACCCATCTGGGGATTTTCATTATTGGGAATTATAAACAATCTTTTATTTATGTTGGAACCATTTTTAATAACAATTCGCACTCCTGATCATGTAATAAATGTTTGATAATCTTTTATCTGATACTCTATGTACTATCTGATATTGATCCACCTACGTGACACCCAAATATTATTTCTGCTGCATTTCACCAATTTCGGGGTGTCAGAGAATGGTATCAGAGCGATAGTTATAGAGAACCAGACCAAAAATTAATAAAATACAAAAATAAAGTTTTTATATAAACTGACTATAACTACTTAAAAATCTTTTGGGATTTTTGGGACTAAAATAGCTGAGCATATAGAACGTAGAGCATGTATTTACTATAGGATTTATGTGAGCATTGATTATTAACTTTTGGTTAAATAATCTTATAAGTATTAACTAAGCCTTTTAACTCGCGATGTTAACAGAACACTCACTACAACCACTATAACTTAAAAATATCATTTTTAAAACTTTTTAACCTGAGTAAGCTTATACTAACGTCAATTAAAAATGATGTTATTCCCAGATTTACTATGGCATCACCAGTGACATCACCGACAGCTGTACTAGATATAGACCCCACTCTAGTTATACCACGGTCACCAACGTCAGTGCTGCCAAGATGGCTGTCAGCTTCCGAGTCTGAGGACAGTCAGACCGATGGAGTAGTCCCGACTGTTGCTACTCTACCTGCTGCTATGGTTCCCCCTGTTGAGGATGAGGACCAGATGACCTATGCCCTGTCACCCCTACCACCCTCGTCATCTCTTCAGGGCTATGCACCTGGATCTCTACCACCTCGTAAGAGGAGGTACGAGACTACCCCCGCCTCTATTTTTGAGGTCAGAGAGGGTTCCGGGACTAGACAGGTTGACACTATCCAAGCCCAGATTGCGGCATTGGCTGCTCGACAGGCCTATGGCATGGCAGATGTCCACGCCTTGATGGTTGCCGGCCAGGCTGAGCGCTCTATCTTGCGGGAGCGTCTAGATTCCCTCACTTGGACAACCTGGGCAGAAGCCCAAGTCGCTAGAGGGACATGGGCCACAGTCCATGATGCTCTTCAGTGGCTCATGGGGGAGTATGATCTCATCTGTCACTGCATCTACACTGTGGAGAGCCTACAACATCAGACTCATGCTACACTCTCAGCTCAGGAGCAGACCATGTCCATGATCTTTGACTTAGCGACTGTTCGTCATGATGGAGTGACGACAGAGACGGCCCATCTTAGAGGAGCTTTGGATACCCTTCGAGCTCAGTTGGTTCAGACGCTTTGACACGTCAATAGGACCCGTCTTGCCATGATTGCCTTGCAGGATGCCATGCCAGCACAAGTAGCCCCACCAGCTCCCTTTGTACCAGACACTTCCAGCGGATCTATTAGACATGCATAGATTCGATGTGCTAGATTTTGTGTACATCATGATAAGCTCTTGGGTTGCATCCCAACTATCATGATGTAAGACCCCATGTAATTTCATTTCATGCATCTTTAGTATCCTATCATGTACTGTACTCCATGAGATAGGTGTCTATATATATTGCATTTTAGACTGTGTGTACCACCATCCCAAACAGGCGTGCTCTACTTCTATCTTGGATTGGTTGTGCCTGATGATATGTTTAATTTCTACCAGAAATGACATGTGCTCACTTTCTTTTGTTATATATCATGTGTCGTGCTATATTATTGAAATCTTGACAGGTCATCCAATTTGTTAGAAATTTTGAGCATAAATACCCTTGTGTAAAGAATATATGAACTGTACTAACACTAAAGCTAATGATCTCATTTTGTGTATGACTACAGACAAATGGCAATCACCAGAACTAATCCCAACAACACCGATGTCGATGCTACTCATAACGTCACTACTGCCCAACTTAGGGAAATGATACACCAAGGTATCTCCACTGCTATGGCCGCTAGCCGAAATATGGACGATAGCCAAAACTATAATGCACCCAGGAACAACAACACCACTAGAGGCTGCTCCCATCCTGATTTCCTCATATGCAAGCCGTCATATTACTAGGGCAGCGAAGGCGTTGTAGAGCTGATGCAATGGTTTGAAAGACTAGAGACCGTGTTCTGCATCAGCGACTGCGCCGACAAAAACAAGGTCAAGTTCGCCACCTACACATTACTCGAAAGTGCTCTCACGTGGTGGAACTTGGTGGTTTCTACCCTAGGACACGACGATGCTTAGACTCTCAACTGGACCAACTTGAAAGAGAGAATGACTGAAAAGTACTGCCCAAGGGGCGAAATGAAGAAACTGGAAGTCGAACTATGAGATCTTCGGTGTAAGAACAATGACATCATGTTATACAACCAGAGGTTTCAGGAGTTGACCCTCCATGTGCACTAGGATGTTTCCCAATAAAGAGGAAAAGATTGAGAAGTATGTTGGAGGACTTCCCGACGCCATCCATGATAACGTTATCGCCTCTCGACCCACTACTGTCGAGAATGCCATGGAATTTGCTACAGAGCTGATCAACAAAAGAGCCCGTACCATATCTGAGAGGCAGACCGAAAGCAAAAGAAAGGTGGATGACAATATCCGCAGCCATTACCAGCCACCTCAAATGAGGCAAAATGTCGGGCAGGTATACAGTGCTATCTCCACCACAGAGCCAAGGACTTAAGTAGGTACCAAACCTATGTGCCCGAGGTGCCACTTCTACCACAATGTTGGTAGTCCATGCAAATCCTGCTACAAATTTGGAGAGATTGGTCATTTTGCTCGTACCTGCCAAGTTAATGCTGTTACCCAGTTCTGACCTAACACAAATGCTAGAAACAAAAACCAGGGCAGACATAATGCCCGTGGGAATGGGAATGCACAGCTGGGAAACCGCAACGCTGCTGGAGGAAGTAACAATGGTCCAAAGAAAGGAGTTGTATGCTACGAGTGTGGAGCACCCGGACATGTGAGACCAGGTTTCCCCAAGTTGGCTAGTCAGAACAAAAACAATGGAGGAGCCACATCAAGGGTATACATGGTAGGAAATGCAAAGGCCAACCCAGACACCATCATTGTTACTGGTACGTTCTTATTAAACAATCGTTATGCATCCGTTCTATTTGACATTGGAGCGGATAGAAGCTTTATATCTACTGAATTTAATAACATACTAGAAGTTACCCCATAAATATTAGACCACCATTTATCCGTAGAATTAGCAGACGGTAAAATCGTAGAGGCCGATGTCATCATTAGAGGTTGTACTCTGAACCTTTCCAAGCATCCATTCAACATTGACCTAATTTTAGTAAACTTAGGTAGTTTCGATGTTATTATTGGCATGGACTGGTTAGCTAGGTATCATGCAGTCATTGTCTGCGATGAGAAATTAGTTCGCCTGCCATGGGGAAACGAGACCCTAATCATTCGGGGAGACGGTAACACTTACCTTACTGACACTAGACTCAGTGTCATCTCTTGTACTAAAGCCCAGAAATATTTGTTGAGAGGATGTCCTATCTTTTTGGCTCATATTTCCCAAACAGATGAAGAAGATAAACCCGAGAAGAAACAAATCAAGGACGTACCTATCGTCCGAGATTTTCCCGAAGTCTTTCCTGAGGAATTGCCAGGTTTACCACCAGCCCGACAGGTGGAATTCCAGATCGACTTGATCCCCGAAGCTGCACCCGTGGCTAAAGCTCCTTATCGATTGGCATCATCAGAAAGGAAAGAACTAGCTGAACAACTTCAGGAATTGTCTGACAAAGGATTTATCCGGCCCAGTTCCTCACCGTGGGGAGCTCCGGTCTTATTTGTCAAAAATAAAGATGGTTCCTTCCGAATGTGCATCGATTATAGAGAACTGAATAAGTTGACTGTAAAGAATCGTTATCCACTTCCCCGCATTGACGATTTATTTGACCAACTGCAAGGGTCAAGTGTGTATTCCAAGATTGATCTAAGATCTGGATATCACCAATTGAGGGCCAGGGAGGAGGATATTTCAAAAAACAGCTTTCAGGACCCGTTAAGGCCATTACGAATTCCAAGTCATGCCATTTGGGTTGACCAACGCACAAGCCATCTTCATGGACCTTATGAATCATGTGTGCAGACCCTACCTGGATAAATTCGTGATAGTCTTCATAGATGATATACTCATTTATTCCAAGAATGAACAGGAACATGGAGAATACCTTACACAAGTGTTGAAGGTGATCAAGGAGGAACAACTTTATGCCAAGTTCTCCAAATGTAAATTCTGGATTCCCAGAGTTCAATTCCTCGGCCACGTGATAGATAGTGACGGTATTCATGTAGACCCAACACAGGTTGAGTCTGTCAAGGATTGGGCATCTCTTAAATCACCAACAGAGATCCGCCAATTCCTAGGCCTTGCCGGATACTATCGCCGATATATCGAAGGTTTCTCCAAGATAGCCAAACCAATGACCAAACTCACACAGAAAGGAATAAAGTTTGACTAGGGAGAGAAAGAAGAATCACCTTTCCAGCTGATCAAGCAGAAGCTGTGTAGTGCACCTATTTTGGCCATACCCAAGGGCAACGACGACTTTGTTGTATATTATGATGCATCACACAAAGGCTTGGGTGTAGTGTTGATGCAAATAACAAAGGTTATCGCCTATGCCTCCAGGCAACTGAAGAAACACGAGAAGAACTACACCACACATGATCTAGAACTTGGATCCGTGGTTTTTGCTTTAAAAATCTAGAGACATTGTCTTTACGAAACTAAGTGCACTGTGCACACTGACCATAAAAGTTTGCAACACATACTGGATCAAAAGGAGCTAAACATGAGGCAACGTCATTGGATTGAATTGCTAAGTGACTACGACAGCAAGATCAAATACCACCACGGTAAAGCAAACATGGTTGCTGATGCTCTAAGCCGTAAGGAAACCGATCCTCCTATGAGGGTCCGAGCACTAGTCATGACGATTAGCCTGGACCTACCCAAGCAAATTCTTGAAGCTCAGACTCAAGCTCAGAAGCCTGAAAACCTCGTGAAGGAAGATATTATAGGTATGCTTAGAACCGACCTCACCAAAGAGAAATTGGAGCCGAGAGCGGATGGAACTCTGTGCTTACACGAGAGGAGTTGGTTACCCTGTTATGGAGACTTGAGGAACGTAATCATGTACGAGTCTCACAAGTCTAAGTATTCCATACATCCCTGATCTGAAAAGATGTATCAGGATATGAAAAAGTTATACTGGTGGCCGAACATAAAAGCAAACATTTCCACCTATGTTCAGAAGTGTTTGACATGCTCACGTGTCAAGACCGAACACCAAAGACCATCCGGTTTGCTAGTACAGCCTGAGATACCAAAGTGGAAATGGGAGAACATCACTATGGACTTTATCACCAAGCTTCCAAAGTCGTCTCACGATTACGACACCATCTGGGTAATCGTCGATCGACTCACCAAATCCGCGCACTTCCTACCAATCAGGGAAACAGATTCCCTGACGAAACTAGCAAAGACATATCTTAAGGAGATAGTGACCAAGCATGGAATACCAGTCTCAGTAATCTGTGATCGAGACGCTAGGTTCATATCAAACTTCTAGAAGGCTTTCCAACGAGCTTTAGGGACAAACTTGGACATGAGCACTGCTTGCCACCCGCAAACTAACGATCAAAGTGAACGAACCATCCAAACCCTTGAAGACATGTTACGAGCATGTGTAATTAACTTTGGGAATGGATGGGTTGATCACATATCTTTGGTCGAATTTTCCTACAATAACAGCTATCATGCTAGTATCAAGGCTGCCCCCTTCGAAGCACTATATGGTAGAAAATGTCGTTCACTTGTGTGCTGGGCAAAAGTAGGCGAATTTCAACTCACCAGACCAGAACTAATCCAGGAAACTACCGACAAGATCGTCCTCATAAAGCAAAGGATCCAAGTTGCTCGCGATCGACAAAAGAGCTATGCGGACCAGAAACCAAAACCTATGCAGTTTGAAGTAGGTTATCGTGTCATGCTCAAGGTATCACCATGGAAGGGAGTTGTACGCTTTGGTAAACGTGGAAAACTGAACCCACGTTTACCTGAGCTCAGCCTTAAGGCGTGCATGCCTCGAACGGGTCCTGACAGGATTTGACTCTCAACGGACTATAAACCCCGTCAGAGTCTCCAAAGCTACTTGATTAACCAACAAGGAGCACCTGCAAGTGCTTAGAGGTTCCAGACACTATCAATACTCACTTTTAGATCACACAATCGGTGATTTAGAATATCATCTACTCGATTCCCAATTTTAAGTTTAAGAATATAGCTATAACAGTATCAATAAGCCTGATATCGAAGGGATTTCTTGCTTTAGTCTTACTGGATTTATTGTTGTTGACCCTTTTAAGGTTATCGCGAGGATCGGGGAGGTCGCCTATCGTTTGTAATTACCATAACAATTGAGTCAAGTGAACTCCACCTTTCACGTGTCTAACCTTAAGAATTTATCTTTTCTGATATGTTTGACCAATTTCAAAACCCTCTTATTCAGATTTTCCAAAACTTCGCAAAACCAATTCCAAACTTGTAGCAACTTGACCAGTGACCAAAACTACTTCCAAATGACTTGTATGACAGGTTCCAACCCAAAAATCCCAAGGCCAAAGGCCTTAAGACCTTTTGCACAAGAAATGCACCCTTATGCCCCCTTTTTGTACTTTTTGTTCCAAATCCTTTTTCAAACACACAACCTAACGATTTTATACTTCCTATATGTCTACTAGGTGACACTAAGCAGATGTAAAGCAAAAACTAACAAACACAAACACTGAAACAACAATTCACATAACCACACAACTTTGACAAATTTTTAGCAAAAATTTCCAAAGAGTAAAAGAGATTAGAGAGTGCACCTATCCTCCAAAACTTCCTAAGAGGATTCAACAATGCTCCTTTTACTATTCTCAACAACTAGAGAGTAGCCAAGGTCCTTGAATCAACAAGAAGCCTTGTTGATGGTTCAACAACTGAACCAAGGCCTTTGTTATGTGATTTTCAACACAAGGCAACAATAGCCTCACCAAAGCCTCAAATCTTCTCAAAAGCTTGCTGGTAACAAGCTTTTAACAAGCTTAAAGGATTTGGAAGGGGTTAGTAACAAGTATGATGATAACAGATGGTATATTAGAAAAATCACTTTGAAAACCACTTTTCCAAAGCTCATAAAAACTTTTCTAATGAAGATCTAGCTTCACCACTCAAACACTAAGGATTTGAGAGGAAAAATAACAGATCTAAACACCTAGAATCCAAGGGCTTTAACTGGTAAAGCCTTGAATCACTAGATCTTAACGAAACTCAAGGAAACACTTTTTAAAAAACATGAAAACTTGAAATCTTAACGAAACTCAAACGTGGCCAACACAAACCACCAAAACAGTTGTATAATGATTGTGGAACTCATATTCAAGCATCTAACACCAACTTCATTCAATATAAAAGGAATTACAATTGAGAATTTTCAAAATACACAACTTATATTGATATGAAAGGAATTACAAATAGAATGCCTAGAAAATGGAACAAAGGCTCTCTCACAGGTTGAGGAGTCCTTTTAAAGAGGTACAAATACTATTCTAGAAAGGAACATATACAAACCCTAGCCTAGAAAATCTCATAATTTCCCTTGATTTGTTTTGAGTTGATGAGTTCTCCAAAATGATCTTTATCGTTTGTTTTTGCCTTTGGGACCAAGTATGAAGCATAAACCGTTGATCTTTACACGTGGCATTCCTTGGAGAGGAAGTCGTGTGTTCATTGGTAGACGAGGTTGATGGTGGGGACCAGTGGGTGATGGGCTATGGAATGTTAAGTGTGGGATGTGAACGTGTGAGGGTGAATCACACGTGGGATTGGGTAATTGGGATTTACCCTTTGGTTTAAGTGGGGTGGTAACTGGGTGGATGAAGGTGAACATTAGTAACTTTTGATCTGAAAAAGGTGGGTTGGTAGTGTTTGGCGCGTGTTTATGTATTTGAAAGTTTGAGTGTACACAAATGGCCCTTTTACTTTGGCAAAACCTTCATAACAAGTTATTTCAGCACATAAAATGTGTTCCTTTGTTAAACAAGTTTTGTTTTTCACACATTTAAACTTTCTCAAAAGGATTACAAGCCCCTTGTTTTGCACATTTGTTGAATCTTCAAGGGCGTTTCTTGTATAATATTGATTCTTAAAGGTCTTCTTTGTATGTGTGACTTTGAGGAGGACCAATATTGACAAATCCATAACTTGGAGGGACTAATCTTGCCAATTCTTTAAAGTTTAGGGACCTTTTTGTAATTTTGACAAACTTTAGGGAATTATGAATATACAAGGGTATAAAGTGTCATTTCTTCAATGATGAAGGACCTTTCTTGTATATCTTCAATTCTTCAAGGACTTTTTCTTGGAAAATCAAAAGTAGGGCCCGGTTCATTATGCGGCTTCGTTTCTCAGGTTCGTTTTTGCTTGTTTCTTGTGATCTTTTGTCTTTTTCATGATATCCATACCTAAAATACACAAGTAACAAAAATAAGCATATAATATGGTATTTTATGAAATATTTTAGCATTTAAAGCCCAAAAAGAACGATGAGACCATGTATAATTGCAGTCTCATCATGAACTATTAGTAAGGTTTTATCCAGGAGAGCTTACTCGAGTTGTACTAGAGGCTTCTATGAAACCCCTGATTTTACCTCTTTGACTTTGTCACCTTATGTACGCATCTTGCTTGAATCAGTGTAATTCCATTTCACCAAATTTTATGAGGCTTCAGTCTTTCATCTAATTACACTGTCAAATCTAGTATATTTATAAATATATGGGACTTTTGTCATATTTAACTACTTTAACCTCCACATAGCCTCATTTTACACATTTAATATATACAATATACTTTAATGGAGAAGTTTACTCCCTACATTATATCTAGTCCTAACTAATTCAATCACATTCATCTTATACATAAACAAAAGACCCTAAAAATGACACATCACCCCTCTTGAAGCTATATGTCACACGAATTGTATATACATACAAGTATACACTTGACAAAAACCTTCCTAAGCTTAACACTACCTACCTTGTCACTAGATATTTTTGGAAAAATCCTTTCCCCACATGTTGTATATGATACACGGCTAGAAAGCCTTCCACACAAACCAAACACAACATTCTACAAAGCAAATCTAGTACTAGGATTATCTCATTAATACTTGTACTTGGATGTATCCTACTTGCCCTTAACATAGCCGAATAACCAACTTCACAAAGCTTATGTACATCCTTCCATTTATGAGGTGTACTAAGCTTTACTATACTTACATCATACTTCCTACAACTAGCAAAACCAAAACCACTTTCTCTTTGAAAAACCTACGGCAAGAAACAACATAAGAAGCTAGTCTTCACCAAACCATTTAACTCACACTTCATTTACTCTCTAATCATCACTAAACACTCCACATTCACTCCTCATAGCATTGAATTGGGTCAAACAACATTGAAAAAGAAGGAAAGTCACGGCATACATATTCTTGACTAGGAAATCTTCACATTCCACTCTTAAGTAACCTCAACCTCTAGTGTTGCTACTCCTTGTTCATCTTTCATCATCTCCTCAAAACAAGTAAGTGAAACATCTCCTCACCACCTTTCCATTTATTTTTACTTCCCATTGCATGTCATTGACATAAACTCCTAGAAATCGAGACTAAGAATACATGCACACGTAAAAACTATGCTAAAACCTAACTAGAAACCCACGGCTTGAATATTGTGGTTATAAGAAAACATGTATTCATGTTTGGACCTATAAACAACATGTGCAAACAAGTGACTAACTTAGGTTTGCTTCCTAGAAAAAACTAAAGTGTTAGACCTTAAAATATGGTTAGATAAAGCCCCATATGTCTCGGCTTAATATTCTAGCCGAATGAGGAGACACTGGTCTAATGCATCTTTGGTTAACTTAGGATGAATTGGGAAGAAAGATTATTAATAAGCTAGATAAGCCACAAACTTAAATAAGTCGAGCCATATAAGCCGAACAAAATAAGTCATAAGCTTGTATAAGCCGAAACATAATAAGCCCATCGGGGAAAGATAAATGTTTAGGTTATATAGTTTTGGTTAAATATATGTTTTCTAATATTAAACAAGCCCACTAATAAGCTCATTAGGCCCAATATACAAAACCGGACCCTTAATGGGCCAACCGAGCCCATTAAGCACCAAATACATTTAATGGATAAGTTTTGTGCCATTTTTGTAATATAGTGAAAGTACTAGTCAAGAATGAAATTGTATAACACTTATATACTTAATTCGTGACTTAAAAAAAGTACAAGGACTAAACTTGCCAATTGGAAAAGTCTAGGGTTGCGTATATTACTAGTCGAGCATTTAATTAAACCCCGAGGACTAAACTTGCCATTTTATAAACTTAATACAAACCCTAGAATGTTTTCGGGCCATATTAACTTAGTTAGAGACTTGAGGGACTAGTATTGTCAATTTTGTAAACTTATATAAACCCTAAGTTACTTTTCGTGCCCTTCTTATACATTTCGAAACCACAAGGACCCATTTTGCCACGTTTCGAATATAAACCGAGCCCTAGGGGGCTGTTATGTAACATATGTACACCCCCTTAACCCTAGCCGAACTACAAGGACCATATTTGACATTACTCGAAACATATGCAAGCCTTATTTACACGTGTAACTAGGGGGACTTGTTTGGCCAAACCTTGAAACTAAAATATGCCCTAGGGGCGTTTGTGTAAATTGCCGAGAGTATGTATATACTTGAGGGACTAATATTGTAATTTCCCTAAACTTAAACAAACCCTAATTATATATACTTTCCCTAATATTTAAAAAGTGTAAACTTAAATAAAACGATAAATACAAAATCCATTTTCGTCCTCAAACTTGTCATTTAATTAAATTATATAAACTTTGGAGACTTTTATTAAATAAAATGTAACACGTTTTTATAAACATTATTTATATAAGTTATATATAAATTAAATACAATTAATTTATAAGAATAAATATATTAAATATATTTATTATTAATCTTGTACATTTTAAATAAATATAAAACCGTCTTTTATAAATATTTAACTCACCTTATTATGGTACAAGTACGAAAACATTAATTAAACGAATTAGTTACTTGAACGATATTAATTACTACGCACTTAAATATAAGTACTCCATTACTTGTACAACGATAAATTAAATTACAAGGATCTTAATAAAATACTTAAAACCAGTAGGAGCATGTACAGATTGTTTTGGTGACTTTTATACATCCTATTATACTTTTACTGAGACTGTATAATTAGTTAGGTTGTTGACTGTGTTGTGAGCACTACTTTGGATTCTTGTGACTTATTATCGAATTACTGAGGTGAGTTCATGGCCCCACTTTATATATTGACAAACTTTTAAATCCTTTATGGGGAAAAATCATGCAACATATTTTATGGATGTAAACTGAACTGTATCAACTTTTGATTGCATGTGCCTATTGTAGAATTTCTCATGACCCGTGAACTGAAACTGTTAGAATTATTGGATTACCTGAATGTTATAAATATATCTATTTGGGATTGACCATCCCCATCTGGGTGAGTCATGCTCACTGTGCCTTAGCCGGGACGACATGTGTTTACCATGTCAGAACGGAATATTGGGTGCATTATTATTAATACGAAGGGTTCTCATTTGTTGAGGGCTTAACTTGTCAAGTGCCAGTTTCAGGCAACAGGCAATGTAATTACCTGTAAGTATTGATGTCATTACTACTTCAGTGACTGTTTTACTATCCAAACTTATTTATTAAACTTGTGAATTCACCAACTTTATGTTGACCCTCAAAAGCATGTTTTTCTCAGGTATTTGAAGCAGGTAGTTATTATGTGCATGGATCTCAGCATCAGGATAGGCAGCATTCTAGCACCCATCTGGGGATTTTCATTATTGGGAATTATAAACAATCTTTTATTTATGTTGGAACCATTTTTAATAACAATTCGCACTCCTGATCATGTAATAAATGTTTGATAATCTTTTATCTGATGCTCTATGTACTATCTGATATTGATCCACCTACGTGACACCCAAATATTATTTCTGCTGCATTTCACCAATTTCGGGGTGTCAGAGAATGGTATCAGAGCGATAGTTATAGAGAACCAGACCAAAAATTAATAAAATACAAAAATAAAGTTTTTATATAAACTGACTATAACTACTTAAAAATCTTTTGGGTTTTTTGGGACTAAAATAGCTAAGCATATAGAACGTAGAGCATGTATTTACTATAGGATTTATGTGAGCATTGATTATTAACTTTTGGTTAAATAATCTTATAAGTATTAACTAAGCCTTTTAACTCGCGATGTTAACAGAACACTCACTACAACCACTATAACTTAAAAATATCATTTTTAAAACTTTTTAACCTGAGTAAGCTTATGCTAACGTCAATTAAAAATGATGTTATTCCCAGATTTACTATGGCATCACCAGTGACATCACCGACAGCTGTACTAGATATAGACCCCACTCTAGTTATACCACGGTCACCGACGTCAGTGCTGCCAAGATGGCTGTCAGCTTCCGAGTCTGAGGACAGTCAGACCGATGGAGTAGTCCCGACTGTTGCTACTCTACCTGCTGCTATGGTTCCCCCTGTTGAGGAGGAGGACCAGATGACCTATGCCCTGTCACCCCTACCACCCTCGTCATCTCTTCAGGGCTATGCACCTGGATCTCTACCACCTCGTAAGAGGAGGTACGAGACTACCCCCGCCTCTATTTTTGAGGTCAGAGAGGGTTCCGGGACTAGACAGGTTGACACTATCCAAGCCCAGATTGCGGCATTGGCTGCTCGACAGGCCTATGGCATGGCAGATGTCCACGCCTTGATGGTTGCCGGCCAGGCTGAGCGCTCTATCTTGCGGGAGCATCTAGATTCCCTCACTTGGACAACCTGGGCAGAAGCCCAAGTCGCTAGAGGGACATGGGCCACAGTCCATGATGCTCTTCAGTGGCTCATTGGGGAGTATGATCTCATCTGTCACTGCATCTACACTGTGGAGAGCCTACAACATCAGACTCATGCTACACTCTCAGCTCAGGAGCAGACCCTGTCCATGATCTTTGACTTAGCGACTGTTCGTCATGATGGAGTGACGACAGAGACGGCCCATCTTAGAGGAGCTTTGGATACCCTTCGAGCTCAGTTGGTTCAGACGCTTTGACACGTCAATAGGACCCGTCTTGCCATGATTGCCTTGCAGGATGCCATGCCAGCACAAGTAGCCCCACCAGCTCCCTTTGTACCAGACACTTCCAGCGGATCTATTAGACATGCATAGATTCGATGTGCTAGATTTTGTGTACATCATGATAAGGTCTTGGGTTGCATCCCAACTATCATGATGTAAGACCCCATGTAATTTCATTTCATGCATCTTTTGTATCCTATCATGTACTGTACTCCATGAGATATGTGTCTATATATATTGCATTTTAGACTGTGTGTACCACCATCCCAAACAGGCGTGCTCTACTTCTATCTTGGATTGGTTGTGCCTGATGATATGTTTACTTTCTACCAGAAATGACATGTGCTCACTTTCTTTTGTTATATATCATGTGTCGTGCTATATTATTGAAATCTTGACAGGTCATCCAATTTGTTAGAAATTTTGAGCATAAATACCCTTGTGTAAATAATATATGAACTGTACTAACACTAAAGCTAATGATCTCATTTTGTGTATGACTACAGACAAATGGCAATCACCAGAACTAATCCCAACAACACTGATGTCGATGCTACTCATAACGTCACTACTGCCCAACTTAGGGAAATGATACACCAAGGTATCTCCACTGCTATGGCCGCTAGCCGAAATATGGACGATAGCCAAAACTATAATGCACCCAGGAACAACAACACCACTAGAGGCTGCTCCCATCCTGATTTCCTCATATGCAAGCCGTCATATTACTAGGGCAGCGAAGGCGTTGTAGAGCTGATGCAATGGTTTGAAAGACTAGAGACCGTGTTCTGCATCAGCGACTGCGCCGACAAAAACAAGGTCAAGTTCGCCACCTACACATTACTCGAAAGTGCTCTCACGTGGTGGAACTTGGTGGTTTCTACCCTAGGACACGACGATGCTTAGACTCTCAACTGGACCAACTTGAAAGAGAGAATGACTGAAAAGTACTTCCCAAGGGGCGAAATGAAGAAACTGGAAGTCGAACTATGAGATCTTCGCTGTAAGAACAATGACATCATGTTATACAACCAGAGGTTTCAGGAGTTGACCCTCCATGTGCACTAGGATGTTTCCCAAGAAAGAGGAAAAGATTGAGAAGTATGTTGGAGGACTTCCCGACGCCATCCATGATAACGTTATCGCCTCTCGACCCACTACTCTCGAGAATGCCATGGAATTTGCTACAGAGCTGATCAACAAAAGAGCCCGTACCATATCTGAGAGGCAGACCGAAAGCAAAAGAAAGGTGGATGACAATATCCGCAGCCATTACCAGCCACCTCAAACGAGGCAAAATGTCGGGCAGGTATACAGTGCTATCTCCACCACAGAGCCAAGGACTTAAGTAGGTACCAAACCTATGTGCCCGAGGTGCCACTTCTACCACAATGTTGGTAGTCCATGCAAATCCTGCTACAAATTTGGAGAGATTGGTCATTTTGCTCGTACCTGCCAAGTTAATGCTGTTACCCAGTTCTGACCTAACACAAATGCTAGAAACAAAAACCAGGGCGGACATAATGCCCGTGGGAATGGGAATGCACAGCTGGGAAACCGCAACGCTGCTGGAGGAAGTAACAATGGTCCAAAGAAAGGAGTTGTATGCTACGAGTGTGGAGCACCCGGACATGTGAGACCAGGTTTCCCCAAGTTGGCTAGTCAGAACAAGAACAATGGAGGAGCCACATCAAGGGTATACATGGTAGGAAATGCAAAGGCCAACCCAGACACCATCATTGTTACTGGTATGTTCTTATTAAACAATCGTTATGCATCCGTTCTATTTGACACTGGAGCGGATAGAAGCTTTATATCTACTGAATTTAATAACATACTAGAAGTTACCCCATAAATATTAGACCACCATTTATCCGTAGAATTAGCAGACGGTAAAATCGTAGAGGCCGATGTCATCATTAGAGGTTGTACTCTGAACCTTTCCAAGCATCCATTCAACATTGACCTAATTTTAGTAAACTTAGGTAGTTTCGATGTTATTATTGGCATGGACTGGTTAGCTAGGTATCATGCAGTCATTGTCTGCGACGAGAAATTAGTTCGCCTGCCATGGGGAAACGAGACCCTAATCATTCGGGGAGACGGTAACACTTACCTTACTGACACTAGACTCAGTGTCATCTCTTGTACTAAAGCCCAGAAATATTTGTTGAGAGGATGTCCTATCTTTTTGGCTCATATTTCCCAAACAGATGAAGAAGATAAACCCGAGAAGAAACAAATCAAGGACGTACCTATCGTCCGAGATTTTCCCGAAGTCTTTCCTGAGGAATTGCCAGGTTTACCACCAGCCCGACAGGTGGAATTCCAGATCGACTTGATCCCCGAAGCTGCACTCGTGGCTAAAGCTCCTTATCGATTGGCATCATCAGAAAGGAAAGAACTAGCTGAACAACTTCAGGAATTGTCTGACAAAGGATTTATCCGGCCCAGTTCCTCACCGTGGGGAGCTCAGGTCTTATTTGTCAAAAATAAAGATGGTTCCTTCCGAATGTGCATCGATTATAGAGAACTGAATAAGTTGACTGTAAAGAATCGTTATCCACTTCCCCGCATTGACGATTTATTTGACCAACTGCAAGGGTCAAGTGTGTATTCCAAGATTGATCTAAGATCTGGATATCACCAATTAGGGCCAGGGAGGAGGATATTTCAAAAAACAGCTTTCAGGACCCGTTAAGGCCATTACGAATTCCAAGTCATGCCATTTGGGTTGACCAACGCACCAGCCATCTTCATGGACCTTATGAATCATGTGTGCAGACCCTACCTGGATAAATTCGTGATAGTCTTCATAGATGATATACTCATTTATTCCAAGAATGAACAGGAACATGGAGAATACCTTACACAAGTGTTGAAGGTGATCAAGGAGGAACAACTTTATGCCATGTTCTCCAAATGTAAATTCTGGATTCCCAGAGTTCAATTCCTCGGCCACGTGATAGATAGTGACGGTATTCATGTAGACCCAACACAGGTTGAGTCTGTCAAGGATTGGGCATCTCTTAAATCACCAACAGAGATCCGCCAATTCCTAGGCCTTGCTGGATACTATCGCCGATATATCGAAGGTTTCTCCAAGATAGCCAAACCAATGACCAAACTCACACAGAAAGGAATAAAGTTTGATTGGGGAGAGAAAGAAGAATCAGCTTTACAGCTGATCAAGCAGAAGCTGTGTAGTGCACCTATTTTGGCCATACCCAAGGGCAACGACGACTTCGTTGTATATTGTGATGCATCACACAAAGGCTTGGGTGTAGTGTTGATGCAAATAACAAAGGTTATCGCCTATGCCTCCAGGCAACTGAAGAAACACGAGAAGAACTACACCACACATGATCTAGAACTTGGATCCGTGGTTTTTGCTTTAAAAATCTAGAGACATTGTCTTTACGAAACTAAGTGCACTGTGCACACTGACCATAAAAGTTTGCAACACATACTGGATCAAAAGGAACTAAACATGAGGCAACGTCATTGGATTGAATTGCTAAGTGACTACGACAACAAGATCAAATACCACCACGGTAAAGCAAACATGGTTGCTGATGCTCTAAGCCGTAAGGAAACCGATCCTCCTATGAGGGTCCGAGCACTAGTCATGACGATTAGCCTGGACCTACCCAAGCAAACTCTTGAAGCTCAGACTCAAGCTCAGAAGCCTGAAAACCTCGTGAAGGAAGATATTAGAGGTATGCTTAGAACCGACCTCACCAAAGAGAAATTGGAGCCGAGAGCGGATGGAACTCTGTGCTTACACGAGAGGAGTTGGTTACCCTGTTATGGAGACTTGAGGAACGTAATCATGTACGAGTCTCACAAGTCTAAGTATTCCATAAATCCCTGATCTGAAAAGATGTATCAGGATATGAAAAAGTTATACTGGTGGCCGAACATAAAAGCAAACATTTCCACCTATGTTCAGAAGTGTTTGACATGCTCACGTGTCAAGACCGAACACCAAAGACCATCCGGTTTGCTAGTACAGCCTGAGATACCAAAGTGGAAATGGGAGAACATCACTATGGACTTTATCACCAAGCTTCCAAAGTTGTCTCACGATTACGACACCATCTGGGTAATCGTCGATCGACTCACCAAATCCGCGCACTTCCTACCAATCGGGGAAACAGATTCCCTGACGAAACTAGCAAAGACATATCTTAAGGAGATAGTGACCAAGCATGGAATACCAGTCTCAGTAATCTGTGATCGAGACGCTAGGTTCACATCAAACTTCTAGAAGGCTTTCCAACGAGCTTTAGGGACAAACTTGGACATGAGCACTGCTTGCCACCCGCAAACTAACGATCAAAGTGAACGAACCATCCAAACCCTTGAAGACATGTTACGAGCATGTGTAATTAACTTTGGGAATGGATGGGTTGATCACATATCTTTGGTCGAATTTTCCTACAATAGCAGCTATCATGCTAGTATCAAGGTTGCCCCCTTCGAAGCACTATATGGTAGAAAATGTCGTTCACCTGTGTGCTGGGCAAAAGTAGGCGAATTTCAACTCACCAGACCAGAACTAATCCAGGAAACTACCGACAAGATCGTCCTCATAAAGCAAAGGATCCAAGCTGCTCGCGATCGACAAAAGAGCTATGCGGACCAGAAACCAAAACCTATGCAGTTTGAAGTAGGTTATCGTGTCATGCTCAAGGTATCACCATGTAAGGGAGTTGTACGCTTTGGTAAACGTGGAAAACTGAACCCACGTTTACCTGAGCTCAGCCTTAAGGCGTGCATGCCTCGAACGGGTCCTGACAGGATTTGACTCTCAACGGACGATAAACCCCGTTAGAGTCTCCAAAGCTACTTGATTAACCAACAAGGAGCACCTGCAAGTGCTTAGAGGTTCCAGACACTATCGATACTCACTTTTAGATCACACAATCGGTGATTTAGAATATCATCTACTCGATTCCCAATTTTAAGTTTAAGAATATAGCTATAACAGTATCAATAAGCCTGATATCGAAGGGATTTCTTGCTTTAGTCTTACTGGATTTATTGTTGTTGACCCTTTTAAGGTTATCGCGAGGATCGGGGAGGTCGCCTATCGTTTGTAATTACCATAGAAATTGAGTCAAGTGAACTCCACCTTTCACGTGTCTAACCTTAAGAAGTGCTATGCTGAAGAACCTCTAGCTATTCCATGGAAGGAGTTCACTTCGATGACAAACTCCAGTTCACAGAAGAACCGGTAGATATCATGGAGAGGACGGTTAAGAAGTTGAAACATAGCCGTATCCCTTGGTCAAGGTACGATGGAACTCGAGGAGAGGTCCTGAGTTCACTTGGGAACGAGAAGACTCGTTCAAGACCAAGTACCCACAACTGTTCACCTGACCAGTGACGTTAATCTAAGCTTTGAGGACAAAGCTAAAATAACGGGAACGTGCTTTAAAACCCCTGATTTTACCTCTTTGACTTTGTCACCTTATGTACGCATCTTGCTTGAATCAGTGTAATTCCATTTCACCAAATTTTATGAGGCTTCAGTCTTTCATCTAATTACACTGTCAAATCTAGTATATTTATAAATATATGGGACTTTTGTCATATTTAACTACTTTAACCTCCACGTAGCCTCATTTTACACATTTAATATATATAATATACTTTAATGAAGAAGTTTACTCCCTACATTATATCTAGTCCTAACTAATTTAATCACATTCATCTTATACATAAACAATCGACCCTAAAAATGACACATCACCCCTCTTGAAGCTATATGTCACACGAATTGTATATACATACAAGTATACACTTGACAAAAACCTTCCTAAGCTTAACACTACCTACCTTGTCACTAAATATTTTTGGAAAAATCCTTTCCCACATGTTGTATATGATACACGGCTAGAAAGCCTTCCACACAAACCAAACACAACATTCTACAAAGCAAATCTAGTACTAGGATTATCTCATTAATACTTGTACTTAGATGTCTCCTACTTGCCCTTCACATAGTCGAATAACCAACTTCACAAAGCTTATCTACATCCTTCCATTTATGAGGTGTACTAAGCTTCACTATACTTACATCATACTTCCTACAACAAGCAAAACTAAAACCACTTTCTTTTGGAAAAACCTATGGAAAAAACAACATAAGAAGCTAGTCTTCACCAAACCATCTAACTCACACTTCATTTACTCTCCAATCATCACTAAACACTCCACATTCACTCCTCATAGCATTGAATTGGGTCAAACAACATTGAAGCAGAAGGAAAGTCACGGCATACATATTCTTGACTAAGAAATGTTCACATTTCACTCTTAAGTAACCTCAACCACTAGTGTTGCTACTCCTTGTTCATCTTTCATCATCTCCTCAAAACAAGTAAGTGAAACATCTCCTCGCCACCTTTCCATTTATTTTTACTTCCCATTGCATGTCATTCACATAAAATTCTAGAAATCGAGACTAAGAATACATGCACACGTAAAAATTATGCTAAAACCTAACTAGAAACCCACTGCTTGAATATTGTGGTTATAAGAAAACATGTCTTCATGTTTAGACCTATAAACAACATGTGCAAACAAGTGACTAACTTATGTTTGCTTCCTTGAAAAAACTAAAGTGTTAGACCTTAAAATATGGTTAGATAAAGCCCCATATGTCTCGGCTTAATATTCTAGCCGAATGAGGAGACATTGGTCTAATGCATCTTTGGTTAACTTAGGATGAATTGGGAAGAAAGATTATTAATAAGCTAGATAAGCCACAAACTTAAATAAGTCGAGCCATATAAGCCGAACAAAATAAGTCATAAGCTTGTATAAGCCGAAACATAATAAGCCCATAAGCCCAAGATAAATGTTTAGGTTATATAGTTTTGGTTTAATATATGTTTTCTAATATTAAACAAGCCCACTAATAAGCCCATTAGGCCCAATATGCAAAACTGTACCCTTAATGGGCCAACCGAGCCCATTAAGCACCAAATACATTTAATGGAGACCTTTTGTGCCATTTTTGTAATATAGTGAAAGTACTAGTCAAGAATGAAATTATATAACACTTATATTCTTAATTCGTGAGTTAAAACAAGTACAAGGACTAAACTTGTCAATTAGAAAAGTCTAGGGTTGCGTATATTACTAGTCGAGCCTTTAATTAAACCCCGAGGACTAAACTTGCCATTTTATAAACTTAATACAAACCCTAGAATGTTTTCGTTCCATATTAACTTAGTTCGAGACTTGAGGGACTAGTAGTGTCTATTTTGTAAACTTATATAAACCCTAAGTTACTTTTCGTGCCCTTCTTATACATATCGAAACCACAAGGACCCATTTTGCCACATTTCGAATATAAACCGAGCCCTAGGGGGCTGTTATGTAACATATGTACACCCCCTTAACCCTAACCGAACTACAAGGACCATATTTGACAATACTCGAAACATATGCAAGCCCTAGTTACACGTGTAACTAGGGGGACTTGTTTTGCCAAACCTTGAAACTAAAACATGCCCTAGGGGCGTTTGTGTAAATTGCCGAGAGTATGTATAACTTGAGGGACTAATATTGTAATTTCCCTAAACTTAAATAAACCCTAATTATATATACTTTCCCTAATATTTAAAAAGTGTAAACTTAAATAAAACGATAAATACAAAAACTATTTTCGTCCTCAAACTTGTCATTTAATTAAATTATATAAACATTGGAGACTTTTATTAAATAAAATGTAACACGTTTTTGTAAACATTATTTATATAAGTTATATATAAATTAAATACAATTAATTTATAAGAATAAATATATTAAATATATTTATTATTAATCTTGTACATTTTAAATAAATATAAAACCGTCTTTTATAAATATTTAACTCACCTTATAATGGTACAAGTACGAAAACATTAATTAAACGAATTAGTTATTTGAACGATATTAATTACTACACACTTAAGTATAAGTACATTACTTGTACAACGATAAATTAAATTACAAGGATCTTAATAAAATACTTAAAACCAGTAGGAGCATGTACAGATTGTTTTGGTGACTTTTATACATCCTATTATACTTTTACTGAGACTGTATAATTATTTAGGTTGTTGACTGTGTTGTGGGTAATACTTTGGATTCTTGTGACTTATTATCGAATTACTGAGGTGAGTTCATGGCCTCACTTTATATATTGACAAACTTTTAATCCTTTATGGGGAAGAAATCATGCAACATATTTTATGGATGTAAACTAAACTGTATCAACTTTTGATTGCATGTGCCTATTGTGGAATTCCTCATGACCCGTGAACTGTAACTGTTAGAATTATTGGATTACCTGAATGTTATAAATAGATCTATTTGGGATTGACCATCCCCATCTGGGTGAGTCATGCTCACTGTGCCTTGGCCGGGATAACAGGTGTTTACCATGTCAGAACGGAATATTGGGTGCATTATTATTAATGCGAAGGGTTCTCATTTGTTGAGGGCTTAACTTGTCAAGTGTCAGTTTCAGGCAATAGGCAATATAATTACCTTTAAGTGTTGATGCCATTACTACTTCAGTGACTGTTTTACTATCCAAACTTATTTATTAAACCTGTGAATTCACCAACTTTATGTTGACCCTCAAAAGCATGTTTTTCTCAGGTATTTGAAGCAGGTAGTTATTATGTGCATAAATCTCAGCATCAGGATAGGCAACATTCTAGCACCCATATGGGGATTTTCATTATTGGGAATTATAAACAATCTTTTATTTAGGTTGGAACCATTTTTAATAACAATTCGCACTCCTGATCATGTAATGATAATCTTTTATCTGATGCTCTATGTACTATCTGCTATTGATCCACCTACGTGACACCCAAATATTATTTCCGTTGCATTTGACCAATTTGGGGGTGTCACAGCATCGACGTGTAACTAGACGCTAACCGATGTGTTCACACTATTAAAATATGTCCAAGTGGGAACTGTAAGTTTATGGACTTTAATTTTAATAGTCGTGTGTTAGGATCGAACTCGAGATTACGGGATTGCACACAATACGTAAAAAGTTAATTTATTAATAAATGTATTTTATATATTTATTAATTAAAACGAGTTTTAAACATTTAACGACCGTTAAGTTTTAATACTTAAGGGCTAATGATTAATGTGGATAAAAATAGAAGAGGGATCCGGAAACACCCTAGAAAGGGGTGTATTCCGATCGCTGGGAGCAAGGGGGCCAAAGGAAAGTTTTTTTCTTTCCTAATTTGTGCTTGCTTAACTTGAAGACTAAGTTTGGTTCTCCTATAAATACCCATGGGATTATTGATATCCCTCATAACTTTCACCCTCTCTTTTCAATATTTCTCTTGCGATCGGCCGGGCCCCTCTCTCGGATGGTTCGGTTTGATTTTTCCACTTAAACGTATTGCTCGTTTTATACGTACTAGTATTACGGTTAATTCGTTATTATACGTGTGTACAAGAACGTAATATAATCTCATTATAGATTATATCTTGGATCGATTAACAAAACAGTAAGGGGTTAATCATTGATCCTCATAAACCCTAATTTAGAGATTTGTTCTTGTTCATTGGAATTGCATTGCAAAAGGTATGTAACCCTAATCGATTAATTATGAATGTGTTACTATATGATCTTGTTTAAACCGCTTCCACTATTACGTGCTTTGATCTTCACTTGTGTTTTTAGAATTGTTAGAGCACACGGTATGGTTGAGTCGTGGAGCTCAAGCCGTGGGCAAAAAGTGGTGCCACATCACCATTTTTTCCCATAACACCAAAACTCCCCATAACCCCACAAACACCCTCCCTGGTTAACACCAACTTTTCTCGTGTTATCGTGACCCCACCATTTTTTTCTAAATTCAACAATTAATTAACTAAAGCTTAACTTTTTCATTAGTAAAAATAAAAATACAGCTTAAAAATAAAAATACACGAAACTAAAAGAAACGCATTAAAAAAAAACAAACACGAAATAAAAAAATAACTTAAAACTTATAATATTTCGCGCGCGCCTCGTCTTTGAGATTTTCGATTCTCGCCGCGTCTTGTGCACTCATTCCGGTAGTGTCGTACAGAAGGATTTGCAATTCTTCCTTCCTTTTTTGAAGCTCAACCACTTCTAATCTTGTCGCCACCTCTCGTTTCAATCGTTCCTTTTTAGCATCACGATCCGATAACATTTGTTGTTGTAACAATTCGACCAATTGTTCTTTTTGAGACCCCGAAGTGGCGGATGAGCTTGAGGAGCATTGAACCTTAGACTTTCTTGGAACACTGGACGGACGAGTGATCTCATCGTCATTGAAAAGATGCGGATCTTGATCGGCTATCTTCCCGCGGACAAGGCGTGTTCGAGTTGAATCGAGATTTTTCCATTTATACTTGTCTTTCAAAACAAGCCAAACACTTTTCTGTGGAAACTCCTTGTTCCTGTTTTTATCTCGATACAAACTCATCACACGAGTCATCAAATTTTCTTCATTTTCGTCACTCAAAATTTTGGCGTTTTCATAAAATGAATTAAACATGTGAACCTCGTGGTTTAACGTCGACCACTACCCGGTCAATATATTTTTGTTTCAAGCGTTATAACCCTCATCCTTAAGCCGATAGTTATACAACTCAAGAATTTGGTACCAAAACGTATCGTGTGGTTGATCGGTCCCGACCTTCGGGTCTTCGGATACTTCAATCCAACACTCGGCCAAAACTTCTTCTTCACATTGGGTCCAAAACGAACGGTCCGACTTCGGGGGTGGTGGTGGGTCTTTCTTCGGGTTTCGCTTAGCAACACTTTTCTTTCTCCCATTTTTCTTCGATGGACCCGCGGGTGGTTCTTCGGGCTCATCGGGCACATCGGGTTCTTGAGGTTCTTGTGACGAGTGTTGAGGAAAGTTTTAGTAATTTTGTTGTTGTGATTGTTGGAAGACTTGCGATTGTTGAGATTGTTGGAACCATAAATTGAATGCCTCGAGTGTACAATTAACAAACAGGTTTTGTTGTGGGAAGTTAGCAAAAGGATTAGGTAGTTGATTATAGTTGGCGAATGAAGAAAATTGGTTAGTTCTTGAAGTTCTAGATGTTGCGGATGAGGGAGTATTCGGGTTAGACGAAGTAGACGAATTTTGTAGTTGAGTAGTCGGAATTTGATTTTGAGGATCGGATAAAAAAAAGTGTTTATCCATTGATTCGGGTATTGGTTTTGATTTTGACTCATGATGGATGGAAAAAATATAGAATTAGAGGTAGTGAATTATAGAAGAATGTATAATTTTTTTTGTAGTTTAAAGGAGGATTTATATTGAAAAAATAGGACAAATTTGTTTTTTTTAAATCCCAACGGTCAAAAAACACCCCAAAACAAAAAATAGCCGTTGGCCCAACGGATAGTTTTCAAAAAAAAAAACTGGTAACACAGCCATGGCACGAGCCACGGTGTGGTTGGGTGCGCCATGACCTCGCGCCATCAACCATAACGTCGGCGGCCATTGCCAGCCGAAATCCCATAACATCGTACACGGGGTACGGTAGGCGGCGTCATGGCGTCACGCCATGGTGGCCAGCCGAGAGAAAACGTAGTGTACCGTGCCCTCTTATGAACTATATAAACCATCACATAATTGATATGTTTTGTTGAACCATAAGATCTGCAGACAATACATGCACTTAATTTGTATAGCATAGTCAACAAACGCTCTGGTTCATACTATTGCATCTCTTTATTTGTGATGTTTATGCCATGAAGTATATAAATCAATTATGTCAGTATAGTCTCCTTGGCAACAACATGTCTATTTCTCTTTTCTTTTGCCCACTCATACAGACAAGGTTGGTAAGGTTGGTACTAATTATGCTTGTGCTGCTTACGTCATATATACAATTATTGAGCGCTTCACAAGAACTTTGATGTGAGTGTTCTAAGTTCTTTGTTCGCAAGGATTTATAGTTTCTTAATTCTTATATTTCAACTTATCAAGAATTTATCACTGATCTCTCTATTCAGACATCTGAATGTTTACTTTTTATTCATCTTTATAGTTTCGGATAATCCAAAATAGTATGTTCTCTGTAACTTAGAAATATTTCATTTTGTACCTGACGAATGTAGATTCCATCTTTCTCGCCAGGCTTCTAAATCAATAATGCACGTAACAAAAGCCATTAATTAAGCTTCATATGGCCCTGCAAATTTATAAGATTGTTGTTAATAAGTCTTTGTCATGGGGACAAGATCACTACAAGGATACTCATTAGTCAATCACACTGCTGATGACATAAAAATGCATGCATGTGAATTATTAATCGAACAATCTTCATCTTATAAGAAGTAGCTTTTACCTTTTTTCCATATTTTCTTGTTAAAGTATTATGGGATAAGGTTAGGATTAACGACAATTTCTTCACTGCCATCAGCGTCTAGTCGTCTATTATGATTGGTTAGAATTATTCAGGAATCATAACATGATACTGTAGTTCCTGAGTGGATATTCTATTGACAGCATCACACAACAAGAAAAAGTGTAAACTAAAAGAAACTTTGTTGATTATGAAAGTTTTATGGACTTATATTTAAATATTCGTGTGTTAGGATCGAACTCGGGATTACGGGATTGCACACATTACGTAAAGGGTTAATTTTATTTATTAAATATATTTTATATATATATTAAATTAAACTGAAGCTTAACTAACGATGGTTAATAAAAAAGTTAAGTATAAACTACCGTTATTGAATTAAATAGAAGAGAAAAGAAGGAAACGGGAAAGTTTCGGAAGACCTTATGGGTGGGCTTCCACCGTCGGTTACACAAGGCCCAAGGGGGGATTTTGTTTCTTAATTGGTTTATTACTTGGAGGAAAAGTTTTTCCAATGCCTATATAAACAAACCCCTAGGCTTCATAACTTTTAGTCCCATTCTCTTTTCTTTCTCTCTTCCTGCGACTAAAACCAAAGGCAAACACCCTCTTTAGGGTTCCTTTTAACCTTTGATTTTGGTTTCTTTATTTGATCAAACTCCAAAGGAAACACACCTTTTTTAGGGTACTTTTATCCTTTGGTTTTGGTTTAGCAATAATCTAGTCCTAGCCCCTCTCTAGGGTTGTTGGGTAGATATTCCACAAGTGTAGAAGCTCGGTTTACACGTGCTAGAATCACGGTTAGCTCGTTGTATTACGTGTGTACAAGAACGTAATGTAGTCTTACTTTAGACTACATCTTGGTTATGTTCGTCATAAACCCTAATTGGTGATTCGTTGGTGATCTTGTGGATCTTCACTAGGATAAAGGTATATAACCCTAACTCGATTAATTATAATTGTATTATTATTATGATCTTGTTAAATCGCTTCCGCTATGTGTGCTTTGATCCATATTAGGGTTTTTAATAATTGTTATGAACTTCATAAACCTTCAGTGGTATCAGAGAGCCGTTTTAACATGTTATAATTATCGAGATCTGAAGATTGTTTTAACTAATAATTGTTTTGAGTTAAAACTACATGTTGTTTTTTAGGTTTTCATAAAAATTAGGGTTTTGTTTTTTTTTTATAAAAAAATTAGGGTTTGCCGTTTTTTCATATATATATAAAAAAAAGTTTTTTTTTTGATACCCTAAAATCACATGTTTTGATCTTTAGATAAGTACATGATCAATTGCTATGTCATGTATTTAAGGTTACGATCCGTAGAGATTTTATTAATTTGTTAAGTAATTTGGGTGGAACTTTGATGAATTGCATATGTTATGTGAATTAATGTTTTGATCCGTAGAGATTTAATTGTTAAGATATGTGGGAGATCCGTGATGAACATGCATGTTTTTCATGGATCATATGTTTTATGTGGTAATTGTTACGTGTTTTGCTACATACTTTATTTGATTCAATAAATCTAAAATTAGGAATGACTTTTATATGAATATAAAAACCTAGATTTGATATTATTTATTGAATAAATCGTATGCATGTGGCTATTTGATTTATTTATTGCACATATAAATTGTTATTATGTGTTTATGATTTAGTTTTTTTTGTACCTACTTATTTTCATACGTTTTGTTTTAATTGTATGTTGTAAACAAGGGTACTTTTTTACAAGAAAATTAATATGGACTAAATCATATTAAAATTAATGAATTTTTTTTTGAGATCTAATTGACATATGATTTGCGTTGATTGGAATTGCAATAATAACTTAACGGCCTACTCAACTTTGACAAACTATAAAGTGGGTATAACGCACTGCTGGTCATGTACCCGGTTAAGGAATGAGGTGTTATGCTTCAGCGCTGACCAAATTCCCGGCTTGCCTGTGCATCAAAGTTGGAATTACCTACGGTTATTATTTACATAATTCCTTAAGGTTAATTTAACCGCAAAAATTCACATCCGAAACACAATGAATAAGGTTATTGCTTTGTGCTTTAGCTAAGTTTTAGAAAAAGTACAATGTGAATTTAGTTGTGGGTAAAATCTTTAATTGGTTTAACCAATAACTCAACTTGCAAATATATGATGAAATTTTAGTCTCACCAAAAAGTTTTCTAAAAGTTTTTATTAAACTAATGCTATGGAGATGTATGCATGCTTCTCCATGCATGATTTTGACATCGAAATTTATACCCCAAAAATTTAAGTCTTATGCCATCTAATTGACGAACACTTGAAGTCACAATTGTCGTCATATGAGATTTTGGACGATGTTGTAATGGAGAGAAAAACTTCATGACTGAATAAGATTGCACATGAAGTTTTTACGTTCTTTAGATTAGACAACTTAATTAAGTTACTCAATAAGATCTGGAAACTTAAGGCATAAAGAAGGGATGAAACATGTTTACAATGCAAAATGACTTTTGGAAATGTAAATCCCTTAAATATCTAGAAATTACAAATTTGTTTGTCAATCATTGTTAGACAAGTTACCATCTTGAATACTTTCATTGCTAGCAGATCAGCTGATGTGATGAAATTATGTCAATTTGGATTCTAGTTTTCAAGGAAAACACTATGGTTATTATTACCAGGGTAATTTTATTTTCTTGAATGGTATTATCGAAAATACTAAAACTGAATTTTGTAAATTCTTTTACAAATGTATTAATGCAACATTACACCGCTAAACGTGGTTTATTCATTTATTGATCTAAAACCGTATGGTTGAGGATAGAGTCAATTTAAAGATAAACCTAAACTCTTTTCCATGAGTAAAGAAGGAGTAATAAGGATTTTAGAAATGTCAAATTCAAATCCATAACTCATAGCAAACTTTAATAGTTAAGAAAAGTGCATATTTTGAGTTACTAAAAGTTACCGTTAATTGGTTATAAGGCAAACTAGCATATTTGTCTAGTAGTTGTGCTTTGACCATTTATAGGCACTACATACCATTGTGGGGTTGGTAGACATATTAAGGAAGAAATTGCATGTCAAGTCTTTCAAGTTAAAAGCAATTGATGGATAAGTCATCATTTACGAATTAGAGTACACTCTTAAACACTATAAGTAACTGTTACGAATGTGTTTTTCAAAAGTGTAAGAAAGTAAACACAACACTAATTATTTTCACCGATTATGAAACATTTTCAATGTTGTCAAGTTCAGTGGGAGAATTTTGTTGTATTACTGATTTTGAGTCTATTAAAACATTCTCTAATTCAGTGGGAGTTACAAGCCTTGTTGTCTTGGTAATAACCTATATTATCTTTAGTATTTTCTAAGATAATTACTGTCGAATTGTTGACACTATTATCTTCAAAGGATATTCATGTATTGATTCTTGTTGATTAAGTGTTTCTACATCTACTTATAAAAACTAATATATGTGACACAATCATATTTTTGTAGACGAACGTTAGACGTGATTTTTATCTAATATATGAGGTTGTTCCATGCACAAGTGGGAGAAATGAACATTGTGTGCAAGAAACAACTCATAAAGATATGATTCTCTTGAAATCAAGATAAGAGACTAACAATCTAATTAATATTAGATGAAAGTTAGATCATGTGTCAATATGATTAAAAGAGTACTTAAAAGTATATATATTATTCACATTAAGAAACACTTGTTGTTTTAATTTAGTCATGTCAGAGCTTGGACTAAATTGTAAACACAAAGGTAAAATATCTACATGTCGTAAGATCGGGCGTGGATTATTTTGCGGTTTCTTAAAATGGACAATTCCTTGAATGACATAAGATACATAGAGTAATCTTATACTACTAAAGTAAAATATTTGTGTATTCTTGAAATTACATAAATAGACATAGTAGTGAATTAACTTGAAAATATTATTGAAACCTAGTGGTGTTCATGATTACTTTAGTTATACGTGTTTATGATTTATTGAATAAAGTCACAAACATAAAGTCTTGAAAGACGTATAATATAAAGTAAGACATTTATGTTTTAAAAGACATGGAAATGAAGTGCCTTTGTATTAGAAGTACTTGAGTTATAAAGCATGCAAAATGGTTAGGAAATCTATTATACCATTAAGATGATTTAGTTGGTATATAGGTAAGCCTAAAGATATATATTTATCTTAAATATTGTTAAGATTGAGTTACAATATTTCCCTAAATGAAATACATCATTGTTATGGTATGTTCATTAGGAGAATCAAAATTATTAATATGATGGTGATGTTTGATTCAAGATAACTCCTTTATTCCAAAAGATATCAAGGTTAGAAAGTTGAGTATGACTTGAGGTAAGAAGATTAATAAGATACCATTATATATGGAATGTGATGAAACACGTTATATCTTAAATGGAGTTCGGATTTTGCTAAACTACTTATGAAGTGGATTGTTTAGAAAATAAAGAGTATGGAACTATCATTGTGTTTTGTAATGTCCCATAAAGATAACGTTGGAGTGTTGATCTATTTGCTATGTATTTAAAGAGTAATTTTAAGTTACTAAAAGCAAGTGAGAGTTTTGATCTTGAAAGATAAAATTACAAGATACATAATCTTCTGAAATACACTAGTAATTATCATGAGGAAGGCTTGTAAATGCTAACTCTCAAGATAAAGTAATTTACGTCATAGGTCCGTAAGGATATCTCGGATATGCGATTTATATGTTGAGAATTATGAGTTACAAATAATTGTTATGATTTGTTACCAAACATTGATTTGGGTAAATTACTCATACTATGAACGTTATAGATGTTCTCCAATAAGATAATCAATTTTAGATTTGTTTTATGTTAAAATATTTTGACTAGAAATTGGAGATGAGTTTCCTCAAAGGAAGAAAAACACCAATTGTGGTGGTTTAATCTTTGTGTCGAAATTATATGGATAAAATTGTACACATATTTAATGTATGTATTATGAATAGATTATTAATCACACTTAAGTAATTAATTGTGATTGAGTATGCTTTCCTAAACGCATTAAATATATAAAGATTTTGATGGTCATATTTTAATTGACAAATTTGGATATGTATGAACTATTTCTTGAATGACTACTTGAGCTAGGACTTAAGTAATCGAAATGAGTTTATTACTTCAAAATAAATCTTTGGAAAAGTACAAAATGCAATTATACATGAATGGATAAAAGCATGCATCTACAAGATTATTCTTATGTTTAATTTGAAATCCAAGATTGGATTTAAATTTGAATAAGATGATTTTTGAGTATTCCTAAAAACTAGTGGGAGTATTATGGTTATTTTCTTAAATTATATGTGTCAAATAGACATGTAAGAAAGTAAGATTTCATTCAAATTAAATGTTGATTTGGTTTAGATTTGAGATGAAACTTTACTTTGAAGATTTAGAAAATAATATGTACATAACCTTGGAACAAATAATATTTATTTGATTATGCGGTGGAAATACAACGTAATATGCCATGTAGTAAGTTTACATGGATATTTAGGACATGAAGGAATCTAAATTTGGTTTGAGAAATTTTCATGTGTATGAAGTTGTATTTATATCATGCTTAAAATGCATGATGATTTGAATTTATTGATCTATTTAAAAGTTATTAAATAACTTGTGTAATGAATATTCTAAAGGAATATGTTTGGAAATAGAATAACATCCTAAATCTTGGATCACCTTCCATATTCTATGGATGAGTAATTTGTCAATAGTTGTGCAAATTATCTTAGCCAACAAACTTGGAGGTTTGGTTAGAATCAAACATTACATAATAGATATTAAAGGTAACGTATTTATATCTTTTATGACAAGTTATAAAACTTGAAAAGATATAATTGAGGTAAAACTCCATATTAGTCATGGTATCCTTGGAGATGACATGTTGATTAAAGTTGCATTAGACATTAAAGAATTAGAATACTTTGAACTTCAAATATGTTATGGTAGTTTAGGAAATTGGTGATCAAGGATGTTTCACAATTTTGATACTATGTGGCAATATCAAATTATTTGAATGCACATGTACAAGAGTTTCAATGAATTAAATTCTTGAAGAAAGTATTCTCAAAATTCCAATAGGTCAAGATTGGTTATTTTATGCTTTGCCAAACAAGTGTGAGTGTCATTGTTAGAGGCATAATGCATCGACCATGTTTTTCATGCATTGATCTTTTTAGTATTTGGATAAAGGATGTTAAGACATTATTATTTAACGGAATAAAGATTAGGTTTCGTTTATTCTTGTTATTTAGTTTTGTATCCTATTTTACATGTTTTAATCCATGAATATTATGATATTTCTAAATGTTCGTTGTTGATTAATAATATGGGAATATTATTAAACTAAGACAATTCAAAATAGTGACAGAGTATACTTGAAAGTATATTGGTCAATTTTGGATGATATTTGATGAATCAAATATTGGACTCATCCCAACTATATGATTTTACTTTATGGATCTTTGTCATCAAGTAAATCATAAATAGTTATCCTTAGACCTGAGATACCAGGAAACTGTCGTGGATCTAGTGCATTTTTGTGAAATAATCTAACGCTAAACGTAACTGGTAGCTATAAGGGTTATTTTCAGAAGTGTTGCAAAATTCATAAGTTTTGCTTGTAGTCAATATGGGATTTGTTTCCTTCAAAATTGTTTTGAAGTATAATACAGCTGGGCCCCTCGGGGGAGTAGTAAGATATTTGTGCAGCCGCACCCAAATTTGTTTTGGTGATCTTGCTATATCCGTAAACGAGAAACAGAATGGTTAATGTAAGGAATGACTGAGATCCATATCCTATTAACGTTGTATCTGAAATGAAAGGATAATAATAATGATAGTAAATCATTACAAGGTTTTATTCAAGAGACCTTACTCGAGATCGGACTAGGGCATTGGCGTGTAACTAGACGCTAACCAATGTGATCACGATATTTTGAAATATGTCCAAGTGGGAGCTGAAAGTTTTATGGACTTATATTTAAATAGTCGTGTGTTAGGATCGAACTCGGGATTACGGGATTGCACACATTACGTAAAGGGTTAATTTTATTTATTAAATATATTTTATATATTTATTAAATTAAACCGTAGCTTAACTAACGATGGTTAATAATTAAAAGTTAAGTATAAACTACCGTTATGGAATTAAATAGAAGAGAAAAGAAGGAAACGAGAAAGTTTCGGAAGACCCCATGGGTGGGCTTCCACCGCCGGTTATACAAGGCCCAAGGGGATTTTGTTTCCTAATTGGAGGAAAAGTTTTTCCAAAGCCTATATAAACAAACTCCTACCCTTCATAATTTTTAATCCCATTCTCTTTTCTTTCTCTCTTCCTGCGACTAAAACCAAAGGCAAACACCCTCTTTAGGGTTCCTTTTAACCTTTGGTTTTGGTTTCTTTGTTTGATCAAACTCCAAAGGAAAAACACCTTTTTTTAGGGTTCCTTTTATCCTTTGATTTTGGTTTAGCAATAATCTAGTCCTAACCCATCTCTAGGGTTGTTGGGTAGATATTCCACAAGTGTAGAAGCTCGGTTTACACGTGCTAGAATCACGGTTAGCTTGTTGTATTACGTGTGTACAAGAACGTAATGTAGTCTTACTTTAGACTACATCTTGGTTATGTTCGTCATAAACCCTAATTGGTGATTCGTTGGTGATCTTATGATCTTCACTAGGATAAAGGTGTTATTATTATGATCTTGTTAAATCGCTTCCGCTATTTGTGCTTTGATCCATATTAGGGTTTTTAATAATTGTTATGAAATTCATAAACCTTCAAATTATACCGTGATACAAGTGATACGAACTTTGTTTTCAAAAGAACATCGTATCTTAATGTAACATGATGGTCCTTTTTTATTAACACGTATTTTATATCACTGAATGCGAAAACTTGCATAATATTACATGTTTATGAACCCTGAATTCTTCTCATGGTTAATTACAGATATTTAGTATACATCTTTAGAGATATAAGTAATGAATAATCACTTAGTTTATGACCCTGCAGTCCTTCCTGATCTCCTGACCACCGGTGATGCTACTCATCTTGATCATAGACTTTGCAAATGCTTTGAAAAAAGCATCATTTGAGCTCGCAAATTGAGAAACCAATTTTTTGGTCTTAGGGGAATTGAGCAAAGCATTATCCGAAGAAAACAAGACTTTGTTCTGCAAGATTAATTTGTAGTATGTATTATCAAAAGTTGTAGATGAAGGGTCCATTGTGACTCCAGCATTCTTTGCATTCTTTCTGGCAGGGCAAACACGTCTTAGACTTGCAGCAAATGAAGGCTGGAGCGAAGGGTCAATATCGACCGTTGAGTTGAAGTTGTGAATTCTATTGTTGAACGAGGAGCAGTGCGAAAACCCAAGAGTATGCCCACCTGCGGAACAAGTTATATCAGCATTCTGATGGTACAGTGTCTTCTTTAATTATTACTTTATAGAATAATAATAGTAGTAAGCTGTTTGTTTGTCTCATAAACATAGCAACATTTGACTTGACTACTTGTTTGAATCGTAGCTAAATGTCAATACAGCATTTATAAAGACTACTAAAAAAACTTGTGGATACAGTTTAGTATCGTTATTTTCTTAGTAACAGTAACTAACAGGCAAAAGTCTATTGTTAGCTTGCAAACTTTCCAACAAAGGAAAGTCATGAACTAGTGGCGGTAATTTCGACTGGTTAGCTTATAAACAGGCTGATTTGCGTTATCGTCTATCCAAAACGGGTCAAATAAAATAATTAGATACTGTATATAATATATTAAGGAAGAGTTAAATTTATCGGAAGTCATCTAAAAGTAATTTTTAAAGCATCTAGTAATACAATTCCTTATATCGTTGCTCTAATTATATTTTTATCATGGAGTATTGTTCTAATCATATATCATTGTTCTGGTCATAATTAACACGTCAGTTATTTGTAACAAAGATACGCAGTGGATGAAAAAGCGTACTCAGGTAAACCTAATCCATCGTCCCATGATCATAATTTACCTAGCATGAACCCGTTACCCAACGTGTGTGTCTGCCCATCATGCCACCAATAGATACTTCCTAGCTTCCTTAGCTTGATGTCATTTTTAGTTCGATAGTTGTACTAAACAAACACTTGCTTTCACATAGCTAGAAGCCATACTATATAGAATTACGTTATTAAGTACCTGAAAGTGCTACTAGATCTACCATGGACAGTCCTCTTTGAGACCATCTTTGTTGAAGCTGAGAAATGTTAAAGGTGGGAGCTGGTAGTTGTGTCGTTTCACTAGCCTTTGAAATTCTTCCATCTTTTCTTCCTTTAGGCACATCCCAAGATGGTCCTCCAGACTGCATACATATAAATTAATTAACCTCCAAACATCACATGAAAACACACTTTTCTTTCCCTGGGTGCCAGCCTTATAATTAGTTTTACTTTGTGCTTGAATTAGTCACATATACCTAGCTATGTACAATATGTACAATATGTTAGAATTTGCATAGTTTTGTATATTAACATACTCCGTATCCTTTTGTGCATATTTTTGTAAGTTAATGGCATACTTGTAAGGGTTTTTAATGCTTACCACCACAGTTGCGTCCCTTGCAGCTACAGCTAAGATATCAGCACACGAAACAACACCAGGACATGCAGATTCAAGTGCTTTTTTCGCGTTATCAATGACATAAAATGCGTGCAGAGAAACATTAGGCGGCCCTGTTGACAGGTCTTGCATCATATCTCCAGGATCGATATGATCAAACAGCCATCACGAAACAATCATTATATCATCATACAAAAATAATAAGAACGAAGATTGGATGAACCCTAATAAATCTGTTATATTACTGAATAAGGGTTACTGGAATCTGTTTACAATGAAACCTATATATACTAATTGAATCGGTATGATTTTGGTGAAGGGGTGTGATGGTTCTGTTAAAACCATACGACACATCTTTTCACATATCACAAACCGAATATAACTGTAACTACATGGGTCTGCCTTGTGGGCTTTTTGACCCATCCTAAATTAATACAGCAAATACATATAAACATAAATAATCCTACTAAAACATACATAACAAAGATTAATTGGATTATAGTTTCCAACATTCCCCTCTAATCTGATTAATGTTTGTCTTCTTTCCAATCTCCTCGTTCCTCGACCTCTTCAGAAGAATCGTTCCGTGCTGATGCCTTTCTTGAAACTTCTTGGTTCAGGACGTACTGTGAATCTTCAGGGATTCAGTTATCTTACTATGAACCAAAAACTTTCCTTGCCTTACTGATTTTTCTTCTGATCTTTTTTCTGATTCTTGAATTCGCTGCCTCTTTTCTCTTCTTCATTCTTTTCATCTTCAAAACAGCATCCATGGCATATCTTGAGTGTTCTCCTGTTTGCGGGGCGAATTAAACCAACTGCATCCTGCAGTTCCTTGGTTTCCTAATTCCCGGGCAAAAACTGAACAAACTCCTTCTAAATCTGCCTCTTCTGTTCGCTGCTTTTTCCTTCCAAAAAAAAGGCTCTTGATTGATCATGAGTTCTTGTTGTTTGATCCCTTCGCTCTGATACCACTGTTGACAGGTCTTGCATCATATCTCCAGGATCGATATGATCAAACAGCCATCACGAAACAATCATTATATCATCATACAAAAATAATAAGAACGAAGATTGGATGAACCCTAATAAATCTGTTATATTACTGAATAAGGGTTACTGGAATCTGTTTACAATGAAACCTATATATACTAATTGAATCGGTATGATTTTGGTGAAGGGGTGTGATGGTTCTGTTAAAACCATACGACACATCTTTTCACATATCACAAACCGAATATAACTGTAACTACATGGGTCTGCCTTGTGGGCTTTTTGACCCATCCTAAATTAATACAGCAAATACATATAAACATAAATAATCCTACTAAAACATACATAACAAAGATTAATTGGATTATAGTTTCCAACAGGCCCGTCTTTCTCAGCAGTGTTCTTACCCTTTGAATTTATAAGCACGGAGCCGTCACAACCCTTCAATTCATCATCAAATTTTCAAAACAGATTAGTGCGACTCAACTAAGAAGATATCAAGAGCACTCGAAAAAGAAAGAATAAATGCTTGTACCCTTATGAAACAATCATGGAAATGCATTCGAATTAGTCCTGCAGGGGCTGTCTTGTCATTGTTAGTCGCGTCAATTACAGCTTTCTTGATAATTGATTCTGCATTTGGGCATGCTTTTTGGTAGTAATTTGAGGATAATGAAGTTCCCAGAGAAAAGAAGGAGAAAATAAGTAACGAGGTAAGCAATGCAGCCATGTTGCTTTCTTTGCTTTCAATGAAGCTGCATGGAGTCCATGATTTGCCTATTTATACATCCAACCTGTTTCCATTTTCCTGTCAACATGGTGTATTATATACGTACATTTTACCAGCTCCAGAATTATTAGTTTTAAGCTGCCATAGAATCCCCTTTATTAATAACAAAAAGTTTAAACAAAAAAGTTAGATGATTTATAACAAAAGCTTATTACATATGATAGAACCGAACCGGCCAGATGCAGACATACTAATAATATAATTATACATAGTTTTATACTTTTATTATATCGATAGTTTGTTCACAATGAAAATGGACAAATTACACATAATTGACATACTACTTCTCTACACTCGCAATTGTAAATAAGTTATTTTTGCTTACTAGAACTTTTAGTTAAGTACCATATTTTCATTTATATATCATGTTCAGCGCATATGCAAATGTTAAATTATTTTTGACTAGAGTATGAGCACTTACATGTATAAATCATACAGTAATTAACAAAACCTTATTTTTGAAACATGCATGTTTTTTTGTCCTGTAATGTTTGCACAAAAATATAATACAACGCATGGTCAATTCCTTTCAATGAGCTAGATTAATTTTATCAAAATCATAGTAACACAATTAGTTGTGTGCTAGCTCTGTATTTAAGAATTTGGGCTTTTTGCAAAAGAGGTGAACGCGCTATTCTTGATTGAAACTTTATGCTTTCAAACTTTTGCATCAACTTTCCAGTCTATTAAAGATTTCTTTATATAAATCATGAGCTTGTTTAGTGAATAAATCAATAAAGATTATGATTGATTAGAAGTATATTTCATGTAGGAAAATGAATCTCTTAAATCGTTAATCGTTATGCGAAAAAAGACATACCATTACGAAGAGCATTCAATAATCTTTCTATACACTTTCGACAAAAAAAAATTTTCTTCATTTTTTCACGTTTTCGAAAATTATCATTTATGATACTAATAGCATATATTATACTAATATCATATATGATGTATAACCAGTATCATATATGATATAACCTATCATATATGATAGATACTCATGTTATATATGATTTAACACTGTTATCATATATGATGAAACAGTATTATCATATATGATTTTCACGTAAATTTTAACAAAAAGAAAAAAAAAACGAAATTTTTTTTCTTCGAAAGTATATCATAGTGTATATTGGTAGAAAGATAACTAAACGCTTGTCGCGATGGTGTAATTATTTTCGTTTAACACTTAACGATTTAAAAGATATTTAAATTATAAAAAATAGATAAAAAAATAAACTATATTTAATCTCATCCATTAGATAAAAATGAAATGGATTGTGGAGATAAGTCTCTTATATAAAAATAAATAAAAATATATAATATCTAAAATAACCTTTTTTTTAATATATTTTATAAAAAATAATTAAATAAATATTAAGAGGTTAAAAATTAATAAGGGCCTACATTATAAAACCAATTCAGAAAACCTATCTATAACCTAGGAATTCCATATGGGTACATTTATGACCTTGAGTCCAAAGCTAAATTTTACAAATGGCATACCAAACGATACTTTGAAGATAAAATCCAACTTTCAAAATCAAAAGGAGGATACCATACACTTCCTTAATTATGATAAGGTGATTTGGAATTCTCTCGATCGTATGAAATGTGTCCATTTAAAATTGGGATGTTTGTTTGTCGGACTTTTGAAATCGATTAACGTTTGATTGTCGGTTGGATTCATCGACATTTCTTGGAATATATTTTTATTTTAGATTGCTTTTGGTAAATCGATCATTCGTTATTTTTAGCGTTTGAAAATTAAAATTTTGAATATGGTTTAGAATATGTGACGGAGTCAATTGTCAAGTAATGTTGGAGATTGTTAGAAAAACTATATAGTTTGTTTCGTAAATTTAGTTTTAGATAGATATAGTTTTGTGTATGTTCATACTTTAAGTCGGGTTTATGATTCGAATGTTTTTAAATGATTGGATGGAAGTTCAACAACATCAAGTGGGCACAAAAACCCGGCGGCTAATTCTACTATCACTAGTGTGTGTCAATTTTGGATTCAGTTTGATGTATGTTCATTTATTTATTATTTTATTTTGATCTTTTTTTTTCATAAACTAATTATAAAGTTTGAAAGATGATAGAAAGACCTAATTTGTATGTCTAAAAAGAGGCCTAATTACTGGATTAAAACACGTGACATAATTAAAGGCTGATGTGAAAAAAGAGAATATATGAAATAGTGGGCCCATGCATTTCACCAATCACAACACGCCACGTGACATTAGGTCTGTTTTTAGGTTTTCTTATTAGGTCCATGTATCAACACTCATAAAGTTTATGTACGTGTGATTTTTCAAAAGATTTTAATAATGCATCAAAACAAAACTCGAACATGGTGAAACAATGTCTTAAATACAAAATTTTATAAAAATGACACATGTAATTTATTAAATGATTTTCATAAAATGTTTCAAAAGAAAAATAAGAATTACAAATAATGTCTTAAATATAAAATTCTAAAAAAATATATAAGGAATGATGGTGATATAAAATTTTATAAAAATGACACATATAATTTTTTTAAGGGTTCCCATAAAATACTTCAAAAAAAAAAATAGGAATTACAAATAATGTCTTAAATACAAATTTTTTATAAAAATGACACATATAATTTATTAAAGGGTTTCTATAAAATGCTTCAAAAATAAAATAGGAATTACAAATAATTCACAATAGTTTGACTTACTAAAATGAACAATATTTTTAAATATTCGGAATGTCAAGTTTTGGATTGGGCTATATACTGTTGATATATTATACACGTGATAAAAAATAATATGAGGAATGAGTTTTTTGGTCTTACTTTTGCTAGAATACATTTTACCACAAAACTTAAAAAAAAATCATTTCTCAAAAAGTATTTAATTATAATGTTTTTGCTAACAAAAAAAAATTTAGATTTAAGTTTATTTGGATACCATACTTTTATTTGGATATGGGGGAATCATCTCTATCATCCATCTCCTTTTAATTTAATGTATAAGATTAAACACAAAATATATTTTCACCCATTTTTTTCAAACACTAATAGCTTTTAAACCGTTAATCGTTATTCGAAAAAAACATACTGTTACGAAGAGCATTTAATTATCTTTCAATTGATATGCTATATGATACACTTTCGACAATTTTTTTTTTCATTTTTTCACGTTTTCGAAAATTATCATATATGATACTAATATCATATATGATGTATCACCACTATAATATATGATATAACATATCATATATGATAGAAACCCATATCATATGTGATTTAACACTGTTATCATATATGATGAAACAATATTATCATATATGATATTTTACGTAAATTTTAAAAAGAAGAAAAAAAACGAATTTTTTTTCTTGAAAAGTATATCATAAAGCATATTGATAGAAAGGTAATCAAACGCTCGTCGCGATGGTATAATTATTTTCGTTTAACACCTAACGGTTTAGGAGATATTTAAATTATAAAATATAAGTGAAAAATAAAATATATTTAATCTTATCTATTAGATGAAAATAAGATGTATTAGATGAAAATAAGATGGATGGTGGGGATTAGTCCCCTCATATCTAAAGAAAAGTATGGTATCCAAAATAAGGGTTAAAGCCATAAATTACCAACGAACTTTACTTTTTTTCTCGATATTACAAATAATGAACATAAAATACTTATCTAACCATTGAACTTTATGTTTATTTATAATATTACCTATTAACCGTTTTTAATAGGTAAAAAGGCATTTATGACCGACACGTCACTTGCTTTAGCCGGTCATTTTAAGTTTAGGTTTATTCAACTTTGGGTTAAAACTATAAATTACCAACGAACTTTACTTTTTTTTCTCGATATTAAAAATAATTAACATAAAGTACGCTACCACTCTCTCCCTCTCTTGAAATTTCAATCAACTTTCTCTATTGATTCCAATTATGTTTTCTTTCTCTTTTTCTTGTTGTCAGCCACATGTCGTCGGAAAACAACCATTATCCGGAAACCACCACTATAAGACCCACCACCAGAAACTAGTTTGTAAACTGGTTAGATATAATGGTAAACCGGTTATATCAGGTGGTAAACCGGTTAGATCCGGTGGTTACCCGGTTAGATCTGATGGTTACCCGGTTAAATACCGTGGTTACCCTGTTAGATCCGGTTGTTACCCTGTTAGATTCAAGTGAAAACACATAACGTGGTGCGGCCACTGTAACGTGGTCGGGGTTGTTGGAAGAGTATACTGTGATGGTTTTGTTTGAGATGGGTTTTCAGAGTATGATTGATCTGAGTGAGTATGATTGATCCAGGTATGATGTGAACAAAGTCAAGAAAAAATCAACGAAAGTCAACGACACGTGGGCAAAAAAAAATGACGTGGAATATAACAATTTTACGTTACTAATAATAGCCGGTTCCAACAAGTTTCAATGTCGATATTATAAATAAACATAAAGTTAAATAGCTAGATAAGTATTTTATGTTCATTATTTGTAATATCGAGAAAAAAAGTAAAGTGCGTTGGTAATTTATGTCTTTAACCCTCCAAAATAACTCTTCTCAAAAACTTTACTATATTATTAAGGGTAAAAGCTATAAAATAGACACGTACTCTTCATTTTGTTCTATTATGACAAATGTACAATTTTATGTACTAATCTGACCAACGAACTTCTTAGTTTTGGGACAATATCACCAATATGGGTCACTTGTTACCTACTATACCGGTTTTTGGGTTTAAACTAACGTTTTCTTCTATAAAGTTACGTATTCGTCAGTAAACTTACGTTTTTGTCTGTAAACTTACGTTTTCGTCAGTAAACTTACGTTTTCGTCAGAAAACTTACGTTTTTGTCAGTAAACTTACGTTTTCGTCAGTAAACCAACGTTTTCTTCTATAAAGTTACGTTTTCGTCAGTAACTTACATTTTCGTCAGTAAACTTACGTTTTCTTGAGTAAAGTTACGTTTTCGTTAGTAAAATTACGTTTTCTTCAGTAAAGTTACGTTTTCGTCAGTAAACTTACGTTTTCTTCAGTAAAGTTACGTTTTCTTCAGTAAAGTTACGCTTTCGTCAGTAATTTTACGTTTTCGTCAGTAATTTACGTATCATTAGTAAATTTACGTTTTCGTCAGTAAATTTACGTTTTCGTCAGTGAACTTACGTTTTCGTCAGTAAACTTACATTTTCGTCAGTAAAGTTACGCTTTTGTCAGCAAACTTACGTTTTCATCAGTAAAGTTACGTTTTCATCAGTAATTTTACGTTTCATTAGTAAACTTATGTTTTCGTCAGTAATTTTATGTTTTCTTCAGTAATTTACGTATCGTCAGTAAATTTATGTTTTCGTCAGTGAACTTACGTTTTCGTTAGTAAACTTATGTTTTCGTCAATATAGTTACGCTTTCGTCAGCAAACTTACGTTTTCGTCAGTAAAATTACGTTTTCATCAGTAATTTACGTTTTCGTCAGTAGTTTTACGTTTTCGTCAGTAAACTTACGTTTTCGTCAGTAATTTTACGTTTTCGTCAGTAATTTACGTATCGTCAGTAAATTTACGTTTTCGTCAGTGAACTTACGTTTTCGTCAGCAAACTTACGTTTTCGTCAGCAAACTTACGTTTTTATCAGTAATTTTACGTTTTCGTCAGTAATTTACGTATCATCAGTAAAATTACGTTTTCGCCAGTGAACTTACGTTTTCGTTAGTAAATTTATGTTTTCATCAGTATTTTTACGTTTTCGACAGTATTTTACGTTGAAGAAAACGTAAGCTTACTGACGAAAACGTAAGTTTACTCACGGAAACGTAAAATACTGAAGAAAACATAAGTTTACTCACTAAAACGTAAAATACTGACGAAAACTCAAGTTTAATGATGAAAACATAAAATTATTGATGACAACGTAAATTTACTGATAAAAATGTTAATTTAGTGAAGAAAACGTAAATTTTCTGACGAAAACGTAAAAATACTGATGAAAACGTAAGTTTTCTGACGAAAAGGTAAAAGTACTGACAAAAACATAAAATTACTGACGAAAACGTAAGTTTACTGAAGAAAACGTAAATTTACTGACGAAAACCTTAATTACTGACGAAAACGTAAAACTACTGTCGAAAACGTAAAAATATATAAGGTCATAACTCTGGAAATGAAACGGATAAGGGCTAGTTATTCATTTCATGTTATAAAAAATTGACATGGAAATATTTTTGGTCATACTGGTGATATTGTCCCAAAACTAACAAGTTCGTTGGTCAGATTAGTACATAAAATAGTACATTTGTCATAATGGAACAAAATGAAAAGTACGTGTCTATTTTATGGCTTTTACCCTAATATTAATTTCAAAAAAGAATTAATGTAAAAATTTATTCATAACATTAACATATACTAAAATTTATTACCTCATAAAATTTAAAAATACATAAAACATTTATACAATATTATGAAAAATTTTAAAAAATTTAATGTAACAAACTTAATCTTAACGTATGCACATTCAATTAACTCATAGTATTTTTAAATAAATAAATATCGTAAACTACATTATTTTTGTCTATTCTATGTTACATTATTGAATATTAATGTCATAACTAACATTACATATACAGAATTTCTAATACAAACACAAATAACTTCAATTTTTATTAAAAATATATAATTAAAGCTAGTCTGTCTACCGGACGGGTTTAAAGGCCAGTTTTTATATACTGAGAAACAAATAGTTTTATTTTTGCTTTAATTAGATTTAATTCATTTGGATAACAAAGTTTATATGAATATAAAGGGACTAATTTTCACCTTTCATATCAATCTTAATCCAATTTATAAGATTAATCACACAGAACTTATTTTTACCTTTTTTCGAACACTAATATCTCTTAAACTGTTCATCATTATGCGAAAAAAATACCAATTACGACGGGCATTTTTAGTTATATTAGATAAACTTAACACAACTATAACAGAAACTATTTTTGAATGTGTTAAAAATTATGCAAAATCTAATGTTTAATATTTCAAAGAACTATTAATGAAAAAATAATTCTATAAACATATAATTCAACATATAAGCTCCAATATTATTAATGATACTAATACGAATACTTTCAAAGTATTAGGGTTAAACGACCTTGAAGCAATGAATTATACGTCTAAGGTACTTTTTGTATATCAACTTTATGTCTTATGACCTCCTTTTATACACCAAGGAGTCCTGATCAACTTACAATATTTACCTAAGTAATTATAATCTTTTCCACAAATATCTAATACATATCTCATAACTGTAAAATTATCTTCTTCTAATAAATTGACAAGTAAATTTGTTATTTCAAATAGTTATAATCTTCTAGACGGCATAATCTTTAAACACTCTTAATCTCTGATCAATAATAACCTTCATTTGCAGTAGCAACTTTGTACTAGCAATACTAACTACTTATCATATTTTCTTTAAAGTTCATGTACGTGTGATTTTTTCAAAGGATTTTAATAATGCATCAAAACAAAACTCGAAGATGGTGAAACAATGTTTTAAATACAAAAATTTATAAAAATGACACATATAATTCAATAAATGATTTCCATAAAATGTTTCAAAAAAAAATAAGAATTACAAATGATGCATTAATACAAAATTTTATAAAAATATATAAGGAAGGATGGTGAAAAAATGTATTCAATACAAAATTTTATAAAAATGACACATGTAATTCTTTAAAGGGTTCCCATAAAATACTTCAAAAAGAAAATAGGAATTACAAATAATGTCTTAAATACAAAATTTTATAAAATGACGCATGTAATTCATTAAACATTTTCCATAAAATGCTTCAAAAATAAAATAGGAATTACAAATAATTCACAATAGTTTGACTTACTAAAATAGAAATATTTATAGATATTCGGACTGTCAAGTTTTGGATTGGGTTATATACTGTTGATATTATACACGTGATAAAAAATAATACGAGGAATGAGCTTTTTGGTCTTACTTTTGCTAGAATACACTTTATCACAAAACTTACAAAACAAAATAATTTCTAAAAAAATATTTAACTATAATGTTATTGCTAACAAAAAAAAACTTAGATTTAAATTCATGTGGATACCATACTTTTATTTGGATATGAGGGGACTTATCCCTACCATCCATCTCCTTTTAATCTAATGAATAAGATTAAACACAAAATATATTTTCACCGACTTTTTTCAAACATTAATATCTCTTAAATTCGTTAATCATTATTCGAAAAAAATATACCTTTACGAAGAGCATTTAATTATCTTTCAATAGATATGCTATTGATACACTTTCGACAATTTTTTTTTTCATTTTATTCACGTTTTTGAAAATTATCATATATGATATTAATATCATATATGGTGTATCACCAGTATAATATATGATATAACCTATCATATATGATAGAAACCCATATCATATGTGATTTAACACTGTTATCATATATGATGAAACAATATTATCATATATGATATTTCACGTAAATTTTAACAAGAAGAAAAAAAACGAAATTTTTTTTCTTGAAAAGTATATCATAAAGCATATTGCTAGAAAGGTAATCAAACGCTCGTCGCGATGGTATAATTATTTTCGTTTAACACTTAACGGTTTAGGAGACATTTAAATTATAAAATATATGTAAAAAATAAAATATATTTAATCTTATCCATTAGATGAAAATGAGATGGATGGCGGGGATGAGTCACCTCATATCTAAAGAAAAATATGGTATCCAAAATAACTCTTCTAAAAAACATAACAATAATATTAGTTAAAAAAAATAATGTAAAAAGTTCTTCATAACATTAACATATACACAATTTATTAGCTCATAAAATTTAAAAATACCTAAAATATTTATACAATATTATTAAAATTTAAAAAAATTTTAATGTAACAAACTTAATGTTAACGTATGCACATTCAATTAACTCATAATATTTTTAAATATATAAAATATCGTAAACTACGTTATTTTTGTCTATTCTATGCGACATTATTGAAATATTAATGTCATAACTAACATTACATATACAAAATTTCTAATACAAACACACATAACTTCAATTTTTATTAAAAATATATACTTAAAGCTAGTCCGTCTACCGGACGGGTCTAAAGGCTAGTTTTTATATATTGAGAAACAAATAGTTTTATTTTTGCGTTAATTTTAAGTAGATTTAATTCATTTGGATTACAAACTTTATTTGAATATAAAGGGACTAATTTTCACCTTTCATATTAATCTTAATCCAATTTATAAGATTAAACCCAAAACTTATTTTTTCCTTTCTTTTCGAACATTAATATCTCTTAAACCGTTCATCATTATGCGAAAAAATACCAATTACGACGGGCATTTTTAGTTATATTAGATCAACTTAACACAACTATAGTAGAAACTGTTTTTGAATGTGTTAAAATTATGCGAAATCTAATGTTTAATATTTCGAAGAACTATTAATGAAAAAATAATTCTATGAACATATAAGCTCCAATATTATTAATGATACTAATACGAATACTTTCAAAGTATTAAGGTTAAACGACCTTGAAGCTATGAATTATACGTCTAAGGTACTTTTTTTATATCTAACTCTATGTCCAATGACCTCCTTTTATACACCAAGGAGCCCTGGTCAACTTTCAATATTTTCATAAGTAATTATAATCTTTTCCATAAATATCTAATATATATCATATAATTCTAAAACTTATCTTCTCCTAACAAATTGACAAGTAAATTTGTTATTTCAAAAACAGATTCACAATAGTTATAATCTTCTCGACAGCTTAATCTTTAAACACTCTTAATCTTTGATAAGTAATAACCTTCATTCGCAGTAGCAAATTTGTACTAGCAATACTAACTACTTAGCATATTTTCTTTAAAGTTCATGAGCAGTACTAACTTTCACTAGCTATAGTAACTTTGTACTAATAGTACTAAGCACTTAACACATTTTCTTTGAAGTTCATTAGCAATACTAACTCAAGCTGAGCAACATACATCAACATGAGGAACAATAATTTAAACAACATTAAGAGGACTTTTAATACCAACAATCATCCCTAAACTTGGTATTCATCTTCAAATCATCAAGTTTATTCATTTAAATCTTCATATACACACCAAGAGAATGCTTCTAAAAACTTTTTGCTTCTTAAGATGTTTCATGATGAATTTAACAAGCTAGTAAGCCATTTCACATTATTATTCAACTTGAAGCTTCTTTTTCTACATCATATCCATGGTAGGTGGTGTAAGGTGTTGGATCAACATTTATTGACACTGAAGCAACTTTAGGATTTGATTATAAAATTCCCCTAAGTGTTTCATGTTCAGCAGTAAGGTGAGTCTGCTGAAGCATGACCAGAGGAACAAAGTTCCTACTGAATACTATGTTGCTGAAGGATGTTCAGCTTTCCTCTTCCAGTAAACTTAGAAGACAAAGGAGTCTTTGCTTAAAATACTAGGCGGTCTAGTTGCTGAAAAACAAGTACTGAAGAAGAGCTCTCAGTTCAGTTTGGTTTGACAATACCAAACTGAATGATGTCGATCTCCACTAGAATGCTGAAGACACTTCAGTATTCTGATAGTTTGCATTAGGCGGGAAAAGATTACTTTAAGTCAAAGTAGGTTGCTTGTATAGTTAGCTATAAGTACAACATTTATCTTTTCTAAAAACGTTTATTAAGTACTTTGTACTGTTTATCCAGCATGGGCATCAACCACCTACGGGATAAACCTATGCATGGGAACATGTAAAATGTAAACCCTAGATTTGCACTGCCTATATAAGGAGTGCACATTGAGAGAGAAAAGGTTAACCATCACAAGAGTAAAAACTCTGGAAAAACCTTCTCTCTCAATACCAACTAAACCATATAGCCAAAGAGCATATGAACGTTAGGATTAGAGCTTAGACTCTTAACTTTGGTTAGAAGTTTAAGTAGAGGAGATCACCACACATTATCATTCAACCACTTTGTTATTCCGCAAACAAAGTGGGTTATGTATTCTGAAGGTTTATTACATCATAACAATTATATAAAACCCTAAACGAGATCAAAGCACATATAGTAGAAGCGATTTAACAAGATCATAATAATAACACAATTATAATTAATCGAATTAGGGTTACATACCTTTATCCTAGCGATGATCCACAAGATCACCAACGAATCACAAATTAGGGTTTATAACGAACACCGCCAAGATATAGTCTAAAGTAAGACTATATTACGTTCTCGTACACACGTAATACAACGATCTAAACGTGATTCTAGCACGTGCAACCCGAGCTTCAATGCTTGTGGAAAATCTACCCAACAACCCCAGAGAGGGGCTAGGAATAGATTATTGCAAAACCAAAACCAAAGGATAAAAGGAACCCTAAAAAAGGTGTTTTTCCTTTTAGTGTTGATTGCAAGAAAGAAACCGAACAAACCAATGAACCCTAAGGTGCGTTTGGTTTGTTGATCACATGAGGGAGAGAAAGAAAATAATGAGTGAAGAACTATGGAGACTAATGGGTCCTTATATAGGCCTAATGATCTTGTAGCCCAAGGAAACGAATATAAGGCAATTTTCCAACCTCCTCCCCCTTTAGTGTAGTCGACTGCCCACACACCCCTAAGGGGTGTTCCGGAACCTTCCATTCTTCTTTCTATTAATTCCTCTTTCTATTTATTTCACAACGCTCATTAATACTTAACTTTTAATTATTTAACGATCGTTAATGTTATGTCTCATTTTAATTTAATAAATATATAAATATGTATTTATTAAATAAATTAATAAAGACAATAAATATATTTATTAAATAAATTAACTCTTTACGTATTGTGTGCAATCCCGTAATCTCGAGTTCGATCCTATCACACGACTATTAAATATAAGTCCATATACTTACAGCTCCCACTTGGAAATATTTCGAATATCGTGATTACATTGACTAGCGTCTAGTTACACTAGCAATGTCCCTAGTACAAGTCGAGTAAGGTTTCTTGGATAAAACCTTTTAATGATTCATCATTACTATTAGTATCCTTTCATTTCTAATACAATGTTAATAAGGATATGGATCTTAGTCATTCCTTTCATTAACCATTATGTTTCTCGTTCATCAGATTCAAGTAAGATTACCAATACTTCTAAAATAAGTTTAGAAAGACTTTGGGTACGGCCATACAAACATCTTACTAATCCCACGAGGGGCCCAGTTGTATTAAACTTCAAAATAAATTTGAAGGAAACAAATTCCATATTGACTACAAGCAAAACTTATGAATTTTGTAACACTTCTAAAAATAACCCTTATAGCTACCAGTTACGTTTAGCGTTAGATTATTCCACACAAATGCACTAGATTCACATCAGTTTCCTGGTTTCTCAGGTCTGAGGATAACTATTTATGAAATACTTAACGACAAAGATCCATAAAGTAAAATCATATTGTTGGGATAAGTCCAATATTCGATTCATCGAATATCATCCAAAATCGATCAGTATACTTTCAAGTATACTCTATCGCAATTTCGAATTGTCTTAGATAATAATATTCACATATTATTAATCGACAACGGACATTTAGCATAACAACTTATTCATGGATTAAAACATGTAAAATATGATACAAAATTAACTAACAAGAATAAACGAAACCTAATATTTATTCCATTAAATAATAATGTCTTAACATCCTTTATCCAAATACTAAATACATCAAATGCATGAAAAACATGATTGATGCATCATGCCTCTAGTAGTGACCTTCACACTAGTTTGGCAAAGCATAAAACAACCAATCTTGACCTATTGGAATTTTGAGAATACTTTCTTCTATAATTCAATTATTGAATTTCTTGCACATGTGCATTCAAATAGTTTGATATTGCCACATAGTACCAAAATTGTGAAACATCCTTGATCACTAATTTATTATACTAAACATCCAAAAACACATTTGAAGTTCAAAGTATTCTAATTCTTTAATGTATAATGCAACTTTAATCAACATGTCATCTCCAAAGATCCCATGATTAATATTGAGTGTTACCTCAATTATACTTTTTTAAGTTTTTAATAAACTTGTCATTTAAAGATATAAATACGTTACCTATAATATCTATTATGTAACGTTTTATTTCAACCAAACATCCAAGTTTGTTGGCTATGATAATTTGCACAACTATTGACAAATTACTCATCTATAGAATATGGAAGCTGATCCAAGACAAGGATGTTATTTTATATCCAAACATATTCCTTCAGAATATTCATTACACAAGTTATTAAATAACTTTCAAAAAGATTAATATATTCAAATTATCTTGCATTTTAAGCATGATATAAATATAACGTGATACACATGAAAATTTCTCAAACCATATTTAGATTTCTTCATATTCTAAATATTCATATAAACTTACTACATGGCATATTATGTTGTATTTCTACCGCATAAATAAATAAATTTATTTGTTTCAAGGTTATGTATCTTATCTTCTAAATCACCAAAACAAAGTGTCAATTCAAATCTAAACCAAATCAACATTTAATTTGAATGAAATTTAATTTCTTATATATCTATCCAACATATATAATTTAAGAAAATAACCATAATACTCCTACTAGCTATTAGGAATACTTTAGAAATCATCTTATTCAATTTAAATCCAATCTTAATTTCAAGTTAAACATAAGAATAATATTCTAGATGCCTGCATTTATTCATTCATGAATAATTGCAATTTGTACTTTTCCAAAGGTTTATTTGAATTAATAAACTCCTTTCGATTACTTAAGTCCGTGCTCAAGTAGTCATTCAAGAAAGAGTTCATACATATTTAATTTTGTCAATTAAAATATGACCACCAAAATGTTTATATATTTAATGCTTTTAGGAAAGAATACTCAATCACAATTAATTTACTTAAGTGTGATTAATAATATATTCATAATACATACATTAAATATGTGTACAATCTTGTCCATATAATTTCGACACAAGAATTTAAACCACCAAAATGGCCGTTTCTACCTTTCTTTTACGAAACTTATCATTAATTTCTAGTCAACCAATTTAAGATAAACCAAATCTAAAATTTATTATCTTGTTTGGACAACATCTATAACATTCATAGTATGAGTAGTTTGCCCAAGTCAATATTTGGTAATAAATCATAACAATTATTTGTAACTCATTTTTCTTAGCTTATAAATCGCATATCCGGGATATCTTTGCGAACCTATGACTTTAATTCCTTTATCTTGAGAATTAGCATTTACACGCATACCTCATGATAATTACTAGTGTATTTCAGAAGATTGTGTGTTTTGTAATTTTATCTTTTCAAGATCAAAACTCCCACTTTCTTTTAGTAACTTAAAGTTAATCTTTAAATACATAGCAAATAGATCAACACTCCAATGTTATCTATTTTTGGGACATTACAAAACATAATGACAGTTCCTTACTCTTTATTTTCTAAACATTTCACTTCATAAGTAGTTTAGCAAAATCTGAACTTCATTTAAGATAAAACGTGATTCATCACATTCCATATATAATGGTATCTTATTAATCTTCGTAGCTCAAGTCATACTCAACTTTCTAACCTTGATATCTTTTGGAAGAAAAGGAAGATATAGTTATCTTGAATCAAACATCAACATCATATTGAGAGTTTGATTCTCCTAATGAACATACCATAACAATGTCGTATTTCATTTAGGGAAATATTGTAAGTCAATCTTAACAATATTAAGATAAATATAAATCTTTCGGTTTACCTATATACCAACTAAATCATCTTAATGGTAAAATAGATTTCCTAACCATTTTGCATGCTTTATAACTCAAGTACTTATAATACAAAGTCACTTCATTTTCATGTCTTTAAAACATAAAAGTTATAATTTCGTCATATGTTTTAAGTCATTTGAAAATGACTCCATGCATATGTCTTAACGGAAAGAGATAATACATTAACGTCTTACTTTATATTATACGTCTTTCAAGACTTTATGTTTGTGACTTTATACAATAAATCATAAACATGTATAACTAAAGTAAATCATGAACACCACTAGGTTTCATTAGTCTTTTCAAATTAATTCACTACTATTTCTATTTATGTAATTCCAAGAGTACAAAAATATTTTAGTTCAGCAGTATAAGATTACTCTATGTATCTTATATCATTCCAGGAATTATCCATGTTAGCCTCAAAATATTGAGTCAAACAAGAATTTTCGGTCATAGGTTTATATTGTAATATTTATTAGAATGTTGTAATAGTTAGTTAAAATAGTCGTGACATTACGGGCTTGATGGTTAGCTTAAAAGGCCTCTTTTAAGGTACTAAGCATTTTATTCAAGCCAGGCCCAAAAATAATATAGTCCATTAGAGAGCCCACATGTGGGTGGACTATATAAATACCCTCCTAGCATGTTAGGAGGGTGGATGATCTCATAATTCTTAATCTAATTTCACAAGTTAATCATCTCTCTCTCTACTTTCTCTCACTACTTTCTCTCTCTAAAATTCATATCTTTTCCATCTCATTTCTTTAATCTATCATCACATTCTTAGGGACAACAATTGGTATCAATCGCCATGGGGTAGATTTGTGTTTAGTTTGTGGTTATCATTTTTGATTTCGTGTGATTTTCATCTTAAAATCATTTCGTATCAAAAAATTTTGTGTTTTTGAGCTCAAAATCTTCATACAAATTGCCTACAAAGTTGTGGTAGGAATTTGTGTTCTTCATTTTGGTGATTTTTCAAAAAAAGTTGGAATTTTTGGCTTGGTTTTTGGGTAAAATCAAAAGGTAAATTTTTTTGTTATTCGAGATTACTGGATTCTATAACTGGGGAAACAAGGGTTTAGGATTATTTCGAATTAGGTAGAAAAGTGGGGTATTCCAAACTAAGTTAAGGATTGGGTTTCTTCACATTCCGAATAAGGTTCAGATTTTGTTTCCCGAACTAGGTGAGCAACTTGCATTCCGAATAGGGTGAGAAACGTGTGTTCCAAATTAGGTGGGAAGCAGTATATTCTGAATTAGGTGGGAAAGAGGAGTATTCCGAACTAGGTCAGTAATCTCTTTTTCCGAACTACGTGAGAACTCGATTCCGAACTAGGTAAGAAGCGTGTATTCCGAGTTAGTACCATCTGTGGATTCCGAATTAGGTCAGTGCTTCATCAATTCCGAATTAGGTCAGAACTTCGTTCATTCCGAATTAGGTCAGAACCTCGTTGATTCCGAATTAGGTCAGAACCTCATTGATTCCGAATTAGATCAGACTTTCATTGATTCCAAATTAAATCAGACTTTCATTGATTCCGAATTAGATCAGACTCACGGATTCCGAACTAGGTGTGGATCAAGGATTCCGAACTAGGTGTGGATCTTGGATTCCGAACAACGTGCAAAACAATATTCCGGATTACGTGTTGATCACAGATTCCGAACTAGGTCTGATATTCAAATATTCCGAACTAGATCATTGCCACACAGCTTCCGAACTAGGTCTTTGATTCACATTCCGAATTACATCAAGTATTCCGAAGTACTTCAAGATCAGTCATTCCGAATTATATATAGCTTCATTGGATTCCGAATTGTTTGTTGAAGATTTATTCCGAATTAGGTTGGAATCGTGTGATTTTTCGCTTAAGAATTTTTTGGTTTCATACGAAGACATTGTTTGGGGTTTTCACACTATTTCTTGAAGTTTCAACCACAATCTACTTACAACAACATCTACTTAAGATCCTATTCACTTTACTTCATTCTTGAGATGGATTCTACTGCTGAATATCGTGTTACTAATAACAACATCATGGTGGCGGCTAACAAAGAGAGACCACCAATGCTTGTGACTGGTAGATATGCACAATGGAAATCAAGATTCCTTAGATATCTTGAGACCAAACCCAATGGTGATGTTCTTCGATGTTGCCTCAAAGAAGGACCTTATACTCCCACTACAATCACCGTTCATGCAATTGCAGCAACCGACTGACGACCGGTTCCGATGAGCAAACAATTAAGGAAACATATGAGAACACTTCGAAAGAGAACCGTGCTTGGATTGATGCAGAGAAATAAGCAATCTATTTGATTCTAAGTGGGATAGGGAATGATATTTACTCAACGGTTGATGCATGCTCTACTGCTAAAGAGATGTGGTTTTCCATTGAACACTTACAAAAAGGTGAATCACTTAACAAGCAAGATGTCAAAACTAACTTGTTCTGGAAATTTGGTAAGTTTAATTCATTGGATGGGGAATCAATTGATTCATATTACTCAAGGTTCTACAAAATTATGAATGAAATGACAAGAAACAATTTGCAAGTCTCGACCATGCAAGTCAATGTGCAATTTCTATAGCAACTTCAACCTGAGTGGATACGATTTGTAACTTTGGTGAAACAACAAAGTAAGTTAGACAAGGTCAACTATCACACGCTCTTTGACATTTTGAAACAATTTCAGAATGAGGCAAATGAACTTCGAGCTGAAAGGACAGCAAAGACTTCTAATCCACTTGCATTGGTGTCTACCACTCAATATACTCAAGATCATCGCTCTCGTGCTCCAAAGTCATACTCCACAACATCTGTGACAATCCGTCAATTTATGGTCGATATTTTATTCTCAAGTATTATTTATAAACATTATTTTAATGTTATATTATGAACTCACTTATTTTGGGAAGGTATTTGGATTTACTTCTTGAAGTAGCATCGACTACGTCTAAACCGGAGGACTCTACGTTACGTGCTTACGTTTACATACACCGTTTTTGGTGACAGTCTGACATTTCAGGAAAATAAATTTATTCTTGAATATTATTTTGGAATTTAAATTTGTGTTGGTTCATAAACTCACAAATTTACGAGAAGAGATTAGGACTTACTTTCATAATTTAACGTCCTTTACGACTAAACCGGAAACCCTAAGTTTACGTATTTACGTTTTTGAACTCCGTTTTTTATGAGACAATTTTTATTAGATTCGTTTTGTGCCGTTGATCCATAATTTATAAAAACGTTTTTCGTAAAATGACCCGAGGGCACGCAAATTGAGGAAACTAGAATCGGGGAGTACCCGTAAATAATTGGGGATGAGACAAAACAAGTTTTGCCCCACCCCCAATATGGGACGGCTAAATAAGCTACACAACACCTCATGTGTGTCAAGTTTTAATAAACCAACAAGGACACTTGTCCATGTTTTTCTCTCAAAACCATTTCAACACAAAAACCACCAACTCTAAACCATTCTCTCATTCTCAACATGCAAACCACCATAACTCTCTCTCTTTTCTCTCTAGATGCCGTCACAACTCATACACAAAACCCCCATTTGATCTTGATTTAACCATGAAATCATATGTTATTCATACATATGATGAAAACCCATTGAAGTTATGAAGATTGGAGGTGATTTTAACAACTATCAAGGAGTTTCCATGGAGATCAAGGGCTGATTTTTGGAGAAGTCTACAAATATTTGGTGATCCTAGAAGTGGTGTTGATATCTCATAAGATCGGTTACCCAAAACTAAGTCTTGTTCATCATCAACCCCATCTTTTCATCACTTTGGTGGTATAGAGATTGTTCTTCCTATCCTTTTGTTATTTGAATATGTAATTTTGTATTTTCTTTATTTATGTATATTAATAAGTGTGAAAACACTTATCCTTTTTCCACTTATTTCCAATAATAACAAGACCAAAACGTGTATTTTATGTCGTAAAAGTCGGAATTATGCGTGGTTTGTGTTTTTATTGTGTTTTAGGACCAAAAGACGAAAAAGGAAGAAAACACGGGCTTTCACGAGCTTTTATCGAAGAAAACGAGAAAAGACGAAGTCAAAAGATCAAGAGTGCAAAAAGAACGGAAGTCCAAGGCCTTTTCTGAAGATTTATTGAAGAAAAAGTCTTTAGACGGAAGTTTAATGAAGTCGAAGGACTCAAGTCTAATTATAGAAGAAAATTGAAAGACGAGTTCAAATCCCGAGACGACATTAGAGATGGCAAAAAACTCCGAACCCGACGGAAAATCCGATACCCGAATCCGATTTGACCGGGGATTCCCCGAGTTGACCGGGTATGGGGATGGGGGTAGGGATTCCCCGTTAGTAAAAAGCGGGTATGGAGGCGGGGATGGTAATACCCTTGGTTCCCCAAACCCGTCCCCGACCCCGACCCCGACCCCAAACCCGAATATCTTTATTCTACATATATATTTATATATCTTGTATGTTTCAAATATCTATTAGATATTTGAAACACTATCAATCGATGTTTAGTATTTCCTTTGACACTAACCTTCTAGGATGAGATTTTGTGTGTTAATTTTGTTATTATAAATACTGAGCATGATCGCATGAATGTTAATCTCGTTAATGTTTTTTGATATTACCGTATTTGTTATTCGTAATGGTTGCGTCATTTGAAACATAGTTTAAATGCTAATTGTGTAACGGGAAAAAATCCCCAATTCCCCATTGGGGATCCCGTTCCCCACTGGGGATGGGGATGGTATGTAGTTTGTAATCCCCGATGGGGATGGGGACGGGGATGGGGATAGATATTTAACTTTGGGGATGGGGATGGTAGCAACCATTCCCCGCAAACCCGACCCCGTTGCCATCTCTAGACGACATCGAGAAAGACAAAGAATTTAGATCGAGTCGAGAAGAAAAGAAAGAAAGAAGAAAGCATACATGCATTCCCCACTCCCTATATATACCCTCCTAATGACACATTAGGAGGGTGTTAGTCATTAGCTAGTTTTAATTTTCTTTGTTTTAGTTTTAATTTTGGAGAGAGAAAGTGTTTAACTTTCTCTCACTAAAACTTCATCTTTTCTTTCAAATTAAGCTTTGTTTAATCTTTGTATTAGAGTTACATTAATCAAAAGTTCAAGTTTAAGCTTTTAATCTTTTATCTCTTTCTACCTTTCTTGATTTTGCTATCATTCTTGATCCGAAACTTCATCTTTGATCCGAATAGTCCTTTATTCGTGTTCGATTTTGATGTTTTAATGATTAAAAAGTTAGTCTTTTTAGTCCTTACTAAGCTTTCATACGATTTAAGCTATAAGCTCTTTGTGCTTATTGGCTTATTTCATGTTTTAGCTTGTTTCTTTTCGGATTACTTATAAGGTTTACTCTTTTTAAAGTTCTTCTATAAAGTTTATGAATTTCGTATCTTAAAAAGCTTTCAAATTTATGTTATTTGAGTCGGTTAAGTTTTGGTGTAGTGAGCTTATTGATAGTGCTTATTGAACTTTGGCTTATTTTCAATTTCGGATTACTTCATGCTCCATCGTAATTCTAAGGGTTTACACATTCCGACGAGAAGCTGGTTTGTATCGCAATAACCCTTAAGGGTTTTACTTTGCGATCTCGTGTACCATTCCCCTTATTCCGATCTGGGATTGCGATCGCTCATTGCGATCGCATATTCCGACGGAGTTTAAGGTTAATTTGTAACGAAACTCTGCCCAATTTTAGTTTGTAACATTCCGATAGAATCATATTGCGACAGAAGTGTATTGCGACAGATACATTCCGATAGAACTGAGCTTGTGTATCCCGATCTGAAACATTCTGACACCCAACAACATTCTGATATTATACATTCTGATAGCTTTGCCACTTCTTACATTCCGATGGTGTTGTTTTCCGATAGCAATGACTTTATTATTCCGATGGTTCTAATTTTGGTGCATTCCGATAGAAAGGATTTGTTTCATACCGATAGTTTGAGCTTTTAAGTTTTAAAAGTTTTACAAAGTTTTAAGTTCTAAAATTACTTGTTAAGTTTTTAGTCAATTACACTTTACTCAACGACAATTATTTGCTTTTAGTTTAAAATTAGATAATCAAACCAAACCATCCTCTTGTTCACCAAAAGACAATTGAGTCGCACTCTTAATCGATAATCAATTCGAAAAGACTTGGAAGAACGAAATTATTTTATACTTGGATAAAACCTTGCATTATATATGTATATGATGATGAATGATGATTAAAAATATTGTGTGGGGATCATGTGTTGATAAACTTGGCTAAAAATATTGAAAACTACATGTAAAAATGGTTAAATCATGCTTAAAATAGTTGGCTGTATAAAAATAGTAACGACCCATATGTTAAACTGATATAATGGCATAGATAAATTAATATACAATAAGTATTAAGTCTTGTACACATGTGAGAGTTGACCATGCAATGGAATCATTATAATGAGAGAGATATGATCAAAACAAAATTGATGTACCAATCTGAATAGTATGTTTTGTGAGGACTGTTAGGGACACTTAGACTTATATTGAGCAGTAGCTAAAATTAAGTTAATTGTATAACATAATATGAAGTTTATGTCATCCAAAAATGAGCTTCTATCTCCTTGTAGAACTCAAGATATGATAAAAATGGTGAATGTGAAACTAAAAATCAGATTTGTGAAATTAAAGTATAATAGTATTCTAATAGCACTCAAGTAAATAGTATATAAAATGTAAACTTAAAACCCACTAACTTATATATAACATTTATATAAGTATGTACAATACTAAATAAATGAGACATTTTATAAAAATGGCAATTTGATAAGTTTTATAAGTTATAAAACTATAAACATGATTTTTACGTCTTTTTGGCTAAAACCGAAAGATTAACGTTTTTGTCAAATAAAACTTAGACGGTCGGACCCGTCTAATGTAAACTTTTATAAACTCACATACTGATGTATAAACTTATATAACAAGTTAAAATCGATAAAACCCGATCTTTATAACATGTAGACATTAACGGGCAAAAGTAGCCTTATTGGACTATTAACCCGACTAGTTTGGCTTAACTCAAATGGACTTACTCATTGGGCTTAACCCACTTGGGCCCAACATGTAAGAATAGGACTGATATTAAAAGTATGAGATGGACTAATATAAGGTAATAGGCCTATAATGGGCTTATTGGGCCTTGACAAGTAAAGAGATTAAACTAGTGAAACTAGTATGAAAATTTAACGACACATGACACTATAATGAGTAAATGAAGATGTACAATCCCACTTGATCATCATCATATATAAAATCATCATATATATATACATAGACATTGTTTTTATAAAGTCATTGGACAAAAGTCTAAGACGAGTATTATTTGTCTAGGTTTCCGTTTTTTAAGCACGTACCATACATCCAAATCGTCGATAACCGCCTTCCCACATCAACGTGAGTTCATAGCCTCGCACTCTTTTAAATGTTTTATAAACCCGCGAGGGAGATAACATGTTAGTTTTGATAAAATAGGACACCATTTGTCTCGATTATTTGTTTATTGATTTTGACCCGAATGATTGTATGACCCGATGATTGATTATATGACCCGTTGTATGAAATAAAATGGATTATTAAAGTTAGGTTATGTCACTAAAAGTCCCATTAGCATGAATTGTGAACTACCGGGATTTGGTAGACGCTTATGCATATAATAGTACTATTTGGTGACGATCACCCCAGTTCGCGCCTTGACGGTTGATCTCCGTCGTGCCACATTGATTGCTAAGCGAATTTATGTATGAGAAGATTTCTATAGCATGATTTTTGTGACAACACGCTAACTTAAATGGGCAAATTCAGTTTCGGGTTAGCTACCCGTTGTTTGTAGTAGTAAGGTAACAATGTCATGCGGCTTATAATAATCCAAATAACGAAAATACTGCTATACGCATTGAATTACAATATATTGCCTGACTAGCAATACGGGGTCTTATTATTGATATTATATTCGTGTTTTGATTTTACATAACCATTTTCATATAACGGTTTTTATTTAACTTTATACAACGTTATAAAACGTATTGTATGATGTTTTTATGACATTGGTTCGTATAATGGTTTTGAAGGCAAAAGCCTATATTATGATTTTGACAAAGATTTGTATAAAATGTTTTTGGCTTATTCTATGTCCTACAACAAAGGATTGTACAAAATGATTTTCGGTAATAATTTTATACCGATGATATATTAATGGATTTTATTAAACTCTATGAATTCACTCGGCGTTTTCGCTGACCTTTTCTTTTAACATGTTTTATCTCAGGTACTTGAAGGTAATTCTCGGGAAGACGATAAAGAATTCATGGCCCGCACTTAAATAACAATTTCCATTCAAATGTTTTGTAAAATTTTATGAAATATTATGACTTGGGACCTATGTAAATTTGATATTCATGAATGGAAAATGCTTTATTATTAAACAACGCGATTTTTAAGCGTTGTTGATGATGTGAGTAATGTGCTATCCCGTAACACCAATGACTCTTCCGCTGAACTAAAGTATGAAAATTTGGGGGTGTTACAGTTTGGTACCAGAGCTCTCGTTATAGAGAACGAAAGATTTTTAAATCCAAGGTTTTGAATAAAACATTTTAAAATCTTTTAACTATAAACATTTTTCTCAAAATGTCAAAAAATCTTTTGACTATAACGGTGCCGAAGAATTCCCGAGTTACCGACAAGGCCAGACTGAGAAGTGTTATTTTAATATATATATAACTTGGATTATATATATATGTATATATATATATATATATATATATATATATATATATATATATATATATATATATATATCTATATATATATATATATATATATATATATATATATATATATATATATATATATATATATATATATATATATATATATATATATATATATATATATATATATATATATATATATATATATATATATATATATATATATATATATATATATATATATATATATATATATATATATATATATATATGTATATATATATATATGTTGTAATTTGATTACATGATTGCTTGATGATTATTTTAATATTTATACGAGGTATTTATACGACGTAGATTGTCACAAGGAACCCTAAATCCCCTAGTAAATTAATCTAAGCTATTTATGTAGGAAATTCTAGCTATTCCAGATCTAAACAAAGTTGTGGATATTTATGATCCCAACAAAATGGTTGATATTCGTAGAAATATTGATATTAGTTGATTGTGATATTTAAGAAGAAATGGCAAGATTAAATCTGATATCGATGTCATGACGATCTTTCCTTATAGAGTGGAGTTTGACAAAACGTTACCACCTGGAAAGGTGTCATCTGATTCGTTGTCACCCAATTCTTAAATTGAAATCGAAAGGGTGGATGTTGCACTTGAGGCTGTCATTGGAACCATTACCCAAAAGCCTCATGCCACAAGTACCTTTCCGATAAGTCGAATCGAATGTGTGAGTAATTTCATACTAGTGACTCATTTGATAACTATTGTTGAAGGAGCTATAGGATTGGAAATTAAGTTTTGTTCATATTGAGCTTTTATTGCCCTTTCAAGGTCTAAGAATAAGGTTGAAAGTATTAGAAAATGAGGTAGGATATCGAATTGAGTATAAGTTGATTGAAAACTTGAATAAAGTAAAATTTAACTCGTATGGAATAAGAAATTGTTAAAAGGAAGTCGTTAAGTCATATGATTGAATTATAAGGTTTTAAATGATTGTTAGTTTGTGTTAAGGGTTGTTCCTAGGCCATTGTCCACTAACGAGGATGCCTAGTGTCCAAGAAATAAAATGAACTAATCTTCTTCTGAATTGGGACCGATGGATCTTTCGGGACATGTGGAACACCTAATGACTCTTGTAGATTAGTATTCATTGTGGTATCTTTTAAAAATCCCTAACTTAATTGAGACATCAGTTAGTAGGATGAGTTCTTGGAATTGTATGACATAGTGACACGTAATGTGTTACGGTACAATTTTGACTTGTTTGTGATTAATGAAAAGACTACCTTTGATTGCTAAATTTTACATGTATCGATGTTATCTATTTTTTCTTGCTTCTTCCTAATGTTGCATTAGTGATGCAACCATTGAGCAAGTACTCATCTCGATTTGAGTTACGTTGTGAATTATTCTTTTTGAGCGCCATCGAGGTCATGAACCTCATGATTAATTGGCTAAGCTCATTTCCTGATATATTGTGGTTAGTTCTTGGTGAACAACTTTTCATCACTCTTTTGCAGATCACTCATTGTTTTTATAAGATAAACAGTATCCCTTGATAAAGATTGAATTTTCATCACCGTAAGGAATTATTTAAAGTGAGACTTATAAGTAATCGTTACGAAATAAAGTTGTTTATGAAACACTTTGGAAAACTTAATTGTTTCCATAACGAAGAACATCTCTGTAAATTCATTTTGATTCTTATTCAAGAATTAAGCATGAAAATATTTTTATTTTAAACATGATGACAAAGTTTTGACGAACTGAGTATTGCATTTTTAATCCAAAATATATATATAGTTGCGTGCCTACATACAATTTGGAAGGGACCATACAAGGTTGATTAGTAGTCATCATGAAATTGTTAGTAAACATTACATTTTTTTCAAATTGTGAAAGATTAAATTTTATGAGATCTGCAAGAAGTGCAAAATAGGGACATATTGTTAGAGACACCTACATATGTGCCTGTAGAATTTATTTTTCTGAGTCGAATTTACTCATCTGTGGATATTGTCTTATTTGACAATTGACAACTCTTTCTTGTCCAATTCTCTTGTAGTGAGATTCTTTGGAAAAATATTTGATTACCGAATGTTGATACCCGACTGGGCGCATCGATTTTTCTATCATTTCTTTTGATTTGATTTCATTTGAATGACCTGGGTAACGATCCGAGGAGCTTTCGAATGCGTACTCAAATCATGAAAACATGGGATATATTCGTATTCGTTAAATGTTTTCGTCTGTATCTGATTTATAATTTTCTCGTGTAGATCATTCATCAACCTTACTCTTTTTAAGGTTAGTTATGTCTCTAGATATCCTTGAATTTGTGAAGAATTATGAGTTACTATTAGTCTTTCATCTTATGAGCGGTAATAAAACTTGAAAGTTGGTAGTGCCAGTGGAATGGAATGATTGATTATGACATGACAACATTGTCTTAATTAATGGGAACTCGAGTAGAATTCCCCTAAAAGATAAGATGCTGATTATCAAAAGTGATCTAAATAGTTCTTGATGGATGACCATATCCTGCATTTAGACTTGAAATTATACCATGAATGGTTATAAACTGATCATAGACCTTGTAATCTAGAAAGAACTTAAAGTAGATGTATTAAAAGATGTTCATGTTATTTGAAACTTTAGGAGGTAATTGCTGATGAATTAACTAGACTTTCGCCATTAAGGCAAGTTGAACTTGGTATTGATTATATTCCCGATGCTGCACTCGTGGCGTGTGCACTGTAAGTTAGCACCACCTGAATTAAAACAATTACCGTACAACTGAGAGAGTTGTCGGAGAAAGCTTTTATTTTTACCAAGCTCGTCATCATGAAGAGCTATAGTATTATCATTTCATATGTTTATTAATTACCGTGAACTAAGTAAAAATTGACGATCAAAATCAATATCCATTACCCAAGATGATAGATTTGTTCGATCATTTACAAGGTTCTAGCATATGTTTTAAATATTTGATCCACAACATGGTTATCATCAACTTCGCGTCAGCGAAAAAGATTATCTATTCCAATCACTACATCCAGAACTTGTAATGAACATTATGAGTTTCATGTTGTGTCGTTTGGATTGACCAATACACATGTAGCATCCATAAATTTGATGAATCACGTATGTATGCTGTGATTTGATAAATTCATGCTTATGATCATTAAGGACCATCTGTTTGTTTATAAAGAATAGGAAGGAGTTAATAAACGTATATAGACTGCCCTGAATTGGCCGAACAATGAAAACCTGTACCTTGAGTATTTAACATGGGATTTAAGACTTAATCCTTTACATTATTTGATCGTGTGATTAATAAATAATGGTTTATAAATTGACTCTTCAAAAATTAGAGCCATTTAAGACTTTGGGTTTTACCAAAAAGAAAGTGCAAAAAAATGTTTTGACAGATATTTTATCAAAGAAATTTTTAAGGAATTATTCCCTTATATCCAAATCATTTAAATAAACTCCTGTTTAGGGGTGAATGTTTCCATGACTTGAAATTTGAAACAAAAATATTTGCTTGTCAACTAAGAAAATTTTGACCAAAGTATAACCAAAGATTTTTCGAACATTTACAAATCTTATTAATTATTTTCAATAAATCAACGAAAATCGTGTTATCTAAAACTCAAATTTATTTTGAACATATTTTTGGGCGAACTGAGAAATTTAAAAAAAAATTTACGTTTACGTTTCATAAAAATTAAATATTTATTATTTAATTACTTGTAATAATTATCGACGCTTTAAACGTCAGATTGAGCAAAACTGATGAAAATAATAGTTGAGACGAAATAAAAACTTAGAAAATACGAAGAAAGAAATTTTGAGTGAATTGTGTTCATGATAATTATTTCATCAGGAAAGGTGAATGTAGATACGGACACATTACATAGAAAAGATAAAGAATCAATTAGGATGTGTTCCTTAGTAATGACTGTGCAAAATAAATTGACCGAGCAATTTAAAAATAGCTGATGCTTTGTAAAAAGGATAATATAGATAATAAAAGGGGTTCGCGGCTAATGTGAACCATTAGAATTGAGAAGCCGATGGTGTTAAGTGTATAAAAGGCCACTTGTGGTTGCCTAAATATGGAGATTTTGAGATTTAGTTACGTTTGAATATCATAAGATTAAATATTCTATTCATGTCATTTCTGATTTAATATATCTCTATCTGAAGAAGTTGTACTGATGGCAAATTATGAAGGCAGACATTGCCTCATACATTAGTAAACGTCTAGCTATTGCAAAGGTCATCATCTGAATTTGATTCGATTTAAGTCATCGTCGACAGACTGACCAAATCTGCTAATATCATTCCCGTTAATGATAAATTCTCGATGAAGAAATTGACTCTTGGATTTAAAAGAGTTGTGTAAACATAGTGTGCTTGTATCGATCATCTCTATCAAGATCCTCGCTTCACATCGAATTTCTAGAGATTTGCTCAGAAGTCATTGGGAACGAACCTTGATGAGAGTACTGTTTACCACCCTAATCGAAGGGACGAGGTAAAGTAATGATACAAAACACTAGAAGTGTTGTTTTATGCTTGAATAATTGACCTTTGGTAATAAACCGTGTAATCGTTTTCCTTTGGAGAGATTATCATTGATAATTATCGTGTTAGGATCAAGATCAAATCTTGTGAGGATCTAAATATTAGAGCATCTGTAAGCAGGAGTTGGGATGAAACACCCGACATACACCCATTGTGAGTTGGACATGTCTTTCAGGTTTAAGGTTACCTATGATGACAAACCTAACCTTACAAAATACCCGACCCATGAAACCTGAAATGATTGTTGAAATTAGGATCTGATTATTGACTGCCGGTAGTGGGAAGGAGGTTATGTGAATATGAAATGTAGATCTTGAAGTGCAGGATGGGTAGCGAAGTTATGCCAAAAAATTTCACCTTGGAAAATGAATTGATGATCTGAAAGATCATGGGAATTAAGTCCCCGTTGTATGGGACCATTGAGATAATGTAAAAAGTTGGTTTGAAAGGCATATAAGCTGGATCTACCCTAGTACTTCAAGAGCTGCGTGAATTATGTTTCGTATATCGAACTTGATGAAATGTCTACCAAATGAGAATCTGATTGTTTCTTAGTAAAGTTTAGATCGGCGAAAAGTTGCATTCATCAAAAACCCGTGAACATCATGGATAGAGAAAGTAAGTCAACATTAAGCCTGATCGTATTTCCGTAGTTATGTTTGATGAAACTCGCGTATTGTGATGAGTTACACTTGACAGGAAAGACCGAATGTGGAGGAAATACCCACATGGATCTAACTCTATGAGAAGCGAGTAGTAAGATAAATTGATCTTTGAGGACAAATATCCTGTTTATGGGTAAATGCTGTGACAATCCGTCAATTTATGGTCGATATTTTATTCTCAAGTATTATTTATAAACATTATTTTAATGTTATATTATGAACTCAACTATTTTGGGAAGGAATTTGGATTTTCGTCTTGAAGTAGCATCGACTACGTCTAAACCGGAGGACTCTATGTTACGTGCTTACGTTTGCATACACCATTTTTGGTGACAGTCCGACATTTCAGGAAAATAAATTTATTCGTGATATTATTTGGGAATTTAAATTTGTGTTGGTTCATAAACTCACAAATTTAAGAGAAGAGATTAGGACTTACGTTCATAATTTAACGTCCTTTACGACTAAACCGGAAACCCTAAGTTTACGTATTTACGTTTTTGAACTCCGTTTTTGATGAGACAATTTTTATTAGATTCGTTTTATGCCGTTGATCCATAATTTATAAAAACGTTTTTCGTAAAATGACCCGAGGTCACGCAAATCGAGGAAACTAGAATCGAGGAGTACCCGTAAATAATTAGGGATGATACAAAACAAGTTTTGCCCCACCCCCAATATGGGACGGCTAAATAAGCTACACAACACCTCATGTGTGTCAAGTTTTAATAAACCAACAAGGACACTTGTCCATGTTTTTCTCTCAAAACCATTTCAACCCAAAAACCACCAACTCTAAACCATTCTCTCATTCTCAACAAGCAAACCACCACAACTCTCTCTCTCTTTTCTCTCTAGATGCCGTCCCAACTCGTACATAAAACCCCCATTAGATCTTGATTTAACCATGAAATCATATGTTACTCATACGTATGATGAAAACCCATTGAAGTTATGAAGATTTGAGGTGATTTTAACAACTAGCAAGGAGTTTCCATGGAGATCAAGGGCTGATTTTTGGAAAAGTCTACAAATATTTGGTGATCCTAGAAGTGGTGTTGATATCTCATAAGATTGGTTACCCAAAACCAAGTCTTATTCATCATCCACCCTATCTTTTCATCACTTTGGTGGTATAGAGATTGTTCTTCCTATCCTTTTGTTATTTTGAATATGTAATTTTGTATTTTCTTTATTTATTTATATGTATATGATGATGAATGATGATTAAAAATATTGTGTGGGGATCATGTGTTGATAAACTTGGCTAAAAAGATTGAAAACTACATGTAAAAATGGTTAAATCATGCTTAAAATAGTTGGCGGTATAAAAACAGTAAAGAACTATATGTTAAACTGATAAAATGGCATAGATAAATTAATATACAATAAGTATTAAGTCTTGTACACATGTGAGAGTTGGCCATGCAATGGAATCCTTATAATGAGTGAGATATGATCAAAACAAAATTGATGTACCAATCTGAATAGTCTGTTTTGTGAGGACTGTTAGGGACACTTAGAATAAGATTGAGCAGTAGCTAAAACTAAGTTAATTGTGACAAATAATATGAAGTTTATGTCATCCAAAAATGAGCTTCTATCTCCTTGTAGAACTCAAGATATGATAAAAATGGTGAAAGTGAAACTAAAAATCAGATTTGTGAAATTAAAGTATAATAGTATTATAATAGCACTCAAGTAAATAGTATATAAAATATAAACTTAAAACCCACTAACTTATATATAACATTTATATAAGTATGTACAATACTAAATAAATGATACATTTTATAAAAATGACATTTTGATAAGTTTTATGAGTTATAAAACTATAAACATGATTTTTTACGTCTTTTCGGCTAAAACCAAAAGATTCACGTTTTTGTCAAATAAAACTTAGACGGTCGGACCCGTCTAATGTAAACTTTTATAAATTCACATACTGATGTATAAACTTATATAACAATTAAAAATCGATAAAACCCGAGCTTTATAACATGTAGACATTAACGGGCCAAAGTAGCCTTATTGGACTATTAACCCGACTAGTTTGGCTTAACTCTAATGGACTTACTCATTGGGCTTAACCCACTTGGGCCGAACATGTAAGCATAAGACTGATATTAAAAGTATGAGATGGACTAATATAAGGTAATAGGCCTATAATGGGCTTATTGGGCCTTGACAAGTAAAGAGATTAAACTAGTGAAACTAGTATGAAAATTTAACGACACATGACACTATAATGAGTAAATGAAGATGTACAATCCCACTTGATCATCATCATATATAAAATCATCATATATATACATAGCCATTGTTTTTATAAATTCATTGGACAAAAGTCTAAGACGAGTATTATTTGTCTAGGTTTTCGTGATTGAAGCACGTACCGTACATCCAAATCACCGATAACCGCCTTCCCACATCAACGTGAGTTTATAGCCTCGCACTCTTTTAAATGTTTTTATGAAATGTTTTATAAACCCGTGAGGGAGATAAAATGTTAGTTTTGATAAAATAAGACACCATTTGTCCCGATTATTTGTTTATTGATTTGGACCCGAATGATTGTATGACCCGATGAATGATTATATGACCCGATGTATGAAATAAAATGGATTATTAAAGTTAGGTTATGTCACTAAAAGTCCCATTAGCATGAATTGTGAACTACCGGGATTTGGTAGACACTTATGCATATAATAGTACTATTTGGGGACGATCACCCCAGTTCGCGCCTTGACGGTTGATCCCCGTCGTGCCACATTGATTGGTAAGCGAATTTATGTATGAGAAGATTTCCATAGCGTGATTTTTGTGACGACACGCTAACTTAGATGGGCAAATTGAGTTTCGGGTTAGCTACCCGTTGTTTGTAGTAGTAAGGTAACAATGTCATGCAGCTTATAATAATCCAAATAAAGAAAATACTGCTATACGCATTGAATTACAATATATTGCCTGACTAGCAATACGGGGTCTTATTATTGATATTATGTTCGTGTTTTGATTTTACATAACCATATTCATATAACGGTTTTTATTTAACTTTATACAATGTTATAAAACGTATTGTATCATGTTTTTACGACATTGGTTCGTATAATGGTTTTGAAGGCAAAAGCCTATATTATGATTTTGACAAAGATTTTTATAAAATGTTTTTGGCTTATTTTATGGCCTACAACAAAGGATTGTACAAAATGATTTTCGGTAATAATTTTATACCGATGATATATTAATGGATTTCATTAAACTCTATGAATTCACTCGGTGTTTTCGCTGACCTTTTCTTTTAACATGTTTTATCTCAGGTACTTGAAGGTAATTCTCGGGAAGACGACAAAGAATTCATGGCCCGC